>JARKIB010000184.1:0-255493 GCA_029378385.1 Mycena metata
TACTCGCTCTTTTATATCCTAGGTCCCTGTAGATTGCCGTGTTCAAGCCACAATAGTATTCGTCCGCCCATCAAAATCCCGATATACGCCCAAATTTGGACTAAGTAGCCGATTTCGAGACCTATTCCTTTGGTTTGTGCCCACAACGTCATTGAACTGAATTGTTCTTCGTGTGAATCCTCCAAATTGGCTGCAGGTATGAGGTCAGGGCTTCCATTTGAGGATCGGCAGGCTGTGTCAAGTCAGGATTGCGTGGACTGTCAATTTTGCTTCCTGTTCTCGTTCCTGTGCTAGCACTGGTTTCCCCGCGTTCGGAAATAATGTTGCTTCGGGAATGAACGCGAGAACGTGGCTGTCGATCCCGTAAGTCAGTACTTCGCTAGTTGCTTCATGTGGTACGGCCATCAACTCGTATCGTGGCTGACGCGTCTCTCTGTCCTTGAATACTAGGTAGGTGCCTTCATCTCGTTCATCTATTGATACCAGGTTATTTCTCTGCCATGGCCTTCCGAGAAGTAGAGCAAAGGGAGCTTGCTGTGATACCCAAAGCCCTGTCCGAGTAAGAACGCCGCCGCAGGTGAGTTCAACATCATTGATGAATCCTCGCAGCTGGCCTCGGCCTCCGTTCGCATCGTTCATGTTAGTTACACGTGTCATGTCCACGGGGCGATGCAAGACCAAAGCCGCCACGTCGGCGCGCACCACATCCAATTGGGAGCCTGTGTCGACAATTGCCACAACGCACCGCCCTCCTATCTCCAATTCAATTCGAATTAAAATTCCTTCAGAGCGGGGCCATGTCCAATTTGCTACCAGCGGTGAGTGGTGCCCTAATAGTACCGCTTTCACGTTCTTTAAGCGAATAACATCCTGGATTCCATTGCGAATCTCTTTTGAGGCCACAATTGCTTCACGAATAGTCATTGGAAGCTGAAGATCCATGAGGCGCTCTATGATTCCAGGCATGTTTACACTTGCCTGGATATCGGACTGTCTTCCCGATGCTTTAGGCTCGGCCTTGGGCGCGTCATCGGGGCGCTGCTCTGTCGACTTGCGGCGGTTCGATGAGTCCAGGCCTCCGGGTTTTTCCTGGCGCTTTCCTTCTTTTGTAACTGAGCCTTTACTTTGCTGGACAGACTCCGCTGTCATTTCAACATCCTGGGTTGCATCGAATCGCGGTTGCCTGCGCGTCGTACGGCTGCACATCGGCCAGGATATCTCGCATATTCCCGCCCTTGGGCTTTGGAATTTGCGTGGAGCTCGGAGCGTGTTCGGGTGGCGGCAATGCATCATTCCCGCCTCGCGCTTTGTCACGTTTAGGTATGTGAACTCCGTCAAATACCTGTTTTCGCGCAATACGGGTACTGGGTATGGTGCGTTCGACGGCATGTACCTGATCTCCAACTTCGAAAGATCTCTTCCTTTTGGGGAAACTCAGGTACACCTCTCCACCGAACTCCGAGTCGGTTGTATGGTTTCCAATTTCGTCGGTTGAATCATTTGATTGTTCTCCAGGATCTTTGTCTGAATCTTCGTAATACTCTTGAGCTTCTCCTTCTTGAGTCTGGTAAAATATGTGGTTGGCGCTTCCTGGTAAGAATTCAGAAGAGCTTCTCATCTATGTATCCCAGCATAACTCTAGGTGCTGCTGCCTGCCGCTTTGCAGCTTGCACAATTCCTTCTCCTCGTAGGCGGGGAATATAGGTTCCGTTACTCATTTTGAAACGTCCGTCTGCTTGATCATGAATAATAGTACCGCTCTGCAGTAGGGCTTGAATTTCGGGACATTCATTCATTCGATGGCCCTCTGCATTGCAGCCAAAACAGGTTGTACTTGGAGGCCGTGGGTTTATGTTGGCAGATCCCAGCGGGATATTATTCGGGTACGTGGTTGGGCTCCGCTGTTGATTATTATTCGTTGGACCAGGCGGTGATTCGCGTAAGGGTGGTGGCCGCATTCTCCCACTACTACTTTCTCCCATTGTGATGATGTAGGGTGGTTTAATGCATTTGGCTGCATTCCCTGTTGGATCTTTGGCAAGGATTGCATAGTACGCGGGTGAATATTCAGGGTCATCTAGTGACATTTTATTCAATTGCCGGATGAGACCAGCAACTTCCTCTGGAGACCCTACCGACTTCTTTGTGCGATCTTCAACATACTCATGTGGCTTGGAAGGGGAGGCCTTTCGCTTTTGTTTCTCCTTCCTGATTTTGCTCTTCTCTCTTCTTCGCCAGTAGAAAGGATGCGAGGTCATCCTCGTCTGAGCTTTCTCCTGACTCTCCTGCATCTGTTGTGGGCTCATTGTATCCTCCATCATCCTCAATGTTATAGTCTGCAGCATTGAGAACCATGGTTTCAGCACGATTCCGACGGAAGTACCACTCCCCTGCCTCATTGATTTCTGACATGGTGTATGGCCGTCGACTATCACGCCCTGCATTATGCTGCAAAATTCGGGACTCCAGCATGCGTCGTAAATCAAGATGAATTCCTACCCAGAAATAAACATCCCGGTTGACTTTTGTGATGTGCCCTTGTTGAAGCAGAGTTCCAGCCATGGTTTTAT
The DNA here is from genome assembly GCA_029378385.1 of Mycena metata. Lineage (NCBI taxonomy): Eukaryota > Fungi > Basidiomycota > Agaricomycetes > Agaricales > Mycenaceae > Mycena > Mycena metata. Next base: position 2,571 of record JARKIB010000184.1, read on the forward strand.
ATTTAATGAAGTACTTCTTCCATTGTGACAGATTTACAATAGGGCGATTTTGTGTTTTCACCGTGAAGGTTGTAATATCACTCGGGCGGAAACGCGTAACTGCTCGTTCCGCGTCGTAGCACTTTAATATTTCCCGGCGTAAACGGGGCCAATGTTTCCGTTGGTAGTTTGTTGATGCCCGTATAAAGGACTGAACATCAGCAGAGCAGTAATCCAAAATGCACTCGCATTGATCGTAGGGATCAGTAACACGAAATTTGACAAGTAGCTTGTCGTAATGCAGAATGAAATACTCCACTTCTGCATGCTGACCTCTAAATGTTTTGGGGGCGTCTTTGCTATTCCTCATTGGCATATCCAATACCGATCGGAGGGGAGCTCCAAACACTGGAACAGCTGATCTCATTCTTCTTGGTGCTAATTCTGGTGATGAGGGTGCGGAGGGGGAATCGTCATCGTCTGAGTCTTCCGGCCCTTCATGCTGCTCTGTCTCATACTCTGTTAGTAGAGACGAGGAATGTGAAGTAGGGAAGGAATAATTGGATGAAGATGCTTGTGATGCTCTTCCTTGTGTGGAGTTCAAATATGGGAAAGGCATATTCGGTTGAACGTGAGGGGGTGCAAACGAAACTCCAGGCGCAGGGGCAGATGTGCCTGCATCTATAGTCTCGGCCGAGTTTGGTGGTATAGACATGTTGTATGGGGTCGGTGGGTAAGTTTTTGTTGAGGTTAAGTTGTTTGTTGTGTTAATAGAGTGCTTTACTTTCACTGGTAAAATTCCCTCGCGGTGGGCTCCAATGATGTCAAGCGTATTTTGTGTTATACACGAGGTCCACTGGGAATGACTTTATCTGAGTGTTTCTCGTAAGTTCGGGATTGGGGGTGTGAAGTGAAAGTAGTGGGATTTCTTTAAGAAACCTACTTGTGAGAGGTGTGTGGGTGAAGGGAGGTGTCGAAGGATTATCTAGTAATCTGTCGACTGGAATCGTAAGGGGTGAGGGGATTTCGGTACCCTCGGGCGTATGTTCGTAAGTCGTAGGTTATAAAGGAGTTTCGGTATCCTTCGGCGTAGGCTCGTAGTTCGTAGCTCGTAGGTTCGTAGGTCGTAATCGTAGGTCGTGGTTCGTAGTTCGTAGATTGTTCGTAGGACGAGAAGGGGTTTCGGTACCCTTCAGCGTGCGTTTGTAGGGTGTTTTCGTATGAAGGAGTTTCGGTATCCTTCGGCGTAGGTCGTGTTTTGGTCGGTCGGAAGGGTGAAAGGATTAGGAATTCGGTTATTAGATTGTAAGATAATTATTCTACGGGTACAGGGGGTTTATATACATTTTTACAAGAAAGTATTAATAGTTCATAGTTGTTTACATTCATAGCCTTCAGTAAATCCTGTAGTCACTGGGAGTCATTTCGAGTCATTTGGGCTATGCGTACAGCCTGTTTGAGGCAGTTGTAGGCTATACGTACAGCCGAGTTGATGCTGTGTCGAGCTTTTGTTATGGGCACACAGCCCTGCTCGCATAGGTTGGTGAGGTTGGTTCGAGTTCCGGTGTGTAAGCGTCCTATCCTATGTTTGGTAGGTTTAACCTTATTCTTCAAGCATCTGATGTTGCACTGGTTCCACCGACTTGTCGCCAAACACTTTGGAGACATGACAACGCGGCAACATTGAGAAGGCTTGGGAGAATGACACCATCTTTTGCAGGGTTTCCTGCGAAACTAGAGCCCCACGGACATTCGGATTCCCCTGTGTTCAAAGGTGAAGCCCGCGTCGGAAGTTGAAGCCTGAAGCAGTCAAAGTTATTGAGCAGATAGAGTGAAAAATGCTGAGGACTTTCGGACCCTACTGACTGCACAGCAAAGGACACGACAAGTTGACGACGATGAAACATCCAGGAGATTCCTTGGTTGAACAAGCTTGGATCCTGGCCCTAGGCAGGCAGTTGATTCAATCCAGTTTCGTTGACAAGGATTTTGATGGTAATATGCCCTTCAGGGCGATATAAACACATGGCAGTCCCTACGGTGTGCCACGGGCAGGTAGAACGCGTCGAAGAGGGAGTTTTGTGCTCAGTGATGGGCAGTGTTCGCCCAAAGGGTAAAGGCCTTTGCCGGCCAAAGGCCTTTGAGAGCCCTTTGCAAAGGTGTTATATCTGTGCAATCCAGTCTTTCATTTTTTCCTGTTATCGGTTCCGGTCGCACTCAAACTGACTCCGATTGTGCTCCCGTCACCTCCAGACACATCGTTACACACTCTATCATACCCTGCACCATTCCGGTAATACTCCGGCACCATTCCGGTAATACTCCGGCATCACTCCGGCTTACTTCCGTCGACCATGGTCCACCAGTTCCCAGACCTATCCCGGAATACATAGCTCTCATCCAACTATGGATTGCCGAGTACTTTCCTATTTATCATTCACTTCGCCTTCATCACTCCACCTTGTCTTGACCACCTCCGGCCTCACTTCTCACCTCGTTCACCCTCCGGTCACTCTGGTTAATCCCAGGGCCTCTGGACTAGTCACCCAGCCCCGACCGGTTCGGCTCAGCCGCATGGCATCGCCGCACTCCTTGGTACATTCTGGACTGCGATTACATTGTCACTCCGAACTCCGGTCCTCCACGTCCCTTGGTTGAGCTCCGCCTCACCCGCGTCGTCTCGGACCCTGCTCCTATGCATACACACACCTCCGGAAGTCCTGTCAACTATCTCCGGAATGACTACTTGCGAATATGTCAGCTCCGGCGACCCGGAGCTCCCAATCTCCAACTAGTACCTCGGACCTTGTCTATATCAACTACCCACGTACCGGTCAAACCTCCGGTGCACTTATACCTCATTCGCCTATGATTCTACACTCCCGCTCACGCTCCGGTCGCTTCGGACATCTCTCCGGAATTCGGAGTCACCGGAGACATCGGACTCTTGTCTGGATCATGCGGTATTATGCTTCTTCACTCCTTATCCATTTATCCGTTCCTTATCACTTCCCTTCTATTGTTTCAACACCCACATCACTTCTCCTTATTGTCTTCTCACATGCTGCGCCTTCTCATCACACTTCCATCATTCCACATCGCTTCTTCATCTGCCTCAAGGCAGGTATCATTCTTCTATCCATCTATCCATCCATCTAACCATATGCTTCGCCTTTCTTCTTTATTCACTTGCTATTGTTCTTCATACTCACTTGACCTATTCTGCCGCAAGGTAGTCTCTTCTTCCACATGGCATACTCTGCCTCATGTTACTTATCTTTGCATCATGTTACTTATTTCCTTCTGTACTAATTACCTGACTCTAGTATTTATACCGGTACTTTACTTCCTGTAAACTATCCGGAAAATTAACGTTGTTTCCATGTTTCCTCTTCATGGACTGTTGCCAACTGTCTCCATCGTCTCCTGAGGCTCTTGTTCATCGCCTCTTGACATCTCCCTCGTTATGGCCTTGCTCCCGTCTCCCTCTGGTTCTCTCCGGGACTCCAGTCATCTCCGGTCTCCGGTCGCGTCTCCGGAACCTTCGGTCACGTCCCCGGAGTTCTTGCTCGGCCATACTAACAACTGCGGTACGACTCCGGGTTGTCTCCTGCTTCTTGGATATGCCTCTGGTCCGCTCCGGCTCGTCATCCTCCGGTCCATCCCGGACCTACGCCGGAGACTAATCAACAACACCGGTAACTGCGCTTGCATCTCCGGTCTAGGCTATCTGTGTTCTATCACCGTCTTCGAGCTAGTACTGCTTGAACCTCGGTATCGGACACATTCCCATCTCGCAGCCCGAGGCCAGTCAATCGGTCACCCTTGCTGAGTTGTGGTGTTCCGAGAAGGGCTGATCTAGACATCTGTTCATCTCCGAGTATCAGCTTGGTCCGGCTCTGGTCATATGATCGGATATTCCTCATACTCCTTCCCTCTTGGCTCAGCGACATAACAAAAGGCCTTTGGGATCTCGCTCGAAATTTTGGCCTGTGCCAAAGCCTTTGGCCATCATATCATTCTGATGAGTTATTTCAATTTTCCTTTTCTCCTGCCCGACTTGCAGTATGATCTGAGCCCCCTGTGGTATCACTTTCACCAGGGAATGAACAGAATACAGTCCAGATGCAGCCCACTCCAAAATTTACTGCAATGGCTGCATCAAAAAGTACATCAAAAGTAGACGGCTCTCTATGACGGTTATAATAACTATGGCGGCTTTCCCTAGAAGCGATGGGTAGACCTAGTCAGTTTCATGATATGTAACGACGAGTTCGGGCTTGGACTCGTGCTCTGCGTGAATAACATTGGCGCTGTCGGACCGCGTGGGAAATTGATCAAAGCCTTTGCCGTGCCCTTTGGCCAAAGCCTTTGCCCTCTGAAAGGCCTTTGGAAATTTCCGACCTCGGATAAAGGCCTTTAGGGCGAACACTGGTGATGGGACCCCTGAAAATTTAAAGTCCGCAATTATGTAATAAGGGAGCACTGCGATCGGACCCCCGCGGTAACTAACAGACTTCAACAAGCGAGTTCCGAGCTTGATCGTTGAAGCGTCTGTCTTTGAGAGACTAGGGTGGATCAACCCCTGTCCACTTTCACTATTGTGTTTACATTGCGACAACTGTACTGCATGACATAAGTACCCTTGAATAACGAACACCGGTTCCAAAAGAATTGCCAGTGCACAATTTTGGTGTACAAAATACAGTTAAAAGTACACCTGAACCTCCATGCCCTTTAGGGCAAGTTCGCAAGGTTGATTAATTCGCAGACATAAAATACGTGTTCACTGCGGCTGTCGCCAGAATCCAGCTTTGCAGCGGCCGGCTTGACTCGGCCAAGCCGCCAAGCAAGTTGTTCAAAAGATACCGAATGAGATGCTCGGCTGGCCTCGGCTTGACTCCGGCAGTCCGGCTGCCTATTTCTGGCTTCCGACCGCCGCAAAGTTACGGGGCCCTGGCAACGGCGATGAACACGTACAGCACGTATTTGACGTCTGTGAATTAATCAACCTTGCGAAGTTCACCTAAAGGGCATGGAGGTTCAGGGACGAAGGCGTACTTTTAACTATGCTTTTTACGCCTATGGTGCACTGGGTTTTTTTTTGGACCCGGTGTTCGTTATTCCTGATACCGATTCCCTTACTGCGGCGAATTTGCATTTAAAGTAAACTCCGCGTTGAATTTGCGTGTTCCTGATACCGACTAGGGATCAGGTCTGAAACCCGTAATTGAAAACTACTTTTTTCCCTGCGGCTGTACCGGCCATCAATTGATGTTGAATTCATTTATCAAAACTCCTATCAGCTCTGCGTCTGTGAAAGTAAACGGTGTCCGTGTCGAGAGCCCATGGCGCTGAAAGGTCACCGTGTAGGTCATAGTCAAACCTCCTATCCCGTGAAAGTAAATGGTCGTGTCGAGGGCCCATGGCGCTAAAAGGTCATCATAGGGTCAACAGCTATTAAAGTGTCGTCGCGGTGGTCGTCGAGCACCAATTTATTTTTTTCCAGGCTCTGTAGGCTCGCCCAGAGGGCGCTAATAAATTTCTTCCCCGGACGGTATCAGGATTGCCCGGAGGGCCTTGGTATGTGAAACTGAACCTCGGGTATCAGCTGTCAACGCGGGGCTGTGTTGCATCCGGCCCGGCCCGTTCCTGTCCCAAACGCCACGTCCGCCTTGCGTCCATGGCCAGCGGATGAAGTTGAAACTTCTCGAATCGTCCTCTTCTGCAAACACTGGCCCTCTGTAGCATCCGAAACGGACAAGGATTCGGACGGACCGCGCAACGTGGCTCGAGCGTGCAAGTGCAAGACTGCACGTACTGACAGCAAGAACGACACGGGTTAACCACTCCCTTCTCGGCGTGCCCATCCCCAATTGAATCATCACCCACGCGATCACTGGCCCGCTTTGTCGTAATATCGCCACCTCACAATTTCGCATCTCTTACTGGAGCCCTGGCCGATTCACCTGCGAACTTAAACGCGAGTTTCATGACTTTGTTAAACGACGAGTCGCTTCGTCGGAATATTATGGGAATGTCACTTCCTCGTCTGAGTTCAACCTGCCCGATCGGAGAAGAGGAACCTGGCCATCTAGGCGTGGCAACTCAATCCTTCATCTCCGCCTCATTCAACCTTATCCAAAGTCTTCTATCACGCTTCTCAAGTTTAATCTCTTTGTGGCAACTTTGTGGACATCTGGTCGCCTAGGCGCAGCGTCCGACTGCTATCCATCTCCGCGTCATTTGTTTTGACCGACCTCAATCCTACTCAGCGCGACCGCTCTTCCGACTTTCTAACGTGGTTCTATCGGGCATATTTCTTAGTAACGAGCCAAATTTTCTCACGGGCATGTTCCTGAATCGCGCGCCAAACACGAGGAGAAGACCCTTCGCTTAATATCACGCAACGAGGAAACCTGCCCTCGCCTCCCTTGTTGTTCGCACTCGGACCCCACCCCCGCCGTACTTAAGGTCGCTCGGTGTTTCCTACTCTGGCACGCTCCCACTCTCCGATGTCCTCTGTTCTCGGTGTAGTCATAATCGCTCGCAATGGCGACCGGCGTGCGTTCTATCAGGACCCCCAAACCTACGCGCCAGGGCTCACCGACTCCACTGCGCTTGGTGTTGTATGTCCCTCCCACTCATTTCATGTATTTCGGCTAACGCACGCGGTTTACAGGCCGATCTCCACCTCCTTGGTACCCAGTTGCGTTCCACGTACCTGACCACGGGCTCCCCGGCGTTCATCCCCTCCATCTCCCGCGACGTCGCCGACACCCAGGAGGTCAAGGTGCTCGTGAAGGCTGGGGGCGAAGGCGCGGTGGTCTTCGACAGTGCAATTGCGCTCCTGCAGGGCCTCTTTCCTCCCAACCCCCGGAATCAGGTGAAATTGGCGAACGGCACCACAGTATCTGCGCCCCTCGGAGGTTATCAGTATGTTCCTAGTATGGCATTGCGTTTATTATCTTTCTCGGTTGCTGATCGTCGGAACGTAGTGGAAACGGTGGAACCAGGTAACGACCGCTCGTTGGAAAGCTGGACAGACTGCCCGGTAAGGTTCTTTCTTTCAACCTCATTGAACGATGATTGAACTCGTTCGTGCACCATTCAGGAGTTTCAAAAGCACGTTACGGCATTCTACGAGTCCGATGCCTTCAAGAAGGAGGAAAAGAGTGCAGCATCCTTTCTCCATGAGGTTAAGGATTTCGTCTTTGGTCGCCCGGCAACGCTTAAAAATATCGTACGCACGTTCGGTTTTATATTCGTTTTTGCCGCTCAAGTAATACTGCACGCAGTGGAATATCTACGACTACATGAACACGGAACTTATCTACAACCAAACTTATGCCTATCGCCTCCCGCCGACTTACATCAACCAAGCCCGTGCGCTCGCGGATTTCCACGAGAACGGCGTCTTCTCGGATGCAGAGGCAAACGGAATCGGCAACAGCGCGTACATTCCCTAGGGATCGAATTTGTCACTGACTTGCTGCTCCATCCATAGTCGCTGGTCGCAGCCTACTACACACCATACTGGATTCCGTCGAGCGGATTGCGTTCGACGACGACCCGCTGAAGCTCATGGTGATCCAAACCTCGTACCAGCCGTTCATCTCCCTCTTCCACCAGACGGAGATGGTCAAAGAGCATCCTCACCTCGCTGCTATTCGTAAGTCTGCTGTCACGACAGTGAATTCGATTCCGCTCATGAGATTATATTCGTGCAGCGAATTTTGGCGCTGCACTCGCTATTGAGCTCCGCCGTGGCCTCCCACCCGACATGCGCGATTTCTTGCGCTTCAAATTCAGGAACGGCACCGACGACCCCGAAGACTGGCAACTCGTCCACCCCTTCGGTCACCGCGCCGACATTCCACTGACCGAGTTCGTCTATCGTACCGAGGTAAGATATAGCGTCCAGACATCCTTCTCAAATCGTATCGTCCCGCTGATAACGAGTCCTAGGGAACGACCATCGCGAACAACAAAGAGTGGGCCCACGTCTGTGGCGCAACTACAGAATTTTCGACGACCACAACCGTTATGCAGATCGCCAGACGCGGAAGTATTCAGTTCTCGATGGGTGCTATTATCTTCCTTTTGCTGGCGATCGTGGTCAAGACTCTCCTTCGCACTCGCGCTCGCCGTACCGCTTTGACGAAAGTGCACGGTCCTCAGGTGAGGTTAGCACTGCTTCCAGTTGGGCGTAGTGTTGATTCGGGCGACAGATGATCGAGTGCTCGCGGGCCGAGAAGCAGGAGGTATGAATCGTGTCGAATATATCTTCTCCGTTCGAACATTTAGTCTGGTCACTGAGAATTCTATTCACGCGGTCTCGGTTTTTGCGTCTCGGAGTGTGAGTTTCACTGTTTCGCGCCGAGGTTACCAAAATTTCGGGCAGCTCGAGTTTGGAATCAGATGAAAGCGTTGTGTTGTGAGCTGAAAGGTCACTACGGAGCGTGCGTGCACAGGGTTCCAAGATATAACGGCATAGGTGCTTGTGCGTTTGGACACGCTAGAAACTATACAATGGTAAGATCACTTCATACCGAGTTGCGCAAAAGTAATCCGGTGGCCTCCGCCTGTACACTGATATCCCGTAGCGCTTTTCACATACGCAAGTCCCGCCGGGCACGGCTTCAAACCCAGCTTCGCTATCGTTTCGCCGATGAGAGCTTGCATCTGCTTGTCAGCAACCTTCGGAGCGTCCGAGATACTCGGGATACTCGGCTTGTCCGACGAGCACCCACACTTAGCGTTCGCCGCCGCCTGCTCCTCGCGGAACTCGCGCTCCTCTTCACGGGCCTTCCTCGCCTCCTCCCTCTCCACTCTTTCCTCCTCCCTCGCCTCACGGGCCTCCTCTCTCTCCTGACGCTCCTCTTCGCGCGCCTGTTTTTCCTTTTCCTCCCTTGCCTCGCGTTTGGCTTTTTCCCTAAGAATTACATATGAGTTAGCGTACGATCAAGCATTAATGAACGAATGGTACGCACGCCTCACAGTCCGCGGGGATACACCCACTGCTCGTCCCACCCGGCTTCTTCTCACATACGTTTTTGTCTTTCGCCGTAAATCCTTCACTACAAAGCGGATAGCATTTTGTTTCGCGGTTCCCGTTACTGATTTTGTCCGAACACATCTGCACAGCGTCGTCATCCCCCACAGGGCCTATAAATTATTTGAGTGAGTATGTTTCGCTAAGAAGTGAGATGTTGTCAGGGACTTACTGCCACAAAAGTATGGACCCGACGTCGATTTGCACACACACCCTTCTCCTGGAACGGCACTCAGATATTCCATCGTGTCCGCCTCCGCGCTGCACTCCAGTTCCGATTTCACTTGACGAAAGATGAGGTTATATAACGGGAATACGAAAATTCCCGCAAAAGACGCACCAGTTTCACCGTCCGGCCGGGGGCATTCGCCTTTGCACGCGCACGGAGGGCTGCTCGCTGGCTGGCATTGCGCCGAAGGAGGGAGGGTTCCAAAGCGGGTCCAGAGAGATTGACCGTACGGAGTGATGACATACGCTGTGGCCCACGCGCTATCATCGAACGCCAGCGTTTCGAACCCGGCCGGGACAGAGCCGTCGACGCGCCAAGATGCGTCCGTTACGAGTGTCGATGTACTTCCATCCAAGTATGTCACCCGAATTTTGGCGATCAGGCCGGCGATCCCTCCAATATTCGCAGCGTGAACGGAAAACACGTTGAGACACGGATTGAGGCTGCTGCACGCGCTCTTCGGGACACCCCAGCTGGTGGTGCTAATTACGGCGCGCCCGTTGACGTAGACAGTATGGGTATCGTCGGCCGCGGTGAGGATCTGCGCATGCACGGGAACCTTTCCCTCAGGCGCAATGAAGACTTTGCGAGCGGCCACGCGGTTTCCGTTCGGGACCGTTCCAGCCGCCATACCCGACGTCCAGATCCAATTCGTTCCACTGAAGTCGAGCGCGGGGAGCGGGATACAGGCGGTTTTGGTGGCGTCACTCCATTGGAATCCAGGGTTACAGGTGAACTGTCTCAACGATCAAATTAATTGCGGGCAGAAAGACTGGATTAGACGTACCCAACACTGAGCCGGCCCCGGGCTTTTAGTCTAAAGAAAAACATGTTAACAACGAAGTCTGACCTAAAATCACCACGTTCACCTCGCATGACGCGAACGAATTGGCGACCGCAGAGTCTTTGCAGATTTGTCCACCTGCGCCTTTGATTTTTTCGACAGAGTCGCACTGGCATTCTCCGTTCTGAAAAAATGTGAGGGTCAGATAGTAACGCGATGCCGCGGTAGACTCACAGGGAAGCCGGCGACAGTGGTCCCGGACGGACAGTTCATGTCCAAACGCTGCCCATCGAGGGCTTGACCAAGGGTGAGCAGCGCCGCTATGGCGAGTAAGACGAGAGGAAATAAAAGTTGCATGCAGTTTTCCTGTGCTTGGGGTAGAATAAACCGTCAGGTTCAGGAAATTCATTTATGGTCCACTGAACGTTACCAATCGTTTGTATTCGCTTCCGACGAAGTGTCCATTAGCATCACATAGGACTCAATGACACCATTAATGGAGGGTTAAAGACATTACAGCACTTCCGTTAGCTCAGACGTCTGGGTTCGTTGTGCGGTCGAGCAAGCTTCTGGACGGCGGGTGGGGAGCAGGTCGATTCAGTCGGCTTCGCCCGAAAGTGTCGCCGAGATGGGTGTGGAGCAGAGGCGATACTGTTCGGTAGGTAGGTAGGCTCGGTGTGATGCAACCCCAAACCCGAGCCGAATTCGGCGCAAGCATCCAGCGATATCCGATAGGTCACCTTAGGTGGCCTCCGAACAAAGACTTACGTGGTGTCGTGCAAAATTGAGCCCCCGAGGCGAATCGGCACTACACGATGGTGGTGCGTTGAGATGGAGCTTCATTGAGCCTCATTGTCAGCGGGGTGATGAACCAAGTTCTAATCGGCGAGAGTATCCGCTTCTGCATCAGACGAGCACCGTCACAGGGTCCTGGTAAGTCCATCGGTCAGCGAGTAGAATGTTCGTTAGCGTAGCGCGCGCGGATTTAGCTTGGTGGGGTACTTACTACATGGCGAGTTGCTCGCATTCCCGTTAGGCTCGGGTTCGTGCCACTCACCAGTGGAGAGCGAGAAGGAGAGCGAGAAGAAAGGTGTCTTTCGAACTAGAGTGGCTGCATCGAACACTCCGTAATTTTCCAACACCCGAAGTGGAAGAAGGGACCGCATCGTGTTGGATCCCTAGTGCTCAAGGCTGACGGGATAGGCTCTGCTCGGGCGGGTACCGAGCAAGAGGTCAAGCTTGAAGCATTTAATGGCAAAGATTTCCGACGCGATTTATCCCTTCGAAGCAAAGCAAATGCAAGGTGGGCGTCGGACGATTCGAGGGTGGTGGCAGCGTGCGCTGAGCGAGCCCAGTGGATCCGATGTGACAGAGGCCGTGCAATGATCGCGGATCTTTCGATGATCACCCGCATTCTGATTGCGCATCACTCACGCCGAGCCGGCATGTTGAATTTCGGAGTTGCCTCCGATTTCATGTGCATGCCAATGTCGGCTCAAGTCAAGTCTAGAAAGAAACATGCTGATGACGATAAAGGCAAGATGAATTCATTTCGGTAGATGCGGTGCGATCATAACACGAATCCGACACGAAGTTTGCCATACGGTAGTGTTGAATAATGATCTTCAACTCGTTCCGCTCAATTACAGTTGTTGTCTTCGTCCCGATACGTCCTGCGCAAGATCAAAATTGTGCCAGATGGAAATGAGGAGAAAGTCTCACCCCTGGACACAGTTCTTCGAACACGCCGCCGCTCTACCCGAACCCTTGGTGTATCGACAGACAACGTATTCATTCTCGCCGGCGCCACCTTCAAGTCGTTGAGTATTGGGCGTTCCACACAGAGGAAGATTGAAACTCACGGCATTCTTGAGCGCCTTCCGGCGGGGAGGCGGCGCATTGGCATCCACGTTGACCTGGCAACTTGAAGACCTTCTGGGTGCAGCTGGTCTCAAAAGAATCGCGTGGTGTACCTAGCAAAATCTTAGCATGCGGCATTTATAAAAAAGCGAGACTCAACATACCGGTGCCCGCGAGAGTGATAGACTCGGCCTCGACCTGCGCCATCTCGCATGTATTCTTGTCTTTGACGATGTATCCTGCGCTGCATTGAGGGGCGCACTTCACTTCACGCCTACCCGTGGTATCAGTCGTGTCAGAGCACATCATTTCAGCATCCGGGTCGCCGGCCGCAACTGTCAATAGTCTCAACATGGATGAAGGATGGATGCATAATGAGAGACACGTACCTCCACAGAAATTGGGTGTTATTTCGGACTTGCAGACGCATCCCTCGTCCGGATCCGCCGTGAGGAAGCCTACTGCACCGGAATCCGCGATGCATTCAAGTTCGGAGATGGTAGTGTTCTGCCTTGCGGGAACGCACTCCTTCTCGTCGGCCGAAGGTTTATATCTGGCCACGGAATAAATTTGTCGACAAAGAAAAAGGAAGAGACAGATAAACGCACCCCGAATTGCAGTCAACCGAGCAGCTAGACGCTGCGCCTACATTTTTGCACCCGACCTTTCCATTTGCGCTCGGAGGAACTGGGAAATGATTATAATGACAAATAAGTAAGAACAGCAGGGACGTACGACACAGGACCGCATCGGGCTTTCGCTTTTTGGCGATGTTAACGGAATATACGCATCCGCATTTACCACTTGGGCTAGAGAACGATATGATGAACGGTTCGGGGCACACTTCGGCCACTGTTCATCCCAATCAACCACCAGAGACGAGGTAGAAAGACAGAAAACATACATCCCGCCGGCCGGTCGGTATTTTCAGTCGGTGGAGTCGTAGTCCCCGAGGATTCATTGCCGCTGTCCGGGTTAGACGGGGTGGTTTTGGCGACGCATTGGTTGTCTGCTTTCTCGAAACCAGGCTTGCATTGGAACTAGGGTTGGAAATATGAATTCCGCTGAACACCGTAACGGCCATCAGGAACTTACCCCACAGTAAGAATCGCCGACTTCAGCCGCCTGCGGGTGGGTCTGTAAGAATGAGATACCCTAGGCGATTTATATAACGTACGCTGCGCAGACCTGTAATAAGTTAACAGACATACTCGCCGTTGAATCAGAAACTCTTACACGTCGCAATAGCATTCTCGGGTATGTCCTTTTGGCAGACTTGTCCACCCCGACTTTCGTGCCATCTGGGCGCATCGCACTGACATCCGGCGGCCTACCGATTGTTTAGGACTCGAGGACTACTATCAATGAAGCGAACGCACCGTATATGCACCGATGACCTGACCGGGCTCGGTGCAGATCGCGTCCGTCAGAGTGGTCATACCGGGCTCCTCGGCAACAGGGAAGGGTGTGCATTGTCCTTGAGCATTCTTGGGAGCGTTATGGAAGCACTCAAGAGTGCAGCCGGCGTTCGGGGTGCAAATCGCAAAACCGTGCGAAGGGTCACTGGGAACAGCTAGAACGTTGCATCAGTAAAAAGGGAACGAACGGACAACAAGAATAACAGACGGCATTTAGACCAACCGCCCTGCGCCGCGGCAGATGCGAGGTCGCTGAAACTGGTGGTCAGCTGAGGTCAATGCAAGAGGGGACATTCAGACCATTTGCATTCTCCGTTGGTGCTGGTTAACATCGTCTGGAAGGGTGATTAGTAGCTGGGATCGGGCTCGGCGAGCCCCCACCTTTACGCCCGCACCCGCTCCAAGGAAGCAATTGAGGGAAGTTTGGCCCGCAGGACTGAGATCATCGTCGGCGCGGGCAAGATCGCCAATAGAGGCGAGCAGGAAGACGGTGTTGAAGATAGTGAATATCGTGCGCATGGGTGTACCTGGAAGTGGTTGAGTTGGTCTTGGGTGGTGGTTCGGTATAAGTGTTGAGTGAATGAGCTGAATAGATGCGTCCGATCCGTCAAAATCGCGTCCCGAGACGTTGGGACGTGGCAGAAGAAGGAAATGGCATCTAGAAGGCGGAATAGAGTCGGTTCAAACAGACGCGTTATGGAAAGTTCGTGGTGCCAACCATCCTTTCGAGCGTATCGTGCGGGTAGAAGGGCCCGAATACGCAAGAAACTAGCGATCGAATTTAGTTTTGTCACCTAGTAAGTGAGTAGCCGACGGGAAGTCCAGCTTTTCGTTGCGGCGTCCGGGAATATCGGCTGCGGGTCTGACACCGCTAGTCACAAACTTAGTCGTGTCGTGCATACCACTCTGTAGTCCAAGCTAAAGAACCCGGTCCATACGCGCATTACCAGATATCCTTGAGTTTCTGGGACTTCTGATCCGAATACAGCAATCTAGGGTTGGAATCTACAAGCTCCGGTTCGAACAGTCTCGGTACCATAGAGAGGTTCTCGTGTCTCTAGATGCTTCTGACGCCGGTTGAATCGCAAGTTCCTGTTCAACCCGATCTAATCCAGAGACGTGCACAACGTTGCTTCTGCAACACTCACGTGCAAACAGCTGGTAAATACATCCTGGCACCCGCTTCACCTTTCTTCTCCACCCCCCAACATCGGCATGAAAATCCACATCGCAACCACCCTTGTAGTCGTCTTGACTCTGACCAACAGAGCCGAAGCGATGTAGGTCGCTCGACACCATTCATCCAGTATCGTCTTGACAATTCTCAGATTCTGTCTCTTCTGGCTCCTCTTCGTCCCCAACGCTTGCCGCTGGGGTATTGGAGGCGGAGGCGGCGGAGGAGGCGCACCGGCCCCCCCGCCTCCTCCTCCACCTCCCAACTGCGGACCTGGGTACTATCTCCTCTCTCCGTCGTGGCCCCTGCTGACCGAGTTCCAAGGACGTACCGTTGGGGTAATGGCTGCCGCAACGCCATCGGCACATGCCCCAACCTACCCAACAATCAGTGCGTAAATTTGTTCGGCCGTGGCCCCTCTGAATGTATGCCCTCACAGGGTCTTCTCCCACCCGAAGTACCCCTGCGGGTGCCAGGTTCCCAACTCCCCGTTCGACGCAGATGCACAGATCTGCACCGTCGCTCCCCCGAATGGCAAGGCTTATTGCGAAACCCAGGCAAACGGCGCAAGCTCAAAATGTTTAATTCAGTGTGACGCGGGGCTAGTACCACACGCTGTGTTGAATTCATTTCGCTCACAAACTCGTTCTGCAGTTATGTATTCAATCCGCAAACAGTTAAATGTATCCGAGGAAGTCTTGACGGATGCCCCGCGCCCAAACAACTCGCCGCTGGAGGCGTCAACAAAGGATGCATCTGTCTCAATCCGTCCGATCCCCCTGTGAGCGCTTTGGGCACGAAATGCGGTCAGTTCCTTCTGCAATCTGTGCAACGTTGGGATCTGAGTCTTTCTCGCGAAGGCACGGTCCCATATTTCGACCCCGCTGACGCTGCGGCGGGACTGCCTCCTCCCGGTCGCAGAAGATGTATCGTTCCTCCCACGGACGTTTCAAACTCTGTGTGCGTAAGTGAGTGTGATCCTGGTTACAAGGTCCACAATGACGCCTTGTGTGTCCCCCGGGGGTGAACGCCGGAGACTTCAGCTTCAGCTCCAGTCCAGATCCTTGTGGGCTCGAGTTGTTCCAACAATACTTACTGTGGGCGCTTTCGGATATCGTGTGCGTGTAAATGAATCATCGCTGGCATCCAGTTCAAGTGCTAGTGTCGATAAATATATGATGTTTACGTGCGAATCATTGTTGCAATGCTCTTGAAGCTACATACGTCCCGACTTGAAATCTCGAATTACCCAAAATCCGAGTCATACCCCTCCAAAAAACTCAACCCTGAACCCATTATGGAAAGATAAACGGCCGCGGCGAAGATTTCCGACGCCGCTGCAAGAGTAACGGTGTTTTTCAAAAAATCGAACCACCACGCCAAATGGGGGTGATGGCATCGCAGCATCGGAACTTTCCATGTGTTCAGCGCATCAAACCGGCAACGCGGCAGCACACCTCGAGCCGAGTACAAGAATATAGTGGCTACCCAGGGCGGTGTCAAGCTAAGTATTTTTATTGATATTTCAAGGCCTCCAAGCATGTGTATCATAGATAAAGCACAAAAACTCTGCGGGACATGCTCTTTATTGACTGACTTTCCGGTGAACAGCACCATGCCGTGGTGTATATCATGATCCGAAGATTAAGCCGTGATTGATGGACGGCCAAGTTTTTGTTTCTCTTTTCTTTCCGTTCGGCGTCGGACCGAGACCAATTTTCTGCCCAGACCACTCCCCGCTGGGATCCGGTTCAAGTGTAAGCGTTGATGAATGGATAATGTTTTTACGCCTGAATACTTGTGTGCTAAATCCAAAACACGCCGAGTCCGATGGACGGGCCACAATTCTCGCCATCTTTCCTTCCTTCGATTTTTCAGTAGATCTACATGAAGCACTACTCGACGAATCAATCACGGAAAACTCCGGACCTATCGAGGACATTGGGATGTGGTGGAGCCGGTAAGTAGTAGCTAACCACACTTCAAGTCGTGCCGGCCGACCTCAACCAACGACGACGGGCGTCAAGGGCATTTATCTAGTGAAGGACAACGAGGCTGACTTCCGACGGCACTGCAAGACTAACAGCGTGCTTGAAGAATCGAGCCACGGCTTCTCGTTGATTCGAAGCATGGTACCGAATTGCCAGGTCGTCAAAACGTCCAACTGTAGTTCAGAGGCCTTCTGGGTGGTCATATCTTGACGTGTTACCTTAGTGCCTAAGTTCTTCGATGGCGAATAGACCGCTCGTTCGGTACTTCCGCATGCATCATTCCCGTTGTATGCGGTATCCGTTAGCGGCACCCCGTCAAGAACTCCGAAGAAGATCAACGGGGGGGGGCGAAGAAGGGCTTGCCCGTTTAACTCACGTCCACGCTACACCCCTTTGCCAGGTCAGCAGCAAGGATTATAAACTCCAGCCAATCCCCGCATCATCAGCTGCCATGCGACCCATCCTCCCTGCGCTTTCTTTCCTCGCCCTCCTTCTTCCGACGGCCTTGGGCGCCAATCCCGTCGTCGTGCAAAATGAGTGCGAGTCTCCTTTGAAGCTGGCGGCTTTCCCGGTATCCATCCATTCCAACTCTAGTCCGCGACTACTATTTAACATGATGCTAGACGAAAACCTGCGAATGCCAGCACGACAATTCCATTCGTGCCGACAACGGTGTAGGCTGTGCGGCCTCAGCCCCCCCGAACTCTGATGTCCTCTGTGGGTATCCATTTCATCGTCCGAAGATTATTTTCTCACATACTGTGTCAAGGTCTCAGCGTAGGATTGGCCGCACAACTCTCCATCGTCAACTCATCGCTGCCCACAGTACCCTTCCTCGAGCAACCCGCGTTCGGAATGCGATGTGAGGAAATTCCGATGATTTGAATTGAACTGACGCCCTGCAGTTCGCATGTAAACAGGGATTTACCAAGGAAGGTGGTCAGTGCGTCAGCGGTAGCGGCACCGGCACCGGCAATGGCACCGGCGGGACCACCGAATGTATGTTCACGATGACGGTGTGTTTCCTCAAGGCTAACTCCGGCATATCAGTGGCGGCGGCTTGCCCGGCGCCGTTTGTCATCTCCTACGCTAGCACAAGCGGCCCCTGTGGGTGTGCAGCCACCATAAATATGGCCAGAGTGCGTTCGTTCTTGCATTTGTTACATCCCACTTAAATTTTCTTGCAGAGACGTCGCCCAGACGCAGTCCCATGCCGTATGTCCCTTGTACAGATCCCTATTCTGCGGCTGAAGAAAAAACCGCAGCGCCGCCGAGCTCCAACGGTAAGGTCGGCTGCCGCAACGTCGGCGCAGGATCCAGGTATGTCTTTCAAGCTCCGAGTCGACGTGCGGTCGTTTACGCCGTCTTAGGTGTTCCGTAGACTGCGATGCCGGGTGAGGCGCTTTCCCTCTTACTGTCTGTGGTAACGTCGGTTGAGATGATTTTGGTGATAGATACAAACCGTCCCTAGACGAGACCCAGTGTGTACCGGCGCGGGCGAACGTCACCGTATCAGAATTGGACTGTGGTGCAGACGCTGGTAGCGTTGGGTTCCTCACCGCTGACCCGGTCGAGGGATGTGTCTGCAAGCCCACAATGACTGAGAACTTCTGTGGTGGTGAGTAATTCTCGTCACCTGTACAATTATGCCGACTTCAACTAATTGACGCAATTTCCAGTGGCCGTCGGTGATCCAGATGCGGAGATGAAGTGCACCGACACGACTAGCTCGAGCGGGGTCCGCGAGGTGAAATGCGCCGTCCAATGCACCGCCCCCGCGTTCGTCGCCAATGCACAAAACAAGTGCGAGGAGGCCGAGGCCGAGACCAGCACTCTCGCCGGCACCAATACGCCGAGGGATAGCTTCGAAACGCCGTGTACCGAGAAGGTTTACAAATTGCCGGGTAAGGCCGGATGCAAGTGCGCCGCCTCACCCCCAACGGGCGGACAAGAGTGCCGTGAGTTCGAAGCTTCTGCTTCATCACAACCATTTATTGATGTGTGGACTAGGCGGCGCCGGCGAGAATGAATATGTCATATGCCGCTACAGGAAGGGGTCCAACAGGGCTGCAGCTTGCTCAAAGAATTGTGTCCAGGGGTACGCTGTTGTTAACTCCATTGTCTCCACGTTCTAACTGGCGTCGAATGCAGCACATATCCCGACGAGACTGGTCAGTGTAACTGAGGTATTAGATCGGTACATCAGAGGACACGGAGTAAAAAGGCGGAGGATTGCGTTGTTCCTCGAGTTTTTGTTCAAAATTCATTTCTATGCTTTGTTTCAAGTTATTATCCTAGACGTTAGCGGGATTGAGGATCCCAACAGCACGGAAAAAAAAAAGGTAGCCTCCACTTCTCTGAATTGAACCAGGTGATCGGAGGTTTCCCACGGTTCAATTTTGTTGATGGTAACACTCGGCAACTTCCACCAGCCGAAAACGGCCTCGTACATACACCTCGAAACAGGAAAGAGCTGGTTTGCGTGGGCTTCCCGGCGAACTTGGTGATATCAAGAAGAGAGCTAGCAGGGTCGATACTCTTGAACGAAATGCAAAATATCATTGCCGACACGGATCATTTCGGCACCCGTCTCCATGTCAGGGAGTTTAATCGCTTAACGCTGCTCAAACGGTTCTTCCCCACTAAGACAGCCCTATATATTTTGGGCTGTCGAGAACCAACACTCAGTTACAGCGGCTGTCTCCAGGTCACCTAGGATGAACCTCCCTATGCCCTACTTTACGCCTGTCTCGGAAGTTGAACAATGCAGTAATCGACTTGGTAGTATGTACTCTGTGGAGCGAAAAGGTTAGTTACAAGGAGAGGGAATGCGGGGGAAAGAAAATCCAGAGCACTTCAGGCAGGTATGCCGAGTTTGCTCGCTGAGTCTTGCAGCCGGCGAAGTGTCGTGGACGGAGGAAGATCTGATCGTTCCGTCACCATCCGCGGGCTACTCTGGTGCGCTCATATTCTATGAGCCGAAACTGGACTTTCAGACACCCTTCCGGCCCCATTGATATTGCTCTGAAACCAGTAGCATTAGGCGCAGCACAGGTTGTGTACGCCACAGAGAATCATAATTAGGCACTATTTCGGGCTGCTCCTGAGTCTTGAAACTACTGTTTTTGGGTCCGCAGTGAAAGAGCGTAGAGCTACTAAGATCCGCAATCAGGAGTCCTTCTGTCGAAAGGATTACATTTGAAAGACAACAGTCAGGCTCCGCCACCGTCACACAAGGTCCCGTCAGTACAATTTAAGACTTCGAGGCAAAATTTAAGCCAGATAGTAGGTCAAGACGAGGTCCAGTGTCGAAACAGTCAACATTGACTCGGAGAACTTTCCTGCTGAAATTCAATTTGCTGGTTGTCTGAGGCCCACCACTTTCCGATGGAAGCACCCCAGTCGACGCCAGCGGGCCCCCAATTGAGGATGGAAGGCGGCCGGTCGATGCCGGAGGTATGTATGCAGTCGGTATGACATTTAGAACCGCTGTCGGAACTGCGGGGTGGTTACAGTCAGTGTTGCCCCTCGGCCGCGACCGTACAAATAGCCCGTCCGTGTACACGCAAGACCGTCGGTGTAGATGCCCGGAACTTCCTCAGTGAACGACGCATAGTCCGAGGCTAAAACCAAGGTTTTAGGGCCGTTGTCCGTGGCTACTGGGTCCTCCACGATATATGTTGTTCTACCCTGTACATCCACGCCGACCTCGATCGCAGTTACAGATTGAATGGGCAAAAGAGCGAAATGCGAGTTCCGTCGGTGCAGCACTGCCAACTGTATAAGACGAAGTTATCAGTGTGTCGATGAGACTTTTGGGAAGATGGAAACGAACAATTGCCCAGAGTTATAAGCGTTGCGAGGAGGAGTAGGGAGGGAAGAAGGGAGGCATCGACGACAAGGGGAACCGGAAGAAATATATCGACAGAGCTCAACACAGAGCTCAACTTGCTGAAGGGGAGAGTAAAAGTGATAATGCGAAGTAGGCTCAGAGCCCCAGGACTTTAGATCGGAGATGTGTGATAGATTCAACCAACCGGCGTTGAGCGTTCAACTCGACTGGAGCCAAATACCGTCCTACCATCAAACTGAACTCCGTCCTACCACCCATTGAAGGGGTAACCAGGGCTAATGTTGTGCATTGTAGAGCGGGATTACCCGATCGTGTATTTCAGCACGCGTAATGAATAAATAAGCCCGCGGAGTGAGATGAGGCCGGAATCGAAGTCGACCAGTTGTGCAAGGACGGTGCAGTGGTAACAATTTGCTGAGATCCGCGCGTTGGTAGGGGCGATTTTTCAAATGCAGTGCAGGAAGAGCAAGCTGTGGCTTGTGGAAAGATGACACAAGGTCTACCGCTTGATCTCTTCTGAAGTTGAGGAATTTACCTGCATGAAGGCCTTTAGAAGCGCGGCGAGGACTGTAGCAACAATAATAGAGATCTGTAGCTCCCGCCGCTTCCACGATCAATAACAGATCGGCGCTGGTTCAGTGGAAGCTACCGCAGTTTCAGCCTTCAATTTTTTGAAAAGGAACAGTCGGCGTGCTTCACCTCGAGTCAGGTCGTTGTACGCAAATGTGGGAACAGCATGTTTATGTATTTATTGGGTGGTATTTCGAGGGTGAAATCGGGAGTAGAAACTCCGACCTGTCTTCAATCACCGGTAGCAAAAATGAGCTTGAATCGGTGCCACTGGCATACTTCCGAGGTGAGGCTTCGTGTCGGGAGACAGAAAATAGTACTACAGTCGCAAACGGCGAAGCGAAACGGCATCAAGTAACGAAACACCGGGCCGTTCGGTACATCGCAGGCCTCAGATCGGCTCAAGATTTGGGGAGGTGAGCGTCCTCCTTGAGAAACCTCGGCCTGCAAAAGGAACTAGGTGAAACCATAATATTGCCCCCACACAGCATGATTTATTTGAGAGTATCATTTGAACCATTTTCAGCGTTTCAGTCGAAAAATTCAAGATGCTCACAGAAGTGCTTCATACCACCCAGAGCGTGCTTGGGGGTTGTTTCTCAGTCCTTTGGTGCCTAATATAAATTCAATGGCCCTTCGCACTGCCAAAACCCGGTAAATTGAACTGTTGTGCAGTGTTTCGCTACGTCGTTAATGAGCTAAATTTGGCCTCCCGGAGAAACTTGCTCCGTTCTCCACGAGTTTGGGACGAAATCCTCTGATTCTTTGAACTCAAGTGTAGCGCATATGCCAAGGAGTCGATGTATGACAATAGCCGTGGCAATTTGCACCATATTGTGCCCACAATCTGCCGGGCACACAAACCGTTTCGCTTCGCCGTTTGCGACTGTATCTCTGACGTCAGGCGTTATCGTCGGGGCGAAGGAGGTGTATGAGACAGGCTGACGGGTGACTTTCTCGGCAATAGGCAGGCGACTGCCGGTTTTAATTCCCGCTGGCCCTTGGACTCTTCTTCTCTGCGGTCTTCACAAAGGTTTTTTGGATCATATTAGAGTCTTTTTTTTCTTGGACCAGTGCACGGACGCGCGAGCAGAAGGCTCGCCATTTTGCGTCAAGGTGATGGTGGCAAGAGACGTGGATCGGCCAAGGATCGGCCGGTGCCGTACACTCCACGTGTCATGTCACAGACGTGACCCTCTTGTCCTGAACCAGCTGCGGCCCAACTGCGGCCCGCAATTCAAGTCTCGCCGACTATGCATCTGCGCAATGGAGAAGGATTATTAACAAGAAAGACGCAGCTTTGGCGATTGCGTGGTCAAGGCCCTTCTTTCGCCGGCGGCAACTTGCGAGACTCCAAAAATGCGAAGAATTGAAAACCGTGGCGTCTTCGTGGCATCCGCGCCTTCAATACCGCCTTTGCTGCGTCCCTGCGGCGCGGGCCATCGGTTCTCCGATTCTCATGGAGCTCATCCTGGGTTAACTTACAGCTTCTTTGCCTCTCACACTGTCATCACGTTCTGACTCCGTTTAACCGAGCGCCCTCAGGAATCTTGGCCAATTCAACTGACATCCACCTTTACCGTTTAGCCGTCAAGCGCTGGGCCCCGGCAGGCCTACGTATACGCGGCTTAACTATATCAACTGGTTTTGCCTTAAAAGCGACCAAAATCCTTCTGCCTTTCTCTATTATATCACTCACTCGCGAATATGAAGGCAGAAACAACACCGCTCAAGTCGGGTCTCGTGAATTTTCCGGGCGCGACGCCGGAATCGACTGCGCTTGTCTCGGAACTCTTGCACAAGAATCTCACTGCATATCACTGCTTTCACAATAACCAGCAGTTCAGTAACCACCTTTCTCACCAGTGAGCGCATCGAATCTTTCTTACCCTGCCAGTTGTTGACGACGCCCCCAGTATCCTTACTCTTCACGACTTGGGTGCCTCAACCGAATGTATCCAGGAAATGTTCGCCCAGGAAGCAGCTAAGCAGCAACCTTTGTTCCCCAACGGAACGCCGAGCGACGAGCCCAACAACATTAATGAGTTGAATTGGACGAAAAACCTCGGGAAGGAAAAGTGCGTACATACATTGCTGCGCTGGGAACTTCAATTCTAATCCCGCGCTTTATTCAGCTCGCACAAGTACCCTCACTACCTCTCCTTCTTCTTGGCAGAGATCGAGAAGCACGGAGTCTCCGGCGTGCTGGAGCGCTACGTCTTTTCTCCCGAAGCAAACGCGAACGGCACGCTGATGCTGACGCGATTCGTGGGCCGCCTTTTCCATCCCATGATTGACGCTGGGGTTCGTAGTTGTCCTCTCTCCTTAAAGGATCACGGTCTCAACGCGTTTTCGTACAGTTTGGAGTCGAATTCGGTCAACACTACATGGTCGCGCAAGGTACTCCTTACATATATACTCCTGGTTCCTCATATTTATGTCTCCCAGCCCTTGCACAAGCGGCATTGACCGAAACAGACGGAGTCAGCATCATGGATGATAGCAACGGGCTCCCCGAAATTCAATCCGGGCCCGCCACGACTCTCCTGGCTCTTCTGCGCGATGTATACGAGTCGCCGGACCTTGTGCCGATGCCGTACGAGGCTGAACGGCTCACGGCGGAGCGATTCCAGCAATGGATGGTCTCGAACCCCAAGCGCGGGGCCGCTATCCGCGAGGTCTACGCAAAGTGGACCTTCAACATCCAGGACGGCGCCCACGAGGACTTTACGAAGAAAGTGGAGGAATGCATGTGGCAGGCGACACTTCTAATCGGCGCAACCAGTAAACCCGGCAGAAAGCCGCGTATGGACTTTTTCTTCATGCATCTTCTCACCAGTTCGCTGTTCCTTCAAAGCCTCGTAGATGTGATTCCGGCCCCGATCCACAAGGCGCAACTGCTGCAGGCGTACGTACGCACTGCTGCGCTATACATCATTCTGCGCGGCTGCCCCCGCATCGACCCGGCGCTGGTGATGTCGTACCCCGCAGCTCCTGCCACGATCTCGGCGCCGACGGCCGGCTTGGGAATGACGGGCTACGGCAGTCCATGGCTCCCGTTGCTGAACAACGCGGCGATGCACAGCGAGCCCCATGTCGTCAAATCCATTCGGATGCTCTTTTACTGCGCTCAACGGTTTGGCGGTACTCCTGCCGGTAGCGTCATCGGCGCGTTGGATGGCGAGGGGAAGGAAACGCACAAGGGCGCTGCTAAGTTGGACGGTACTCTGTTTATTCGGGTCGCTGGCAAGTTGACCGACGCGGTTGGGTGGGTTGCCAATGAGGAAAAGGAGCGGTTTTGGGACTTTGGCGGGATTGGATGGGAGGAGGCGTGGGCACAGGCGGACGAATGAAGCTGAAGCGCCTGTGGGTTTCCAAACATATCATGCGCCTCAAATATAGTGCTACTTATTATGTTAAAAAGCGGGTTTCCCATGAGCTTCAGATGCCGAGAGCCGACGCCCACTCATCCCACATGGCTTATCGTGTTCAAAGTTGGACTCATGACCCACGAACCCACAAGACGGCGTGGCCTGTAGACACTGTGAAATATAAAGATCCCAGAACCCAACCATCGGCACGCAGCCTTATCAGAACCGAATCCATGGCAGGGAACCCTTACCGTTGCAGTTTGCCACCATTGTACAGGGCCATCAACCAGGGCCGCAACTCAGGGCGACCTTTCTTATCCCACGATAAAAGTAACACGCCGGTACTTCTCTGCTTAGGTTCCGGAGAGATGCCTGGGAATAAGTGATCCTTTTATAGGTCGCTGCTGGATATAAATATTTGCGGTATGCTCAATAACCTGGCTGTTTAAAATGAGAGCGAATCCTGTTCATTTATTGACTTCAAGCATTGGCCCAGGGTAGGCGCCACCACAATCCAGGGTTCTTTGGCGGAAAAAAAAAATTCAACATCAAGTGCGCTAATCTTGACCAGTTCAACTAGGCTTTTTTTAGATTGAGGGCTAGAGGTGACCTCCATCTCCAGGGGCAGACCCGAAATCCTGAAAATTTGGTTGGACGCTGCGTTGTGAACCGAGAGAGAGAAGATCTTAGTCCATGACATTATGGTACCTGGCGCCAAAAAGGCCTCTGGTTGCTTCGGTATTTAACCCGCTTGACAGGTCTCTTTGCCCTTCGTTGAAATGCGGTCTTTCTCCCCAATACTATCGCTTCTCATCTGCGCTCTCCTGCGCCCGTTTGTCCATGCCCTACCTCAGGTCGTGGACTCTGGAGGGCCGGGAAGCGGATCTGGAAAACCACCGCCAGTGGTCAGTGGGGATGGAATCCCCAATGTCGCCAACGCCAAGAATGCCGTCTGCGTGCCGTGGTATGGCATCCGAGACGCGATAATGGGCGGGCTGTTTGAGGGTACCTAATCTCACCGGCGGTGACAGTATCTCACCTAGTTCCAGGTCGCTGCACCGACAACTCCCGCGCCGCCGTCCGACTTGCGTTCCACGATGCCGGTAAATATGTTCAAGTCTGCGTGTTGCGAATATGAATCAGGATTTCAGGCACATTCTCCCTCGCCCTTCAGAAAGCTGGCCTTCCTAACGGTGGCGCTGACGGGTCCATGCTCTCTGACCCCACGGAAGTCAACCGAACCGAGAATAACGGCCTTCAGACCATTGTCGGCCTCCTTCAACCCATGGTTTCTCAATTCAATGTTGCCCCAGGCGATCTTTTGCATGTGAGCGCATTTTCAACTCAGCCAAGGACTGATCGAACCTCTGTTCAAGCTCGCCGGCGTCCTCGGAGTTGTGCGTTGATGTTCAACATGTTCTGCATTTTGTGTGCTGATTTACCTCCTCTAGCTCGCCTGCCCCGGGGGCCCTACCATCCCCGTCTACGTCGGTCGTCGGCTCCCTCTCAACATTGCACCTATGGGTCTCTTGCCCAGCCCCGAGGACCCGGTTGAGAAGCTCGTCGCGCGCTTCGCAGATCTGGGTTGGCTGTTTTGCATCTCTCATCCGCCGACGATATTCAATTCCGCCAGGACTGACCGTGCGCCAAATGATCGCGTTAATCGGCGCGCACACCACCGGGAAACAGCGTTTTGTCGACCCTACCTTGGCGCTGGAGTCGTTTGATACCACAGGTGAGACAAACTATGCAATATTCTGGTCAGAGCATGAAGACCGATTGATTATCCTTCTTCATCTAGTGGACATTTGGGACACACGTTTTTGTGGGTTTTGTTCCAGATTCCTAAAGGCATTCACGAATTTGGGTTCTAGATACCGAAACTTCAACGCCCGGGCTTCTTCCTGGTGGGTGGTATCGCATTGAATCAACGGGAATAGCGCTAAGCAGAGTCAATTTTTTTTAGGCCAGTACAAACTCGACAGCGACGTCGCCTTCTCCACCGATAATCTCACCGCCGTTGAATTCAACCGCTTCATCGGGCATCAAGACCTCTGGTGAATTGCCTTTATAGTTATTTCAGGCCTCGAGGGCTGAATAGTGTTCAGGATCACCGACTATGCAGGCGCTCACGAGGCAATGTCATTGCTTGGGCAGAACGTCGCGACTCTCACCGACTGCAGCGAGATCCTACCGCTGAGTATTTCGCTCACCGATCTGTCAGTCTCAACCACTGGCGGAGGTGGCGGAGGAGAAGGAGGGGGAGGGGGAGGGGGAGGGGGAGGCGGGGGAGGCGGGGGAGGAGGGCCTGTAACCGACCCTCTCATCGACCCTACCTTGTTGGAGGAGGCGATTGAGAAATATCGCGACATCTGGATCGTTCCCGGCTCTACTTCTTGAGAGCAGACTCCCGCGCTAAAAGCATACAGTGATTATTTTTTTTTTCTCCACTTGGTATCGAGCGATTATATGTACGATTTGTTGAATTTCCGCGGAAAAATAAAAATTGACATGACACAAACACAACAACGCTCTAGTACGCCGCCCCGCGTCCAGCAGCTTTTCTTGGATCCGATGCAGCGGTGATCGTCCCATCTTTAGCACGGGCCACCACTGATTTCTCTCTATCAACGTGAAATTAAAGGAGGAATAAAATACCTTACCATGCGACACGCTTCCAGTCAGATCCTCATAAGTGGTATTATATCCCAATCCTTTCAAATACGCCACCGTGCCGTTGTCGAACCCCTTGACACCAAGCGTATCGTTTCCAAACTTGGTTCGCGCGTGATCAGACAGGCTCAGAGGAACGACCTGGTCGAACACACCTCGAAGTACGTGACCCCGCTGAGCTGATCATGCCAGCGCGGGTGGGCGGTGCATTCGGCGGGGGTCATACCCTGGTCGATATAATGGTGCAGCTCCTGCAGCGTTGCAGTGATGATGCGACTGCCTCCCGCCGACCCAGTGGCGATGGTGATCTCGCCGGTCTCGAGGTCCTCGACGATACTGCTTGAGATTGAGGATTGCGGACGTTTGCCCGGTCGGATAAAGTTGATGGGCGAGGGCGCGAATCCGAATGAGTTGACTTGTCCGGGGCTCTGAATTCGTCAACGGACAGTAGAATCAGCGCCCGAGAAGAGAAGATTAAAACAATAACGATAAAAACTGACCGAGAAGTCGTCCATCTCGTCGTTGAGAATGATGCCGTCCGTGGTCATTACTTGTGAACCCCAGAGAAGGTTAACCTACGCTGAAATCAGCCGGGCTCGGTTTCATAAATTGAGCGTCTCACCGTGGTGGTCAGAGACACCGCCATTCCCGTCCGATCAATGGCCGCCATGTGACTAGTGCCATGGTCGTTCAACGGCGTGTACCCACTAGGGTCGTAATACGCGACAGGGAACGTCGTATTGTCGAGGATTTTGCTTCGTACGTCCGCAACTGCCTCCTCGGTAAGGTAATACTGTTGCAGGTCGGTAACATTAGGAGTGAAGGCTGGATCACCGTCTGCGAGCAAAAATTAGTGTCAGCGGAGACAGAAAATATATTTCTCGTACATTGGGTCCGCTGTCCATATGCAAACTGGGTCGCTTCGATAAGCCTGTGTGTCGTTATATTAATTGCAGGATCGGAGTCCGTGTAATTTCCTCGATATCCCTCGAACACTTTCAGCGCCGAAAGAACAACGGCGCCGCTGGAGGGTGCGACGGTCGAAAAGATACGATTGTTTCGATACGCTGAAGATACGCGTCAGTGTAGCAGGTTGACCAAAGAAAAGACTCACTGATATTAACCGTTTCGCGGACAATAGCGGTGTAGTTTGCCAGGTCGTGCGTCGTAAGAATACCTCCGCGGGCAATTGCGGCCTCGGCGGTGTTTACCGCGATTTTACCCTTGTAAAAGGCGTCTGCTCCATTATTCGCGATTCTCAGGTGCAACGATAAATGCAAGAGGCAAAAGTCAAGGATATCGCACGCACTGCTCGAGGGTGTCCGCGTAACGCTGAAGAAGAGTCAGTATGAGGGAGGCGTAGGTCGAAAAAATCTCGCCCTTCGGTAAACGATATCTCCCAGCGTGAGCAAAGTTCCGTTGGGCGCATAGACCTCGGACCACAAGGGGTCCTTCAGTATAAAGCTTGCGCCTGGAGGAAATTAATGGGAATCACGACGGTCGAAAATCGCCATGTGCCTTGTACAAGGCCCGCCGCCAAATCGACGTTCACCGGAAAGCCATACCTGGCCACCTTAATCGCGGGCTGTATGAGCGTCTTCCATGGGAGTTTCCCGTGGCGCTGATGCAACATCTCCCATCCCCGAATTTCTCCAGGGACGCCAACCGCCAGGCCACCAATGGTGGATAGCGTCTCCGTCGTGGAGTTGGTGACGTACATGGTCTCGTTGCCTGCCGCCGGCACTAAAACAACCGTCAACCCTAGTCTATCCAATTGACGAGAGATTCACGGACTTGTTTCGCGAAAGTCAATCTACGGAGAATTAGACATCAATGACCGTCGGGAGGATTCGGCTCACCATCTCGTACGCGTGCTTCCCGTTCGACGTAGGGAACCGAACCAACATGAACCCGCCGCCTCCAATGCCGGAAAAATACGCCGAGATGGTTCCAACGCATAGTGCGCTCGCTATAATGGCGTCTGCCGCAGTCCCGCCGGCCTTCATCGTATCCACTCCAATCGCACTGCACTCCGCCACTTCAGTCGCAACTGCGCCATGTTTCCCGGACAAGGGTGGGAAAGGAGGCGCACTGGCGAGGGCGAGGGCGACTGAGGCCAGTGCAAGGGCAAAATTCAGCAGAAAGTGCATAGTCTCGAGGGGGCGAGGCCGATGGACGGTTGACGATAGGTGGGATTTTTTCCATGCGGTTTTATTTTATGGATCGATGATGGTCCTAGGATGGTCAGTGCTACTTTTAGCTAGCTCGGAACGAGGGCGGAATGAGAATGAATGACGTGAGGTCCTATCAGGTTACCGTAAAACCTATTCCATGTGCAAAGTGGCGTTCTTCCTCTCCGGCTCTCCGGTACCGAGGGGGGGTCGTATCCGAGCATGGTACATAGTGGCATCGGCCCATGCGCGCTATCACGAGCTGAGTAACAATGAGCTGAGTAAACCGTCTGCTGCGTCAGACGGTGCCCATGTCGTGCTCATAGCCAATTTGAGCAATCACAGAGTGCCTTATCGTGCAGTTATCATGCGAGTCACCGGTCCGACTGTGGTACACTGAGGGAGGAAAGGTGGGTGAAGGTGGTGGTGGCAAGTCGCAATGCCGACTATTGCCGAGTTGATGTCGAATCACTAATCGGCCATGATCGGCCGCAGAACATACGCTTTCACATGTAGTGAAGTCAAGGTCGGCATATGAACGAAGCTCAGCTAATCGACAGGCAATTCAATCACTCACTGACACTCAATTTTGGCTGAGCTTCACCTGACGATCCTGGTAATTTCAGCCATGAATATTTAATCTCCCGCGTTTCTCAAGTTAACAGAAGGACTTGAGAGAAGGACTGCTGTGTAAATATCCAGCCACGTCTTTTTTCCACGGAGATTTCTATCTTTCAGACCCGGTGCTAAGGTTCTTTTGAGCCTACATACATCGAGACCGAACCTCACCGAACAGCCGAAGCCGTTTCTCACGGTTCGAAAATATTCACAATTCAATTCACAACCAATAGGACCTACAAAATAACAAAGAAGGTTGCTGTATAAACTAGTCGTAAAAGTGTGATTCCCTCTTTTTATGATTTACAGCCATTTGCGGAACTTAGGGCGCGGGCTGTTTTTTATTTTTATTTTTATAACACTTTTCAACGAGAATCATTATTGTGAGCTCAGTTCTTGTCCGTTTGCCTTGTGAATATGCTCATTGTGTTCGCAATGCAAATGCGGAGGGCACCACGGTCTCTGTTTTTCCTGAGGCGATCATAATTGCCTTGTTGGGAAAATATCGGCCTTTTTGTACAGAACTTGTCGCATACTCTGTGTTATGCTCAGATTGACCTATAAATTTGAGACAACACACTTGTGAGTATTACTAAGGGCTAGAGATACCGGTATTTTCTATATCACATCTATTTCTCATATAAGGCAATTATGATCGCATCAGGAAAAACGGGGACCGTGGTGCCCTCTGCATTTGCATTGCGAACACAATGAGCATATTTAAAAGGCAAACGGACAAGAACTGAGCTCACAATAATGATTCTCGTTGAAAAGTGTTTTAAAAAAACAGCCCGCGCCCTAAGTTCCGCAAATGGCTGTAAAGTTCCTGAGTTATTCAAGACAAATTCAGGCTGGTCAAACATTTCTCAAGAGAAAGCCTCTTTTTCGGGCTCATTATATGCATGTGAGCATTTCGCTAACCGTGACTGCGGACGGCGAAATCATGATCATGATGATGCTGTGCCGTGACTTGTCATGATGTGACGTGTAATTCAGGTCGATTCTCTGCAGCACTGCAGCAGCGCGACGGCCATGAACTCATCTATCGACTATTCCGCTCTCTTACCTGTGGAGTTGTGGCTGGCTTGCTGGACTCTTTGCTCTCGCCGACAATTGCGTCGTCTTTCCCTGGTGTGCCACCTTTTCCGATCGATCACCTTCCCACTCTTGCTTCAGAATCAGACTGTCGATGTGGTGGCTTTGGGAATAAACGAGCAGAATTGGGCTGAACGCGTGCAGCACCTTCATTGCGTAGCGGTACGCGTAGAGAACCTGAAAGCGGCCCCCCACGCGACATCGGTGCGGTCCTGGACGGTCGCGTTTGGAAGTCGTATTTCTGGTTCCCGCCCCAGAATAGGCCCCGGGAAGCTCCCGCCAAGGTCTGTCCGGAAAATTCGCCAAAACCGACCTCAAGAAGCCACTTTTTCCTGTCCCTTGGGGCCTCAAAAAGCCACATTTGGACAAGGGTCGTCACATGGGGGATCTAATTTTCGGCCGCGCCTACGGCGCGGCACAGGAGCGGGTGATGGCCAACGTCCTACTGGTTCGAGTGCCTTCAACATCACCTTTGTAATCTCTGTTCACACAGGCACCGGCCAAGTCGAAGAGATTCAGCGAGCCGCCGGTGAGTGGCGTTACAAAAACTTGGTGAAATCAACCTGAAAAAGCCAAATTACGGACAAGGGTCGTGAATTTTCGGCCTCGAAAAGCCACAATTCGGACAAGGAAATCGCGAGATTTTGCCCTCAAAAAGCCAAAATTTCGGACAGACCTTGGCGGGAGCTTCCCGGGGCCTCCCAGAATCCAGAATATTCGGCTCTTCGACGACATGTACACCAGAGTTGTCACTACCTTTTGCGAGACTTTGGGGTGCTACCAGAATCTATCCTCCCTCCATGTTAAGCACTTCACCATCGATCCGTTGGTTGAAGCCATGACATCCTTATCAAGTTTGGACGAGTTGAAACTCTACAACTGTCATATTCCGACGACGCTTCAATCTCTCAAGCTTCGGACATTGGAGGTTTCAGGACTAAATCCGCTACCGACGAGTGGGGCCTTGTCGATAGCATCTCCAGCGACTCTACGCACCCTCGCCGTCGATGGCCAGATCTCCCAACTCGTCGCTGGCTTTGGCGGACGACCAATGCAGGAGTTGACTCACCTTTCCGTCCAAGTCGTCCGGGAAGTCGAAGAATTCTTTTCTTTCCTGGACCGATGTCCCCAACTCGAGGCTTTGGTGGTCAATGGCCTCTATCGCGGCACTACCCTCCCCACTTTTGTCCATCAGAGCACCCTTCCGCGCTTGAATACCCTCGCCGGACCACCCGAATTCATGCAACTATTGACGGCAGGGCGCCCAGTCACCGCTGCGCGGGTGTTAGGACATCACAGGGTCGAGGATTCGGATTCCCTCATCCTCGTGTGCGCGGATATCTCACGCAGTTCGGCACCCGTGCAGTCCCTCAGCTTGCCTTATCCATTCCCATCGCCGAGCTTCTTCGCAACCGTGACGTACCTGTTCCCAGATCTAAAACAACTGTCGATGAAAATCCGCGTTATGGAGGTGTTCTCCAACTACTCCGTGTCGAGCGCCCGCGACGGACCCACCATCGATCGAACCGACCTCCGCGATGAAAACGCATTCGAAGATATTCCCGAGGATGAAATCTCCGATGCGGAGGGGGAGGTCCAACCCCCAGTGATTCTCGTCGGGAGGGATCCATCGGGGCGCACGACGAAGGCGGCATATTCAGGCGCTATCCAAGTATGCTTCCTTTGGTTCTTCGTCACACCCCGGCTTACAGCAACCACAACCCCAGATGATCGCCAATTGGATCCTCAACGACGAACTCTCGCTGCCACGAAATCTCGAAACCCTCAGCATGAATGCGGCCGACGGGTTTCTGTTTGAGAAACTCTCCGCGGCGGAACAACATCAAGTCATTGCGGTGCTCAGTAGTTTGTGCCCCTGGCTATCCTACGTCCGGTTTGGCCCCATATCTAGTGGTTGGAGGCGTATTGGGCAAGTGTGGAAATCGGAGGCACCCAGCCCTAGTATCCGCATCATCTCTGAGGCTGAGTCCTCTATCACTTCCATCTTGGAGAATGATCACTGTACGTTCCTTCTCTCAGGCTGTCAGCTTCCTGATTCTCCTCAGGATTGCGGCGTTCTCGGCTCAGTTTGGACTCGATCTGTTTTTTTGCATCTCTTGCATCGTAAATGACAATACCAAGTTGTTAGTTGGATTGGTGATTATTTTGCAGAACATCGTCTCTTTGAACAGACGCTACAAACACAACGGAAGAGTTCGTACCTCGTCATGTTGTAAATGCACAGAGAACCCGGGGTATGTACCAAGATGGTCTCATTGCAACCTCCGTGTCGATTGAGCCACGCTTACCAACCATCTTTCAGTTTGAAATAGGTCACTTCATAGGCACCCAAAGGCCTGGTCGGTTCAGTAAGCCCCTTCTCCGTCCGTCTTTCGCGAACAACGCAAGCGCTGCGAAGCCCACACCTAGTGCCCAGATGAAAGGGTCAGTGTGGCGGGCCATTCTGACAACCACATCTCGACTACTTCTTGCCCTATTTTCCGTCGCCTTGGCCGATGCCGACATTTCTCCCGGCATATGTCCAGAGCGAGATGAGGTGGGGGACACCATCTCAAAAATTGAAGCCAACGTCAATGGTCCTGGAACCGTGGTGTGCAAATACAACGGAAACGTCATTTGCGCCTACTTTGCCGATGTATGTTATGCTCTTACTGGACCCCTCGCTAGTCCTCAGAGTTGATTTTCCCAGGGCAACCTTGACACCGAGAACTCGGAGAACAGTGATTTATGCCATCCCCACACTAAACAGCCCTCGTGAGTGTGACATGTCTTGAGCCTGGGTGCCTAATCTTAGCTCTTCAAGGACAACCACCGAGGCGACTCGAACCTCATGCTCAATCTCGCCCACAACACCTCCAGCGAGCATTGGACCAGCGTCGACGCAGAGTATAGCCTCCACATTCACTACCAGTATCGCCACAAGCGCCGAAGGGTCATCTTCCCGCACATCCATTGCTCCCGCATCAAGCACTCACCCTTCAACAGGGAGTACATCGGCGCAATCTAACCCAAGGAACGAGAGAGTCGCGGAAATAGTGGGACTATCTATTGGCCTCCCCGTATTCTGCGCGCTTTTGGGCCTATTCTTTGTGTTCAGACGGCGGCGAGGAAGAGCCAAGCAAGGTACGCTTCCAAGTTCGTTCTTTCGAAGCCCATCGATGAGATCCTGATCTGGTTAAACCGCAGTAATGCCGTATCTAGAGTCGGATGTGGCGAGCTCACTCCGACAGCGTAGGACGGAGAAATTTAGGCAGGCGCTGGGCATTGGTCAGTCTGGTTCTGAGAGGGAGCGACTGGATTCGGAGGGCCAAACCCATCCGCGTGGTCAAACCTTGACTGGGCGGGTGCACATGATCGAGGCGCGGCTGGACGCGTTGGCGGAGAGGCTGCCTGATGCCGCACCACCTGTCTACGGGACATAACTGCGAGCAACCTTGTTCAATTCTTCGCCCTTTCTCGAGATTGGACTAATTAGAAGTATAGACTAGTATGGGGTATTGTTTTGTAGAGGAAGATCAAGGCACACCTGTGTGATGACTTCGCAGATTAAAACCGCAACCTTCGTTGGAAAAGTATCCAGGGGAGTCGAGTCGCATTCGGTCTTGACAGTCCTTTTTATCCAACGTGCTCTTAAGCCCCACCTGAAATGATCGCCGAGAACCTGGGGGAGATCAGCAACGGGGCCGAAACCATGCGTGGTATTCCTCAACACAGGGTCCAACCATGATGATGGAACCCTTTCGAATTTCTGTTGCACCAGAATCTCCTCACACGCGCGTCACCGTGGAAATCTGGTGGGTGGGAATAGTACGCCTCTACTCGTCACGAAAGATCAGCGTTGCATCATTCAGCTATTGGGCAACGAGCTGCTCTTCGGCGCCGATGTGCCCCACGCACCAAGCTTCCCCTCCCTCGACGCGGTACTCTCGGGAAGATACCAGTGGCCACTGAGGACAAGATACCTCGACATGCGTGCCCACTACGTTTTACC
Organism: Mycena metata; assembly: GCA_029378385.1. Taxonomy (NCBI): domain Eukaryota; kingdom Fungi; phylum Basidiomycota; class Agaricomycetes; order Agaricales; family Mycenaceae; genus Mycena; species Mycena metata. The sequence continues at coordinate 37,424 of JARKIB010000184.1, forward strand.
ATTCCTTATACTTTCGACATCCATTTCCCATGCCGCCCTATTCGAGAACTTCGACTGTCCTTCGGCGGATGACGACGGCAACCCATTGACTAAGGCAGCTGTCAATACAAACAATTTAAAGGGCAGTTTCCCGGTTCTCTGCCTTTACAAAACTTCAAGTAGTTCAGACGTCTGTTCCTACTCCACTAATGTGAGTATTTCCATCGGTCGTTTGGAGATGATCCTGAGCTAAGCACCTAGGGTTCCCTGGCTGAGAACGCGGGAAATACTACGTCATGCCCATCCGAGCTGGTGACGGTCGCCCGACTCGCCTCAGTACCAATGTGCGTCGGCATTTTCTTCATCCTGCCGGTTTTGATTCAGACATTGAGTGCAGCGATCCTTCTAATCCGCTTACCACCACACCGAGTCTGCACACCATACCCATCAATCCTGCAACAAGCCGCATCTCCACGAGTCGCACTACATCCCCAACATCGGTTGAGCCGAGGAGCCATTCCCTGCGGCGCAGTCAGACCACGCCGGCGCCGAGTGCTACCTCACTTTCTGAGACCTCTACCGCAACGGCTCCGTCAAGTAAAGCCCCAGCAGATACAAAATTGCCTGGCGTAAAAAGGTTGGGTCAATGTCTCAAAAAGCGAGATCGCTCACCGCTTCTTTAGGCCGCCACGAATTTCAAGGGGAGCAATTGTGGGGATCGTCGTGGCCGTCCTTGGATTCCTCCTTTGCGTCGTATTCATCCTAGTACGGATCACAAAACGGATGAATGCGCGCGCCCCGCGCCAGGGGGTACTGGAAGAGGGCACAACTCCCTTTGTGGAGGACAGAGCGGAATCGATACACAATCCGCCGGAAGATATATTAGTTGTGGGCGCCAGTGCCGGGATAGATGGTCAACAAGACGAGATGAAGCGCCTTAAGAGCTCATATCCTGGGCATCCCGACGCGGTGCAAGCTGCGAATCCACCGGGCGGTTTGGCCGCTGGAGCGACACCTGTGAATAGAAACCAGGGTGACGATCAACGAGAGGAGATATTGTCCCGCCGAGCACGTAGTCTTGAGGCATGGCTGGAGGCTCTGTCTCATCCTGAGCTGCCCGACGACGCTCCGCCTGAATACACAGGATGAAATATGGCGCTCGGGAGTACAACTGTCAAGTAAATTTGGGTTAAATAAAAGAATGATGAATCGAGGTTAGAAGCAGTCCCTGGGCCGTTCTGACCAACCATATCGAATAAGTTCGTAGGTTCCCTGGATGCAGAAAAATTAGGGCTGACGAAGTCTGCCCGGGAGTCCTAGGGAACTTCTTCAACTAGGGTGTCTTGCCGCAGAGTCCAACAGGTGTCGGAGAATCATTACGAAGTCTCGAGTTTTGTGTCCCAAGTCAGGTGCCAGGTGGCATCCGGTCCCAGAGAAATCAAAACGGTTGTTCCACGGCGCTACCTGGGTGCCCAGGCTGTGAAAATTCCCGAGATAAAGGCAAGTAATAGAGGCGATCGGGGTAGCTGAAGGAGCCCCAAAGGTGGGGAAGGCAAGGGTCAAGTGGTGGTAGGGGATCAACCCGGAGTTGATCGCGCATCACCTGATCGGTATTTCGCGTCCAATTGATCCCATCACTTCTCCTGCTTGCTTTCGCCCAACACGAACTCGGCGGTCTTTCTCTCGTTTGCAATGCAATGGACCGGAAAATCAAAGGCGAGACTTTAGGAAGGTCCTATGACCTCCAAACCGCCGTCCAGCAACCAAACCACACTCTAGAATTGGCGCGACTCCAAGAGCAGCTTCGGCTCGCGCACGCAGAAATCGACCGTCTGAAAGAGGACACAAACGTCACCGCATTCCCGCCTAGTACTTTTGACACGGCCCATGCCACCAAAAAATTCGCTGTCCCATCTCTCGCGGAGGTCAAAGTGAAGAAGAAGATTTCGGACGACGAAGATCTTTCTACTGCGTGGGCTCCAGGCGGCACAGCATCCTCGCGATTCCCGGTAAAAGAAGAATCAATCGAATTTCCCTCGCCTCGGACTTTGGACGAACGAAACGTATGGAAATCATCGCTAGAATGGATCATATTGAGGGTCTGTCGCAGTCTGTCAAACGGAGTCGTTTTCTGCCCCGCGAACCTCTCATCACGCCCCGAACTACTCCTCAGTCGGTTCGTTGCTCTGCACGTCTCCTCCAATTGATAGTGAAAACTTCAAAGGACATGAACATCTCGATCCCCACCACGTCCAAGGACTCTACCGCCCGCACGATCATGAAACGCCAGAAGCTCGAAGAACAGGAGGAGGTTAGCGCGCCCACTCTTCATCTCCAAGCAGAGGGTGACCTTCCACCTCAGACCGAAGCTGAAGACCACCCAACTACCGACTTGGTCGCAAAGTACCTCCGCGCGACTCAACCTCTCACAATACGCTCACCCGCCAGCAACGCGCGCTTCTCCCGCCCGAACTTCCTGAACCGCGGAGCAGCACTGGAGCACGGTGTTTACCGCGGCTCCGTGCGCCGGGCGCCGAATCATGTTTCCCACAATCGAGATGCACCCGCACATGCCCAGCCATCCGGGCCAGCCCGGCCTGCTGTTCACTCTGAGCCTAGAGATGACTATACCTGTGGGGAATGCAGGGCCGATATCGGTCTTTTCGCGCAAGTATAATAAAAGGCAGGGTATGGTGTGGAGGTACTTGGGCGAGTACGTGCATGAAGCTGTCGAGAAGCTGAAGCCGGAGCACTATGCCGTGCAGAGCCCGCAGGTGGGTTTCTCTCCTGGGCGAGTAGCTTTCGATCCAAAATCAACTGACGACTGCGCTGCTGGCTAGTTCCATGAGAAATGGGCGCACAACATCCTGAATAGCAACAAGGCGCCGCTGCCATTTCGCCTCGTGCGCGCGAAAATCGCGCTTCGCAAATTTAACGTCCCCACGACCGCTGCTACCATTAACGCCGAGGTAAAGCAGAAGCGGAAGAAGATCCCGCTGACGGCGGACGAGGTGTCCCGCGCGTTCGAACGCGGTGAGCAGGTATGTGGTTATGTGGTTCGTGGCACTTTCTGTTGGCGCCGGCTGACTTGTCCGGGTTTAGTATCTGAATATCGTGCGCATGAGATACGATCACGAGTTTGTGCGAATGTTGGCTGCGGAGGAGGCAGTTTGGATGGACTCGGACGGACTCCAAGACACGAAGGAACCCGAAGCGCAAGCGCAGACGCCGGTCAGTGGAAGGCAGTTGAGGAACGAAGACAGGGTCCAAAAGCCGAGCGAAGTCAATTCTAGGCCGTCACCGGAACGCAAGAGGAAGTCACTAGAAAACGGAATCCAGCACGCGAACGACGAGACCATACACGCCGAGCAAGGCATGGCGGGCATCACGACGCCAGCTCTGGAACCCGGACCGCCGGTGACTTTAATTACGCAGGGCGCGGCGATCCAAGAACGAAACACGGAGTGTACTTCTACGTCGGCCCCTGGCCCGGCGCGATCCCTGCAAACGGAGGCGAAGGCGATTCGGATGCCGCCCACGAAGAGCGGGGAGATGAAAGACCCGGATGGCTTATCTGTGGCGCAGGCGATTTGAACGAAGTCCGTAAACGAGAAGGAGATGCAGATCCAGGCCAAGGGCCACAAAGCCGAGTTCGATGTAGAGACGCTGCCCATGACCATCAACGAGATGATGAGCTCCCCGTCGGTGGCCTTTGCAAGATTTGGAGCGCAAGGGCCCGCGACCGCGATCAAGGACGAAACGGAAGCCGCGAAAGCTGTTCACGCGCCTAATACATCTGTAAACGAGAGCAGCAGCGATGGGTTCACCACGGATTACGAGCACGACGATAGCAGCAACGACTTTATGGATTCTGATGACGAGGTGGAATCCGAGCACAACACCAATACTAGGGAAGAGTTGATGGATTCTGATGGGGACGACAGCAGATTCCTGGGGCGGCGAAGACGGATTGTGCGGCGCGCGAGAAGGAACGGCGGGTCTCCGAGTTGGTTGAGAGAGACCTCGTAGTTGGGATGATTTTAAGAGTTGTTTCTTGTTGATTAGATACACAGATATTCTACTATCGTTGCATGATTTCTGCTTTTGTGAGTTGATTTTTTTCTTCGAAGTTCCGGACGGCGGACGAGCGGGAAAGTGCCGAGATCAAGTCGGCATTGGAACACAAAGGAGTGATGGTTGTTATTTAATATTGTCCTTACAACTTGCATACCATGGCTTCCCGCGTAAGCGCCAGGAACACAAGGGTATCCTTTATTGAACATACTATGATAGGACCAAAGCGCAATCGTGATCGGAATTAAATTGAGACCTTCAAGGCCGAAACAAACAAGAAACAAGTTGGAACAAACGGAGGACCCCTAAGACGCGATTGAAAGCAACCATTCATTATCTGGCTTTGAGTTGCTTTGTTCGATCTCATGTTTTGCTTCAACCATTGTCGGCGCTTTGGCTGGGTGGCCCTCGCTTCCTCTTTGACCTTTGGCGATCGCGCTTTGGGAGCAGAAATATATAAACTATGCCTACTCTCCTCAACATTCACTCCAAGAACCTCATTCGCCTTCTCAACCACCCGCACCTATCCTCACAAACCTATACAATGTCTTACCACCCTACCCAGAGTTATTCCCACGGCTCAACTTTCAACTCTCCCACCCGCCGTCGTCTGCCCCTCGATTGCTATCGTCCTGCGGGATGGAAGAGCTCCATTACTCGGCCACATCTACATGCACCCATATTCTTCGACTACCCCGGCCAAGCGCGGCAGGGCGTTTCCATGCGCGAGCTGCGACTCAAAGGCACTTCAACCCCTATTCAGGGCGCCAATGATCTGCTCTTTGCGCACACTGGGCTCCAACGCGTTGTTTTTCGGCTCATTGTGAGTCTTATTAGCGCTAGCCCGAGGACTCAAAACCGACTATATTTCTTTTTCAGTGGCCCGGATACGAACACGTCGAATGGTGCCGCGCCCTTCCTGTCGTCGCGCCGAACGGCGCACCCATCACCCGAGTGGCGCTCGGCCTGCAGATCGCCTCTAATTTCGCGCACTTTGTCGAAGTTCGTGGTTCAGCTCACACCCTCCATTCTACTCGGTGCTAATTGAATTCATTGTGCTCAGAAATCGCAGTACGAGACACCGACGGCGCGGGAGTGGATGATCACGCCAACATGTGTCCGCTTTGAGCACCTTTTCCTTGTCTCACTCCAGAATACTTCCGAGGGTATCTGGCAGGCGGATGTTGCCTTGGATCTGTGCTGAAGGATTACATTCCTGCCGGACGGCTGTAATAGACCTGCTAATTATATTAAACTCTAGATTACCACGTCGCATAGAATTGTATAACCCGAATATCACCGTTAGACATTAAATCATGTTGATCGTGTTCCGCCTTTGGCCGTCTGAGCTGAGCAGTTCACTTGATTTAAGTGCCGCTGAGATCGGCATACAACGCCGGAAGCCCGGAGCCAACTGGAATTAAGTGGCTTCGTTGGACGGATCAGCGCTGCCGACTCGGCCATGGACGGCATTCTTATTCTTGGCCGATGAACTTTTGCGGAGCCTTCTCAAGCTCTGTTAGTCTTGCGGTCCCCAGCTTAACTGTCAATGTTTCAACTTTTAAGTGTTTTTCATCTCAAGCGCAAAATCACAGCTGATCCCATCACTGGATCAATCTTCTCTTCCACTTCAGGCTACCCACTCCCTTGCCACAGCTCTTGCCACCCCCGCCTTTGCTCTTCGTTAGATCCGACGTTACGGACCCGGGTGTGAACTCAAAAGTGGAACCTGACTGTCCTGGTGTCCATGCATCTTCTGCTGCGCGCGGCTTTTTCAAGAGGTCGCTTCCACTCGTACTCCTTGTTCTGCCACAAGGATAATTCTAATGAGAAACCCGGTTTCTCGAGAAACCCCCTTCCAAATATGGTGTGTTATTGGGAAACCGGGTTTCTCGGGAAACCCCTCACCAAGATTTTCACCTATGGAGAGTTTGGCACAGGCAGCATTCCCTTGAGTATCTGTTTTTTGGTTTGCAAACACATTGGCAGTGAAAATAGTACATGTGAGTCAACACCAACGTGTTCGGGCGGTGGCAAAAAAAAGGGTTCCTTGAGCACGACATTCCTGAACTGTGCATTATTGCTCTCACCTCGATTTCAGCAGCCGGAGTGTTCGTGGACTTACTTTCAGCACAGAGCATGTTTTCATTGTGATTTGTGTGCAGCCATGTGCAGCCGCTAGCTACGGCAAGACCTTCGGCCGAAGAATTTGATGCATGGCTGATGCGTTGCGCGGCTGGGCTCGGCGCAGCCCAAATCTGCTTGATGCGCGGCTTCACATTGACAAAAACAGGATAAAATCTCGATACTCCTCAGCTGAAACAAGAAGGAAAGCTGCACAAGGTCCAATTGTGATACAAACCTCAAGCTGAGAGTGTTATCCTGCAAGTGCGGCCATGCCGAGCGGTCCGGATGTACGGCAATCAACCGAGAGGAAGAAATTGCTCAAATAAATCTGAAACTGCGTCCATGGTGTTGCCCTCATTGAACATGCAATACACTCGAATTTCGGAGTGTACCCACTCATTACATGCTCAGAATTCGATCAAACAAGTCGAAAGGGTTCCCCATTAGAAAAATCAAAGATTTCTCTGATGGACTGGGGTTTCCCAAGAAACCGGGTTGCCCATTAGAATAATCCCTGCCACAACCCTTCCTTTCAACGGCGAATGTATTCGGACACGCCTCAGTCCCATTCTTGTGGCGACGCGGACAGTGCTGCGCCGATTAGTCCTGTCGTAGAGAATGTCGAGCTGACTTTCATGGAAGAGCCACTGGGTCTGCGAGCCGACCAAGGATACGGATACCTGCAAGTCGATTTCGGCCAGCGGCTTGGCGCTAATGGCCGGTACGAAATTCTGCGAAAGCTAGGGTGGGGAATGAATGTCAGTGTTCCTACATTCGCACGGATATCGTCTTTGATTATTATGCATTTAGTGCGAGTGTATGGCTTGCAAGAGATCATGTGTAGGCAATCCCCATATTTATTTCTCTGAATAATTAGCTTGCTAACGACTATTTCAGTAATGCGCGCTACGTAGCGGTCAAAACCCTCAAGGGGATGAGTACAGACCTCCACTTTCAAGGATACATACAAGAACTACCTATCATGGAGCGCGTCACCCAGCTTATCCGACAATCAGGTTGTCAGCCGGTATACTGTACCCCCCTGCTGTCACATTTCATTCATCCGGGCAAGCCTAATGACGGCCAGCACCTTTGTTTGGTGATGGACGTCCTCGCTGGCGACGTAGAAGCGCTTCGAAAAGTGTACACTGCACTCCCACCTCACTTGGTAAAGCTTATTCTGCGCGACTCCCTTCGGGGACTCGCTCAGCTGCATGCCTCTGGCTGCGTATATACAGGTTGGATTTCCCTTGGTCACGCGGAATACTCCTTGACCTAGAGGTCAGATCTCAAAGCGAGCAATATCATGTGCAACGTTCCAGACCTCACCACGGAGGATAATCTGCGCACTATAATTGCAATGACTCCGGCACGCCGTCACCCGCCTGAACAAAGTTGGGACTATGTCGTCGAAATGGCAGTGTCTCAGCCACTGCCACCACCCACCCTCGAGCAGGCATCCTCGGGTTCCTTCATGATCGCCGATTTTGGAAGTGGTAAGTGATCGCATGCGTCTTGTTGTTGACTCCCTCACCCCTTCGCAGCTCAAATTATTGCCGATCAGGTTACCTCACATATTACCCCAGAAACCTTACGTGCACCCGAGGTCATAATGCGCAGGCCATGGGACTCCAAAGTCGACATCTGGACCTTCGGCTGCCTCGTTCGTCGTCCCGTTCCCTTGTTTACCTCGGTGCTCATCGACGATCCAGGTGTACGAAATTTTCCTTGGTGTTCCCCTTTTCTCGCGCGACTGGGATACAGATCCAGCAGATCCCGATCAGTATCATTTGCCCAGATGCGCGCGCTTACTGGAGACGAACTCTCACTAAATTTGGAGCTGCCACCGCACGTTCTGGGCAGTCTCTCGGCCACGCAATTTTCTCTCCTTTTCAGAGCGAAGGCCTTTGCACTTGGGCTCTCCGAACATGATATTGCCGGTGCAGTTGACGTTATGTCTCGATGCCTGCGTATCGACCCTACCGCCCGCCCGACCGCCATTCAACTGGCACGGCAGAGCCCATGGTTGTTGGAGCTGGGTGATGATTTCTGAGTAGATACAAAATGTGCCTTTGCTTCTTCGCGGTGCAAACATCGGCATTTGTAAACAGTTTCTTTATTCATGGTCTTTCCTCCCCTTCCTAAACAACCCCTTTTCGTCTACTTCCTTGTCGGAAAAATCTTTGTTGACTAGTTTGAGTATATTTGTTCATATAAGACCATTTCAGGTCGTCAGATTGGAGGGGGGTATATATTGTTTAGAAATGTACCATTTGTGCATATTAGACAATATCAGACTGGCCAGATAATATCGGCAATATAAGGCAATGTGAGGCCTGGTCAGATGTTTTTTCCAGGGAAAGCAAAACTCTGACTTTCCTTTCTACCACTTGAAGGGAGGGCTTGTTGTGATGTAAACTTGACTAGAAGAGCATATGTATGTATTGTAGTGTCGGTAGTAAGTGAGTAAGTAAATCACAACGGTTAGATTCATAATCTTAATAGCCACCTAAGTCAGTTATCGAGGTGCAGGCGCGCGCATACACCCGAGGGACGGAGTAGAAGGTCATGACTTGAGTTATGTACCTCGCTCCGGGCAACGGGTGGAGGCCCCACGGCGGCTCCACAACTCGCATAAGTGCCAAAATATAATTCTGAAAAATCTTCCAGGTGAATGGGTGGTGTTGAGCAACTGCACAGTATAAGTTTGAGGATTCCCAAGGAGCTTTGAGTACAAGAAGAATGAGGTGGGAGGGGGCGTAGAATATATGAACATAAATGGTCTTACCACGCCTGATATTCCTCGCGCCTCGGCAATATCAGATCATTTCAGGTCGTTAGACGGTTTCAGATCTGATAGGTCAACAAAGATTTTTCCGACACTCTGTCATGCATCCATCCAGTGTTACGGGCCACTCCTCTTTAGGCTGGGCCGGTCCAAGCCGGAGGGACTGGAGCGGAATCACCGTCGCTAAGAGAAACGGAGTTTGCCGAGATTGATTTTCTTGACTTAGCCAAAATTTCGGTAGCGCTTTGCAAAAGTTTTTTTGCATGGATAATCTGAAGAGATAGCTCTTTAGAGCCAAGAATTCTAATCACTCCCGCCCTTGCTCTTCGTTGAATCCGCCGGACGTTGGGGAACCGGGTGTAAACTCAAAGGTAGCGCCTAAGTAGAACTCAGAAACCAGCTTTGGCTCGGCGAGCCAGGGACGCAGAAGAATCGGACGACTACGGAGATGAAAGGAATGCGACGATATTTCTCCCGCTATTATTCCTTCATCCCATTGGCACAGTTGTTGCAAAATGGCTCTCCCGATCTGTGGACATGACAGAGGCAAAGTCGTACGGTCACAACAGCGTGGCCAAGAGGTGGATGACGTTCAGTTTTTCGAATCTGGCCTTTCGCCCTCAAAAGGTTCAAAATGACTCGGTATCAATTAATCGACCAAGGCGAAAACGACGAGTTGGGTAAGAACTAATATCTTTGGTGCCGATATCGCCTCCACAACTAATACGGCACGCGCCCAGTAAGGGTTACCTCTACATCGACGGGATTAAAAGTCGCGACGACGTTATGGAGGAATACATCGCCCCTGCAAGCAATCAGCATCAGAATCTCGCAGAAGAGAACACTGTTGGCTCACAGAATGAAGGTATTTCCAGGGACATCTGGACCGTTGTCTCCAATGCCAGACACACAAATTACATTCCCATCAGAGGACTTCTGCGGAATGACCAGATCGCGCGCGTCAATGGGGAACGACGTTCCGGCGACGACAACCGCGAAGGGCGGGGCCTTCGCGGTGCAGTCGATGGCATACAGTCCGGTGTCCTCGTCACGCACCGCGGGAGGGTCCCACTGCGCGTTGAAAGCCGCGGCGACAGGGCTGGGGAGCCAGTTGTGCGGAGAGCCCGTATCGAGGAGGGTGTTGTTGCTCTTGGTTGTGACGCCCTCGCTCCCGGGGAATGTGAACGCGTCGATGTGGATGGTGTACCATTCGAATATGGCGTTGCTGGCGTTGGAGGGCACGAAGAGGTGATCCGCGTTGGGTGCATAAGGCTGAACAGCGACGGTCACTGCGTCCGCGAGGACTGGAACGGGTGCGATGCCGCCGAAGGCGATGAATCCCAGGTCGGGGACGAACGAGGCGTTCACTTGCTGGGAAAAGGTAGGCCTGTTGAGCGCGATTGAAAAATCTGCAAGTCGGCATATGATTAGTTTTCATGTCTGTGCGAAAGGGTCGGAGGAACATACAAGGCTTCTCGAGTTTCTTCTGCGCCACCGCATTTATGAAGAAAGGAGTGTATGGGATGTGGTTGGCCCCGGACGTGTTCTTCACACTGGTAGTGTTATACACGCTGGTCAGGCCGGGGAAAGCAAGACCCAGGACACCTTCTGAGGTTCCATCGCCCAGGAAATAATTACTGTCCGGGACACCGATCTCCTGCTGCGTGACGGACAATCCTCCGACCACGATGGTGTCAAAGCCTGCAGGACCGGAGAGGAATTCGCCGGATCCATACCGAACAAGGAACGTAACATTTGGGAAGGGGTGGAACGTAGCGGACTGCGACGGGTCGAATTGCGCGGGCCCAAAGTCGCAGGTCGCGGGTGGGACAGCTGTGTCGTTTCGATCAAGGCAAGTGAAGTTCGAATGCGCGACCCAAAGGTCCGAGCTGTTCACTGAGTCAGCATGGCCGGGCGAGCTAGTAGTATTAGAAGTTCACAAACCTGCCAGAATCAAGGATAACCTGGAATGGCTTCCCGCCGACCGTGATGTTGACCAGATATTCACTCTCGAACGAAGCACCGTCGAGACGCAGCGTGTCGTTGCTGATTTTTTTTGATTTCCTGAACGCCGCGAGGGCAGTTTTCTTGACTTCGCGACGGGGAATTTTGCCGGTAAATGGGAGAGTAAATGCTGCTGTGGGGAGCTGCGCGGATGAGGACGCTATACCCCGTTGCTGCGTGGATTGGAATTCCGCATGAGTTGTACGACTGAAAAGCAAAAGGAAAGAAAGGACTCCGAGGGTAGAGAAGCGACGCATGGTTGTGAATGAGACGATGGAGGAGTACGATTCCTCCCGGATACTTATACTTTTTTTTTCTTGTTGCTCTGATCGCCACTGGCGCAGCCTTGGAAGCACATACGAAGATCATCAACCATAACAATTCACACCTATTCACATCTAAGTATTCACAACAGCCTACAGCACTTTTACAGCACCTCCATTCAACGCCTAATTTTCAGAGCATATCAAGTAGCCGGAGCAGAAGCGCAAGTACCTGGGTGCAGTGCAGCTGGTTACCGGTAGGGCTTCGGTGGAGGCTTGGCGCTTTGAACCGTGAGAGTTTTCGCACCGCCGCGATTGATGCCATGGCAACATCAAGTTTCGGTTAGATAGTCATCTCGTCCTCTTACCAGACCACCATCGGGACTCGACTTGTACTCCAGCGGTTCGGTCGTATTCAAGTCTTCCCCTCGTATATACTGATTACCTCTGTACCCAGCCCAGGGGTCTCCCCACGACACCCGCAACCTCAGCTGCGCCGCAGTATCAATCTTCTTTAAAAGCGACACTGACGTGGCCCTTGACCAACCAAGTTGAAGATGGCATCCTCGCCGAACGAAACAGATCCACTCCTTCCCCGCGCCACCACTGCTGTTCGAAATCCTGGTCTTCTTCGGTACGTCCCTCGCGATGGCCTCAAGTTGTTGCAGAATTTGAAGAGACTGTTAGGCTAAGTCCGGTGGTGGCTCTGGCCTCAATATCTGTGCGTTTCAAAATCGTACCTGTTATTTACGCGAGGATTCTAATAATTCTCAGCGCGGAATATCCATGTTCGCGCGATATGAGCATTACCAGAGAACATATTGCGCTGGTGCGCGATTATTCCAATGTCTGGTGTGTTCTCTCATGTAGTGAACAGTTTACCCATACCCTTACGTCTGTGGCCACTTCGCAAACTGGCTGGAGCTTCCCTCCATTACTGTGCACATGGAGCTATGTGCGTGCAGTAATACATCTCCCGTTCCCCGGATTGACTTCTCAATTCCCAGGGACAATGTTTGCAGCTTTCGTGGTTAGTTTTGTCTCTATTGGATGGTGGAGCGCCCTTGGCGACCGCAAAGGCCGAAGGATTGTACTGTTCTGCTCGATCCTAGGTGCTGTGGTAGGGTTAGTTGTCCGTTCATCCCAGTGGAGTTGCTCGTTAATGTCTTCCCTAGCGATCTAAGCTACTTCATCGTGGCCGCTACCTCTCCCTCACGGGACGACTCTCGGGACCTGCTGTCCCTTGGGCTGATAATCGAAGGGCTTCTCGGTGGGTTCGTCGCCTATAACGGCGCCACGCACGCGTATGTCTCACCTTGCAGCACTTGTTCTCTCGCTGACTCGCGCTCCCCCAGATACGCATTCGACGTTTCGGGCTCGCCGCTTTTACGGTAAGTACTTGTTATTCTCATTTGCGGTGGGAAACAAGCTAACATTATCCAGGCCCGTCTTGTTCGGCGCCATCGACGCGATCTCTCTGGCTGGTTTCATTCTTGGCGCCGTAGTACGTCTGTCCGATCCCCCATACAGGCCGAGTAACGATGCCCTTCACAGATCGGAAAATTCACCAACCTCACCCTCGCATACATCCTTGCCATCCTCATCGCCCTCCCGAATCTCACGTTCATCTATGTCTTCCTTCCGGAATCACTCAACCTCCAGCAAGATAATTTGACGGTGTCGGTGATACCCCAGGGCTCAATCCTGAAATCTGTCGTTTCGCCCATCTCAGTCTTCTTCCGCGGTCCTAACTCGTCTAAATACCTACCGCTGTTCGCACTCGCGTTTTACGTGTATTCCCTAACATCGGTGAGCATGTAATGCACCTAGGCACGACAAATATTCCTACTGATTTTCTTTGTCGTACTACTAAAGGCCATGGAAACGGGAATCTCTAATCCCCTTTGGGTGACCGTTTTGCCCCCCCTGCCCGTTCGTCTCTTCGCTTATCTCAAGAATACTTACCCCACACTGACCCTGAACCAGCACTGGTTCCTCATCACCGCACCCCGCGCAATCACTCTCACGACCCTCCTCTGCATCCTCCCAGGTTCGTCTTCCAATCAATCATCTTTCTCTACTCACCAATCGAATCCGTTGTTTTCGTTTCAGCACTCGCCTGGCTCTTCAAGCGCAAACAAGGTAGTAAAACTGAACGCGCGGGCCTCCAATTCGCCACCGCCCTCACGCACCACGCCATCCTCGCCGCAGCCCTCTCCTCCATCGGCGTGCTGGTTTTCTGTCTCCACACCTACCCCTACCGGCGCGGGCTCCTCTACCCCCTCTTCACCGTCGTCTACCCCTTCACTGCCATCGCGCGCCCTGCTCTCTACGCCCTCGGCGCCTCCTACCTAATTGCGCTCGGCCGCAGAGGGCAGATGGGCGAGTTGTTTGGGGCGTTGGGGGTGTGGGGGGCGCTGGCGGAATGCATTTCGGTGCGTCCCAATGAAAATTCTTGCATCCAGATGGCTGACGACGGCGATATATGTAGTACTCGATTTACGGGATCGGGAGCCAGATATTCGGGTGGTCGGCGTTCTTCCTCGTCATCACGCTCATGCTGCTCCTCCCCAACCCGCCGCCGATCGTCGAGGAGGAGGAGGAGGAGGAGGAGGAGGAGGAGGAGAGTGCACAGGCCGAGGCGGACGACGTATGAAGTAAAGTACGGTTGTATATTGGGCGTTTGGTTTAGTTGCCGTATGGTTAAATATGTGCATACTGTAGTTCAAAGCGTAATCCTGCGAAACTCGTCCCGATAAACAGTGCGATCTCCAGACGCAGTGAGATCCAGCGTCGTTTGACGGATGTTCGGGACGGGGGGAAGCGTCGCCGAGTACGTGGTGTACAATCCACGGGTTCCGCTCTTTTCGAAAGCCACCACGGACTGTACGATGGTCGGGCTCAGGGTACCTGTGAACGTTGGGTACAAGAGATCGTGGGCGGGTCAAGTCCTACTCACCAAGTTGGGGCGAGGGCGCGGAAATCGTGGCGGTTACATTTTGTGCATTTGCTACCGTGAGTACCTGAATTCTGATGAACTTTACAACCAACGCCAAGCAAGGTATCCTCACAGCAGCAGACACAGAGATCCTCTCATCCGACCCGACAACCGTCTCCTGAGGCAGGAATATCGCAACGTCTTCCATGGGGTAGCCTCCACCTCCGTTGGAAAATATTTGAGATGCAGACCCACTGCGCAAGATCGTGATATCGAAAGACGAGATTCCCGCGGTGGGGTCAATGCTGGCGTTGAAAAAGTGGTAGAACGTCTCGCCGAACATACTGCTGTTGCCGTTCGCCACCGCGGTGGCTTGCGTATTGAAACCCGGTGAAGAGGATCCGGTGCGGGAGGTCCAGGATACTCTGCGCAGGACTGGATCAGAGAAAGAAAATGAAGATCGGTTTTACATACACGACTTCATCCCTGGACTGGAAGGCCGTGGATAACAGCTGTGGACGGGTTGACTCAATGGCTGAATTTTGAATCAGGTCTGTGAATCGCACCCGAATGTATCCGCTGAAGTGCAATTCCCGACCACTGCTGACTGTGAGGGAGACATTGACTGGGTTTACCTCAACTGGGGTGATAACGTCCGTCAATTGAGTGGAGGTAGGTGTAGTGTTAATCATCCTCGTTAGCAGGGCTGCACACGTCGACCTAAATGTTGAAGACGATTCCGCGAGCCTAGGGAGATATATAATTATCCAGGGGGTCTTGAACGGACAAGATAAGCAAACCCTTTGAGAGTTGCGTTATTATCGGACAGGTAGAGCCGCAGATCGGAGCGCACAGTGACATTGTCAGTGGTGACGAGGGGACCTGCCAAAATATATTGTCAGAGATAATAAGAGCGAAGTGAATGGTGCCTTCGAACCCCCTCTTTGGCCTTTCCACTCGAGATACTCGTTCAACACGTCTACGTCGAACACGTCCGGCGTAGCATCGAAGTGAATACCTCCGCCTGTGTTGTTGGGGGTTACAACGCTCTCTGGGACTGGAATTTACTTATCAGTTGAACGACCTTGTCCGACCAACGATTCACTCACCAACTTGAGGGAATCCGGCATGGTGCACCGAACCAAGTGTGTGTCCACAAATCGTGAGCCCCTAGGTTCAGTAAGCGTCAATCGCGGAAGAACCGAGTACTGGACCGTACAATGGCATCGCTCTGGCTAAACCCCGCCAGGGAAAATTGATTCAAAGTGGTGTCGATGTCGGTCTCCGGTTCAGGGACGCCGAATAGTCCACCTTCCGTTGCATCGATCCTTCCTCCGCGCAATGGGATAACGAGGGTTGGGTTTGAGCACGTCCCCACCGACATTACGATGCTCAAGGCGATCATATCCGCCACTGTGATCACAGAGCTTGTTGCTAAAACCATAATTCAACCCAATGGTGCTTACTGGACGCATGTGCGTTCACAAACGGGGCGAAAAACGCTAGGGAGTCGTTCATGGCCGCGCCGCTATTTTCTGGACGGAGAGTCTCGAAACCGATACTTGCGTCGATCCCGCCGGTTCCAGCCTTGACATCCGCCGTCGCGAAATCGTCTAGAAATACATCAGCCACGACTCGAGGGTTACTGGAGAGGTTGATACGAAATGCAACCCGGATCCATTGCGCGGCCGTTTCTCGACCTAAAAGTTGGCTGCCGCTAAAGTAGTTGCTGCATGGCGTGATAGCTTTTTGAAACCCCGCGTCGTTGAATCCGTCCGTGTCGACAAGGAGATGCTCGAGCTCGTCGATAACATGGTCCGGCCGTGTTGCCGCGGTGGAGAGGTTTACGGAGGTCAGAAGAACGATACCTAGCCGAAGGAAGAGCATTAGACTCGTAGAAAGATGAGGGCTTGGGAGCCGTCAAGCGTTGGCCGATCTGGGCTAAATACAGGAACCCCGAAACCTTAGTAAGAAGTGGCCGATGGGGTTGATTAGCATCTCCACAGAACGCCGTTATCGCCAAGTACTTACTTAGTTCCAATTCAATTCCTCTCTTGCTCGACTCCGGATCCTGGAAGATAACTTCTCTTGATTGCATCAAGGGGAAATCGGCATTAAAACCTCGGATAGGGGGGGGGGGGGGGTCTGGGGAGGGCCGAAAAAAACTTCTCTAAATAAGTTATGGGAGGGAGGAAAAAGGCTGGGAGAGGTATGAGAGAGCCTCCAGTAAGTGATAAACACACAAATCTGCTTCCCACTCACCTCAGGAGGTGTTGAAGTAATAATTTTAGCCAAATTCAACCCGAAGTGGTCTTGGGTGGGGCCAAAAAAAATCTGCAGGTCTACTTGAGGCCTTTGTAGCACACTAGATGGTTTTGTGGATGATTATATGTTCCTTAAACATTCAAATTGAGTGGTTAGTAGTTAGCCAAAACAAATTTTGTATGCGGCGGGAAGTCCGGGGAGAACGGCCCAGTGTTAGGGGTGGGAAACACCTTCCCTATATGAAACGAGGGGGGGGGGGAGTCCAGCCAAGGCTGAATTTTTTTTCTCAACCCCACATCTAATTTTCGAATCCCGATTCCCCCTTGATTGCATCTGTCTCGCGAAGGTACTTAGACTATGATGCCCTCGTTCAGCCTCTTCGTCAACCATTCCTCCCAAGTCGTTCCAAGGGGTGCAAGAAATCCCCAGGCAAGGCCTTTGGGAATCCTACAGGCAAGCACATCCAGAGCGTACGAAAGCGTGGTTCCACGTTGAAATTTAAGCAAATTCAGTGGTCGTGGGTTCGAATCCGGCAGAAATCGGGCATTTTAAGATGTTTTGCATCTCGACTGGAGCTCATATCCTGTATAAGTCTCACCGTTACCACCGTGAATGACGAGACTCCAAGCAGCACCCCCTCGATTTTAATGTGTCGTAGTTGAGCACAATGTATCGCATCTAAGGTGTGTCGTACTGCCGCATCTGGTATATACCCAGGATTTCCTTGAGGCGTTGGTTCACCGCACATTTGGCCTTGTGGGTCTTCCATGGCAGTGAGATACGGGTCAATGGTCTCGAAGGAGGCGCTGGGGAGGGGCCGCTATAGACCCAGCGAGCCCATCCTCCTGTGCAGCGACTCCGCGCCCTCTTCAGACGGCGCAGACGGCGCGTGACACGAATGCGACGCTATCATCGCCTCCAGCGCCGGTCGTACCAGCGTTTGCAACACCAATGAACCCTAAATTCAGAGAGAAGCTCAATTTGATGATTGTTTCCAACCTCAATTGAAGACGTCGAGGACTACGGGAAGACGGTGAAAATCCTGTTGCAGGAATGGTTTCAGGTGTCAATCAACCAGAACGAAAAGCTCTACTTACTATATGGACGGCTTGAACCACAAAAGGACAAACCACCGGCATACGTTGCTTCGAAAATGCGCCACTATCTAACAATGGTCAAGACACAGACACATCGGGAAGCCCTGACATCTCTGTTGCTCTCTACTCACCATTTGGCCCTTGAAGTACTGCGCTATGCGAACCATGCCCATCAACCCGTGGCCCGATCGGACAGACTTCATCAGCAAAATGTTTCGTGTCTGGGAGGTGTCTGGGAGGTCTGGTGCCACGCAACCACACCCGCCATACCCACACAATTTTGTATGGATCCAGAATGACCTGCAAAGGACTATAATGTGAAACTAGCCCCATACCGCCCCACAATCACTTTGTGGGTACACAGTCGGCCGTTTCTTAGATGCCCAATACACCGTTACTTGCACCAAAATTAGACAAAACAATTATTCTTCAATACTATACTACCAAACAGGGGTGAACCATAGTCTACTGTGTACAAGGCACCCACAACGAAGCTGTGGACACGTCGTCGAGGTGGCCAACGAGTCGGGGAGATGCAGCCGGCGGTAACACGATTGCCCTGAACAACTCGAGATGGATGTTTCACCTGTATTGTCACTGGTCAGTAATGGAAGCGGGGTGGACGCGAACACCACACCTTTCTTCCGAACAAGCATTTCCCTCTGATCCCTCCCTGGCGTCCCCAACACAGCATCGGAAGCGGGGTACAAATCCACAGGCATAAACTTGAGATGTCTTGAAGAGAATCTTCGGTTCAGGGTCTTCAAGCCAACGGCGAAGCAATATGGGTTGATCGATATGGATTGACTATGCCAGCTTGAAGTTAAGCGCAAATACAGTCGTGAAGCCCAGCTCAGTTTTGAGAGCTTGAGGTCTTGAAGGGTGTCTTGAAGGCGCTGAAGCACGTCTTGAAGGTGTCTTGAAGGCGTTGGAGGACATCTTGGCTCCTTGAAGTGGACAGCTTGACGCGACAGCCATATGAGCAACGAGAGCGGAGCTTGAACAGAGATTTGAGCTTGAGGCAAGTAACGGAGCCAACAACGGGGAGGGCGCAGCGGGGGACAGAAAAAGAGGGAGCAGGATGGTGGCGAAAGACAAGGGAGTCAGACGATGTGACGTGGCAACCATCAAACACCAACCAACTGCGATCAATCACGGGTTTGATGGCGGACTTGGCGAGAGTTTTCTGAGTATTGACTCCTCAGAGCGGTCACCTCAAGTTGGCGCTCCTTGAAGGTATAGAGAACAATTATTGATGTGTCCTTCCCCTCTTTTCGAATGGCTTGGTGGCGAAATCCTTCACCCGGGACCATGACTTTTCTAAAATTCACATATTGGGGTTTTCTACAGTCTCAAACAGAGTTCCATAGCCGAAAAATACTTGTGGGAGTCAATATTAAGTGCCTGTGAAAGATCACCCTTAAACTTCGAGCAGAAAAAAATGGCAAGTTTCAAAAAGTGGCAATCTGGTGGTATGGTGGATCTGGAGCATAGCCACCCCCAGACCATCCCAGACGTCCATACCGCCAGACGCGGAACATTTTGCTGATGTTTGCAGGTTCTGCAAAGTGGAAACTCCGGAGCACACTCTAGTTACTTGCACTTCTTCAAGTGATCTAACTGAGCTGCGATCCGCTTTTCTGGCTAAATTATTCCACGACGCACCACACCTCGCAAATCTCATGGCTCAACTCTCAAACACCGAGTTCCTGAAGTCCATGATTTACTCCCGACCTACCATCGCGCTTGTAGCAAAATTCGCATTCAATGTCCTTGAACTGTTCTATGCTGTCCCTGTTTTACGTCCTTGAGCTTGTCTTAGAGGTCCTCGTGTTTCAACTAATTGCTTCTCTGTCTATTCTTCAGCTCTACCGCGGCAAGTCGTATGATTGTGACCGTGAGCTCAGCTACGGGGTGATGGAGGAGGCCAGGGACCGTAGTGTACAATAGTGCCTGTACACTCAGATATTTCCTGGGCCCCGGCGCTCCTGAGCGGGACCGGCCGTGTAATTCTACCTACCTACCTACCTACCTACCTCCGGGACCGGGCCGCGACTGCCGCGGCATTGCCGCGCATTGCCGCGGCACTGACGCGCCAATCCCAATTTTTGACTCAAGGCGGAGTGATATGTTTTCCCCTCGGGCTACCCCAGGGTACAACACACATGAGCTCTGTATACCTAAATTGTCTCAGTAGGCCATATATGGATGGGAAAACACTATTTTCCTCATGATTTCCTCCCCAAGTTCGATGCACAAAGGTTCAACTTGGACCCATTGCAATCCTGATCATATCACAAAGTGTTTGAGAGTCGAATGAAGGCAATCAAGGTCTCAAGAATCATTTCTCTCGATGATGTTGATCGCGGCACATGCGCGTCAATGCGCGGGTACTGCCGCGTCACTGCGCGCCAATATTGGGGTAGCCGCGGCATCCCGCGCTTAATATTCATGGTCAGAAGACTAAGTTGGATAGTGCCGACAAGGCACTGCGGTAAAAAATTGCAGGCCCGTAAAATGCCGTGGCAGTGGCGCGCACAATGAAATCTTGTATCAACCTGCACTCTTGTGCTTAAACGAACAGTTATGTCGTTTTTGGGTTGAGTGAAGCTGAAGATAGTGCAGCAATGCATCTTAGCTAACTTGGTGCCGCGTTAAGAAAACCAACACAGGCTCACATGTGATATGTCTGAAGAAAGTCTTCCCAACCACTGCCCTTGCGACGATTGTATTTCATTCACCCCCAGCCGCATGCAGTTCCAAAGTACCCCCTTAATTTACGGTACTTCCTTGCCGCTGAAGGGCTCAACCTCTCACTTTGGGAGAGTGAAGGAACTTCGGATTTATATCCTTCTTGTTGAAGACAACTTCTTGTGGTCTTCCGCACGTTACTCCTAGTGGATCTATATTCTCCAGGCAGGATGCATATGAGGGGTACCAAAAGAGTTGTAAATTATTGACCCTGTTCGGCGAACACTTTTGGCCGTTTGAGCCACAAGTTTTTTCAACCGTGGGAAGAGTCCCTCGACGACCGTGCTAGTCATCTCGAGGCGCCCAACTTCCGCATTGACTTCCAAGGCGGAGTCATAAGTTCAGTATTCTGGATTCGGTGGCATCTCCACTTACAGTAAAAGAGAGAACGAAAAATCAGTGCTGACTTTCCAGATCTACTCGGGCTCATAAGGTCTTCCAAGGATGTTCCTCACATATTAGAATTTGACTGTAGTGAATATTGACGGCGGTCTCACCACAATTGCAATATGGGGGCTCCAGCTGCGCCGTGTCTTTCCAGGAGTTCAAGCCTTGGTCGTGTGTCAACGCGTTGGAGGTATTCCACATACGTGGCTCTGTTGGAGGATCCAACCAACGAACTTGATTACCTTGCCTAAAGACCGTGGTCAATTCGGAGTCCTTGTACATCCTGGGTTACTGCTCAGGACTCAATTTCCCACGGTTCAATAACTCAGTTTGTGTGTTGTCACCCTGCGTTCGGTGCTGGACTTCCGGGAAAGGGCTACGAATATTTCTAGTGAGTACTTGGCTTCAGCCGATTCAGCGAGTGGTAGGCTTCAAAGACATTCAGGTTCAGTATTTTCCCGGGGAATGGAATGGAAGTGAATGTGAAGTTCCTGTGCATTTCACCATCTTCCTCATCCCACCACCGTACCATTCAAAATCCAGAGTAAATTGAAGCAGAATACGAGGAGTCGCCACTGTCAACTGAGATTTATGGCAGATTTTCATTTAAGCCACGGTTTCCAATAAGCGGTAAAGGGGGTTACAAGTTCCACTTTGAATGAGGGTAGCAAAAAATCAACTAATTTGACGGTTATATAGTACATACAATATATTCCCACTCCTGGAGCCGCGCAGGATTCGATGACCTACGGTTTCAGCATGCGCGGCAGCGTCGCGTGAACTTAAAATAACACAATGTTGATAGGACTAGGTGTTGAAAACTGGGGGACAAATCTCTAGGCAGAGGGATTAGAGCGTTCCTCAAGCGTTAAATAAACTCAATTAACACCGTCAACTTGCACAGGAACCACAGACAAAGCCGAGAATGAAAATAGGCAAACATTGGGATTGGCTAACTCAGACGGGTATACCGGCCATAAAAGTGAGAATATTAGTGTTTAAACAATGTATTACAATGACAAAAGCATGGGTCGACTTACCTCCAGGCTTAAAAGTCCCCGCAGAACTAGCTAGAGGCGGCGCGGCGCTGCGCGGCAATAACACAGCCACCGCCGCGTCAGTGCGCGTCAGTGCCGCGGCAAATCGCGGCACGCGCGGCATTTTTACCCAGCCCGGGACCGGGGATAGACGCCTGACCTGGAGAAGTACACAGGATGGTTGCAGGATGGTAGATCCCGCAGTCCAAATTTCTTCTCGACCCGCTCGGGACCAACGAAACTCGGTACGTACAAATATTCGAATGGACGGCACATTCGAGCAAGCACGGCACATCAGTGTTGCGGTTAAGGGTTAAGGGTTAATTAAGGATAGGCCTTAATAAGGCCTTAACATTAACCCTTAATTTCTGGCCGAAAACATGTTAAGGGCATAATAAGGGCATGCTAAGGGAGAATGATGGCCCATCACGCAGGCCAGAAAGGTATTGTGAAATGCTACGGGGTCGTTCTAAGTGAGAAAAACATGGTCCTGGTGTCAGTTTCAACTCCGTCCTCCCTGTTTATTTCAACGATGAGGACATTCATTGCAGATAGGTCAATAAGATAGCTTTGACGAGGAAAAGTCATTTTCCCAGGGAGAAATGCGGAAACTTTCGGTCTGGGATGAGAAAGAAGTCCATGGTAGGGTGCACACATGTTAATCTGGGACCATTTCAACTCTATGTGTCTTGTTGCGAAAATTTCGATAGACTTTCCCGTTTAGGAAATTAAGCCTTATTAAGGGGCACCCTTATTAAGGCACTTAAGGGTCCTAAGGGCTTAACGAAAAATTTTACCCTTAATAAGGCCTTAATCCGCAACACTGCGGGACATTCCCACAGATGTTTGATCTCGGCTAGTGTTCGGTTAGCGGTTCGGGTTAGAGGTTCGGGTTCGGGTTAGGGTTAGAATTGGTTTGGGTTTGGGCTCGGTTTGGGTTAAAGGTTAGTGTTAGGCAAGGGGGAATCGGGATTCGAAAATTGGATGTAGGGTCGATAATTTTTTTTCAACCTTGACTGGACTCCCCCCCCCCCCCCCTTCCTTCTATATAGGGAAGGTGTTTCCCGCCCCTAGCGCCGGGCCGTTCTCCCCGGTCTTCCCGCCGGCTACCCAACCCGTCTCGGCCAACTGCTAACCACTCGATTTAAATGTCTGAAGTACATATTACCACCCACAACACTATATAAAGTGCTAGAAAGGCTTCGAGTAGACCTGCAGATTTTTTTGAGTGTATGTTGGGACCGCCGACAGAGCACCTTTGAGTGTATGCTGGGACCGCCGACAGAGCACCTTTGATTGAACTTGGCTAGAATGATTACTTCAACAGCTCCTGAGGTAAATGGGAAGTAGATTTATGTGTTTACCACTCACTAGTGACTTTTCCATGCCTCTCCCAGCCTTTTTCCTCCCTCCCACAACTTATAGGGAGAAGTTTTTTTCGGCCCTCGGCCAGACCCCCCCCCCCCCCTCCCCACGTCCGAAATTTTAATCCCGATTCCCCCTTGGTGTTAGGGTTCTTGTTCATGTTGGGGTGAGGGATCTATTGAAAAAAAGTAAATCTGGACTGGTGTTTCTCAACTCGAAGGCATTTTGATGAGGGATCATGAATCAAACCCGGTACATCAAGGTAAATGTGCCGTGTTTCAGGCGTTTTCCGGGCTTTATGCCGAGCATTCGCATGTGCCGATGGTCCGAGCTTCGTATATCCTCCGTCCCGCTGCGCCCCCGCGACAAGTAGCACTACGCGAATATTGGGGCGCCCCATGGTTACATTGGCAACGGCGTCGTGTATTCGCGCAGTAGGCGCCGGCGCCGGACTAGGAGTGCCTCGGAGTTAAAGTTTTGATGCGTGATGCCTTCCCCTCGTCAAGCTTCAAGAGTTGCGCTGAAGCCGTTTTTGTGCAGACTTCACATTTGGATCAATACGAGGTGACCTCAAAATTTTCAGCTGTTTCACGGCTGGTATTGAAGGAGCTTTCAGCTTTTCTTTTTCGCGCTTTTCAACCCAAAATTTATGGATCGACATGTTCGTGTTTCCATGGTGCCACAATTTCAAACTCCGAGGCAGTTCTGTGACAGCTGTACTCGTTAACTCCAGCGTCTACAGTATACGTGATCTTCAGATTTCACGCAAGATATACTAGAGAGGCTAGTATCGAGCCTAGCCGGCGTCCAGAAATAGATGGTTGTGGTTTCGGGCAGGGTATCTGCCGCAATCTTGCACTCCAAGTCCATCAGATCATCGACCTTGGTCTATCAAGCGAGGTACGAGCTAGGGCGTCTGTCTACTGTACGTTCCTTCTCTCAGGGCTGTCAGTTTTCCTCAGGATTGCGGCGTTCTCGGCTCAGTTCGGACTCAATCTCTTTTTGCATCTTTGCATCGTAAATAACAAGTTGTCAGTTGGATTGGCAATGGTGATTTTCTTTTTACATTTTTGCAGATCATCTCTTTTGAACAGACGCAACGGAATAATTCGTACCCCGTCGTGTTGTAAATGCACAAAGAACCCGGGGTATGAAGATGGTCTCAAGTTGCAACCTCCGTGCCGATTGAGCCACGCTTACCAACCATCTTTCGGTCTAAATAAATTACTTCAAAGGTACACCGAGCCCTGGTCGGCTCAGTTCGTCTTTTCTCCGTCCATCCATCACAAGCCAGCGCAAGCACTGCGACACCCACACCTAGTGCCCAGATGAAAGGGTTAGTGCGGCGGGCCATTCTGACAACCACATCTCGACTACTCCTTGCCCTTTTTTCCGTCGCCTTCGCCGATGCCGACATTTCTCCCCGCATATGTCCAGAGCGGGATGAGGCGGACGACTCTCTCTCAAAAATTGAAGCCAACGTCAATGTTCCTGGAACCGTGGTGTGTGAATACGACAGAAACGTCGTGTGCGCCTACTTTCCCGACGTATGTTGCGCTCCTACTCTCCCTCGCCAGCCCTTTGAGTTAATTTTCACAGGGCAACCTCGACACCGAGAACTCGGAGAGGAGTGATCTATGCCGGGTCCCCAGGCTGAACAGCCCTCGTGAGTGTACCGTCTTGCGCCTGGGTGCCTAATCTCAGCACTTCAAGGACAACCACCGATACGGCGACATCGACTCGGACCTTATTTTCAATCTCGCCCACGGCACTTCCAGTGAGTATTAAACCAGTGTCGATGCAGAGTATAGTCTCCACATCCACCAGTATCGCCACAAGCGCCGAAGGGTCATCTTCCCGCACATCCATTGCTCCCGCCTCGAGCACTCACCCTTCAACAGGGAGTACATCAGCGCAATCTAACCAAAAGAACGAAAGAGTCGCGGAAATAGTGGGACTATCTATTGGCCTCCTCGTATTCTGCACGCTTTTGGGCATATTTTTTGTGTTCAGACGGCGGCGAGGAAGAGGCAACCAAGGTACGCTGCCAAGTTCGTTCTTTCGAAGCCCATCAATGAGATCCTGATCTGGATGAACTCCCTCAGTGATACCGTATTTAGAGCCTGAGGCGGATGTGGCGAGCTCACCCCGACAGTGCAGGACCGAGAAATTTAGGCAGGTGCTTGGCATTGGTCAGTCTGGTTCTGAGAGGGAACGACTGGATTCAGAGCGCCAAACCCATCCGCGTGGTCAAACCTTGACTGGGCGGGTGCACATGATCGAGGCGCGGCTGGACGCGTTGGCGGAGAGGCTGCCTGATGCCGCACCACCGGTCTACGGGACGTAACTGCGAGCAACCTTTTTCAATTCTTCGCCCTTTCCCGAGACCGGACTAATTACCTGTGTATATATGACTTCGCAGATTAAAATCGCAACCTTCGTTGGAAAAGTATCCAAGGTGATCCAAGGAGTCGAGTCGTGTTCGGTCTTGAGAGTCCTTTTATTCAGCGCGCTCTTGAGCGCCACCTCAATGATCGCCGAGAACCTGGGGGAGATCAGCAACGGCGAAACAATGCGTGGTATTCCCCAACACAGTGTCCAACAAAGACAAGCGAAGTTGGCTTTGTTATATTTGAAGGATGTAAATGCTGAGATGCCGCCGGCGCCAGTTCGGCATGTTCATCATTCGCCAATTTCGGCTATTGCGGAAAGAAAAACAGTACTACTGTATTATTTCGTTCAAATCAGGGGGGGGTGACGCGTGACGTGTTTAACCTATTCGACATTTCGACAGACGCCGAATTTTTGCGTGACCCCTCGAAAATTTCGACGTTTTTTGAACCGGAATTTTTGCCTTTTTTGCACTTTTTGTGCAGTTTGGGGACCTGCGTGACCACTTGGAGGACCAACAAATATCGGCATCGACAGGGGGGTGCATGACACGTGACTGTCGATTTGCACGAAATAGTACAGTAGTATCAGTGGCTGTGTGTGTACACAAAGCTTTTTCTATGACTGCCTTTATCGGACTAAAATATGATGCACAGTCAATGCCATCCAATTGCATCGAGTCGGCTCGATGCAACTTGGTGCAAATCAATGCAGTTCAGTGTGATGCAATGCAAATCAATGTAATTCGATGCAAACAGCGCTGAAATATAATGCAGAAAACCTGCCAGAACATTTGCATCTGATTGCATTGAAAATCACATCACTGCAGTTCAATGCAGATCCATCAAACTGCATCAAACTGCATCGTTCTGCACTGACCCACCAATGCAAACCAATGCAAATTTAATGCAAGTGCACTGAACTGCACTGAACTGCATTGAGCTCTGTCATGTGTTCTGCATTGAACCACATTGTGCGAGAAGGTTTGGTCCTGAAGCCTCCCATATATGGATGTGCAGGTTCGGTTGCCACTATCCACCATTGCGCGTAACCCTAGACCATACCGTTAGGCGTATCGGGTCCCAGGGTCCGGCATCCGCTGCAATAACCGTGTACAGAAGATCTGAAGGGCAACCATTCAATAAACCTCGAAACACCGCGGTTAATACATCCTGTTCCTCCTCCTCCGGGGATATATCGTAGATTTCATCATTGGCTCTAAATTTGATCTATGAAGTGAAGGAATTTATATGCTCCCGATGCTTGACATCAATTTATGCGAGCCCTTGTATCTCTCTTCTCCTCCTCAAGAGTGAGTATTCTCTCTGCTTAACGTACGAAAACTTCGGGGCGGGGCTAATGCTCGAGAAGCCTGAGTTCCGTCTCATCTTCGTGGCTATCGGTGCATAGGGTAGCAATGGCCATCCAATGACACACGTGGAGTTCTCATTAGAAAGAAATATTAGGCTTGAGATAGGACAAAAATTCAGACTTGACTTGAACTGAAATGGAAATCGAACCGTGGGAACTTTCGAGGATTGTACTTCTTTTTGCTGGCTTTACCCTTCTGGTACCTTGGGCCCAAGCGGACAGACTCTATTGCCGTGAGATACAATCCAACAACACATGATCTTGCTCTATAGTTAGTATATGATCGAAAGTAAGATTTGTAGGAATTTGACCCAAAAGTGGCCGAGATAGGAGGCGCCCTCAAGATCGCCCGTTAGCATCAAACAAAGTGCATCAATGCAAATCAATGCAGTATTGATGCAGTTCCTTGTTGGAAACGTCGATGCAAAGTTAGATGCAGTGCAGTGCACTGTAGTGCAACAGATCAAACTCCTGGTTGAAGACGAAGTGCATTGAAATGCATTGCAGTGCATTGCATTGCATCGAGTTGCACCGGGGACTGCATCGAGTTGCATTGCATTGCATTGAACTGCAGCGATGTGCATCGGATTGCACTGAAAAAAATGAATTGCATCCAATGACATCCAATGACACCGTATTTTAGTCCGATAAACACCGTCATATTTTTCTCATGTCACTGCGCGCAAATTTTGCGAGGGTCGCGCACTTGCGCGCAAATGGCTTCAATTGCATCCTTGCTCCATCCACGCGACGAGTGCTAAAGCTCTGCGCCTACGTTTCGACTACTTCGCAGAGGGATCCACACCCACCCACCACCACCAATCCATTCTCCAACGCACGGAATCCCAATTCCTCCTGTGGTTCAAGCAATTCGCGCGGAAACTCGCGACATATCCTAACCTGTCAATGACTTTCATCGAAGAGCCCTTGGGTGTGCCTGCCGATCAAGGATATGGGTTCCCTCAAGTCGATTTTGGCCAGTGTATCGGGCCCAACGGCGAGTTTGAGATTATACGCAAGTTAGGATGGAGGCCCAATGTCAATCATATGCCTTCTTCAAAAGCGTCAATTTTACTGATCGTCCCCGCCGCCTTCAGTCAAGTGTGTGGTTTACAAAGGATTATAGGTGTGTTGCTTTTCGTCGCCGTCGTCCGTAGCAGTATGCCGAATGGTTCTCACAGAAATGCTCGATACGTCGCAGTCAAGATACTGACCGGACAGGCGACAAAGCTCTGGGAAGTGAGCTGCTCGGCAGAGATGCAGGTCATGATGTTTATAACGCGGGATACGGAATGGCAGGGCCAACCGCCGCATTGCATGCCTTTGTTACCTTTACTATCGCATTTCGTTCTCCCCGGCAAGGTACCGAGGGACTACCGTCATCTCTGCTTGGTCATGGACGTCTTGACCGGTGATGTTGAGTCGGAAAGTCCTGCCGCCACCCCTAATTAGACTTATCCTCCGCGACACTCTTCGAGGTCTTTCGCAGATGCATGCCTCTCGTGTCCTCCACACCGGTCAGTTTTCTCTTATTCCAACGGCAACGATACTGTGGCTGACACAGAACTCGACAGACCTCCAAGCGAGCAACATTATGTGCAATGTTCCGAGCCTGACAACAGAGGCCAATTTGCGCTCGAATATCGCATTGACCCCGGCTCGTCGCCACCTCTGAACAAAGTTCGGAGTACATGGTCGAGGTCGCTATTTTACAGCCCATCCTTCCGACGATTGAGCAGTCATTATCCGGGTCCTTCATGATCGGCGATTTTGGGGGCAGTAAGTGGCATTTGTGTTTTTTTTCGGAACAAATCCCAGGATACAAAACAGTTAAGTTCGATGAGGTTCGGGGAATGCCCGAGTCCAGTCCTGTGCTCGCGCCCGAAGTCATAATGCAACGTCCGTGGAACTGCAAGATTGATATTTGGGCTTTTGGCTGTCTCGTTCACCGTCGCCTTTTATTGTTTTCCTCTCACCGCTCTCGCTCAGGTGTATGAACTCCTCCTCGGCGTCCCGCTCTTCTCACGTAGACAAGATATGGCTCCGGCGGATGCAGACCGAGATCAGTTGGCGCAACTCCGCGCGCTCACCGGTGACGCCTTTCCCGCAGACTTCGAGATATTACCAGATGTCCTGGATGCCCACCCACCTGCGCATTCCACCTTGCTACTCAGAGAAAAGGCGCGCGCGCTCAAGATTCCCGAGCACGACATTGCTGGGGCGACTGATCTGATATCGCAGTGCCTCCGGATTGACCTGGCGGCTTCTCCTACCGCCCTCGAGTTATTGAACCAGAGCAGATGGCTGGCGGAGCTGGGAGGTGATCCTTGGGTGGATCCTGCGAAAAAGCATCGCGGCAGAATCCGAGTTGTATTCGAGAGTGCTTAGAAATACAAAATGCACATTGACCGTCCGCCACAAGACTCATCCTGCAGGCCTTTGTACGCAAGCGTGAGGTGATTCAAGCATTTTACCTATCGGTGCGGCAACTCAATTGAGCATCAATAGGTGAACTGTGATTCGGCAAACGCCGACAGGCGCCTCTGTGAGGTTATCATGAGCATGGGACTAAGACCTAAGAATACTCAGAGGTTCCCCATGAAATAGTGCCCTCCCTTACCCCTCCAGGCTACTTGCCCAAAATTGTGTTACCTCTTTCAATTCGGCACCTATGGTTCAAATTGTTCTCTAGCCTCCCCATTTAACGCTCATCCACGTAGCAGCATACACCCATAATACACGGGCTCTCTAATACCGCAGATCATGCAACGGGGTCATATGTCGTCTCTCCAAATAACCAGCAGGAAACCTCGTGGCCAGGGCGTTGTAACCTCGTCGCAAAACCCCCCACTGTCCCCGCCAACGATTCCCCTTCATGCCCCGCAGACGAAGAGACCCTGACTTTAGCCGTCCATTCAGCGTACAGTTTATGCTCCGGCGCGGCGGCGGCGTCAACTGGCTCACCAACCTTCGCCACAACCTATTGCCGAACGCGGGCCCAGCGCACATCTCAGTGGTCCCTCGCCTCTGGATATCCGAAGACGATTACGACCAGCTCCTCGAGGATATAGACAACCTTGCTCAGGAATACGCGCCTTTTTCGTTCGAGGCGGTGGGATTGGATTACGGAAATCTGAATGGTTGTGTGGCGGTAGAGATCGAGGACGAGGAAGAGCGACTGGAGGAGATCATAGACGAAGTCCATTTCTTGTAAGTTCGCCTGCATAGAGTCTAACGATGACCGACATCCTCCGAAATTAAATTAGGACATCTATGGATCGAAACCGATTTTCGGCGCATGTTACCATTTACAAGGGATCGTCGAGGACGACGTTCGTTCCCTACTTCGATGATTCCATGGATTTTGAGGACCTCCGGGACGCGGTCGCGGATGAGCTGGATGACTACGAGCGCGCCAAGGGAGGACCGCTGTCAGGGCGCGTCATCGGGCTGCAACTGGTTCAAGACGATGTAATTCAAGCATCCTTCTCATTCGGGGCTTAATTTTAACATCTTTTACGGCGCCGTGCATTGTATTATAAAATGAATCCCCTGGATCGTTCTTCAGTTAGTTGCTGAACGGGCCGGCGGTCACTAGTAGTAGTAGCCAACCGACTCGAGCCGAGGAGCGTCCAAATTTGAATAGGGGTGGGAAACAAAGAAGCTTGTGGCAGTGTTTATTAAAATTTTCTCTCTTCTTTTCTTGCCACCTTCACCAAAGGCGATTTGCACCACCGACGTGGTACGTGCTTCATTAATGGTGCCTTCCACTGCTCACCATGGGCTTTGTCTTCCCTCTAGTGATTTCTCGCCGTTTCAGACGCGGTTCGAGCCCAAATGGCTCCATCCGTGATCCTTCCCAGTGTTGCACTTAAGGGTTAAGACCTTAAGATCTTAAGGCCTTAACTTAAGACTAAGGGTAGGCCTTAACATCAGGCCAAAAAATATTAAGGTCTTATTAAGGGTTAACGGACGAAGGCCCGATTCACCCGAAAGCCCGATCAAGAGCACTCACTCAAGTTTTTTTTCAATCCGCTCACCCTTTGCATCCACAAATTACCGTCCACGATTCCAGTGGTCCGCGCGCACTCACCGTCCCCACGCATGGTTTTCCATGCCCCTCACAGAACTCTTTGACGGTAAGATTGCCCAGCAATTGGAAGCCCGGCTCGTCGTCCGCGGGTAGTTTCGGGGGAGGTTTTGTACATGGAGATCGTTGCAGCGGAGCACAGCGGTGAGGAACCCGATGCGGGGGCTCGGGAGGCTTCTGGCAATGACTTTGAAGGGTAAAAACCCGCCTCACCATTTTGGGAATTAAGCCTTAATTACCCCTTAAAAATACACCCTTAATTAACCCTTAATAGCTCTTAAGGCCTTAACTTCCGGAGGCACCCTTATTAGGACCCTTAAGTACAACACTGATCCTTCCCCCAGAGACCCAAAAGTTGCTCACCAGTAACGACCCGCCTTTGGAAACGCAAATCCGGACAATTCGGGACTTTGTTCTGGCTGGAAACACTCGTCTCGCGGCCCTGGACGACCAGATCCAAAGTCGACGAGCATGTAGCGCCGCGAAAGCCAGATTGATCACTGAGCGCGAGGCGCTGGCTCGAAACATCCGGGCCCACAACGCGATCTTGTCTCCGCTCCGCCGCATCCCCACAGAAATCCTATCCCATATATTTTCCCTCACGTTGCCGCACACCAAACGCGTCCGCGGCACCGAGTTGATGATGGGTTTTGCGCAAAATATCCCAGCTCCTCCATGGCGCCTTGGACATGTGTGCAAACACTGGAGGGATTGTGCGTTGGCATACGGGCGTCTCTGGTCCTCTATCCACGTTGATACCTTTACCACCGCTGCAAAAAGCTACGACATGTTCGCCTTACAAACCCAGCTTTCTCGGTCCGGTTATTCTCCCCTTCACATTCTCTTCCATTGGCCGGCCGACGATGCGTATGAGCCCGGCAGCCGCAGCCGGCTGCGCACCCTCGCGCAGGCTCTGGTCCCTTCCTGCGATCGGTGGGAGACGGCCGAACTCTCATGGGATCCAAAAGATTATAGCATGGTCCAAATCCTCTCCAGCATTAGAGGGCGACTCCCACTGTTGAAACGGCTCGAAATCTTCTCCGACGAATGCAATGCCGTTGATGCAACCGACGTCTTTGCGAGCGCCCCCCGTCTGCGGGAGGTGATTCTCACCGACAGCGAGTACGACCTTTCTTCTGCGCCAATCTCCGCTCCATGGGCCCAGATCACCTGCCTACGAGTGAAGTTTACATTTTCGTATCTCCTCAAGATCCTCCGGGCCTCCCCGAACCTGGAGGAGTGCGGTCTTTCGCTCGTGGAGGGCAGCCGCGCTCCGTCCGTCCCCAAACACTTGGCCGACCTCCCGCGCTTGCACAAACTATGCGTAACCGACACGTCGTTGCTAATACATCTCACCACCCCGAGCCTCCAATTTCTCGGACTCCTTAGCGGTCCCCTGGATAACGTTCTTCCGTTCATATCCCGTGTCCGTTGTCGACTGGCCGGACTCTCGGCGCATCATCGATATCACTCCGCCTCACTCATCCTGTTGTTAAAAGCGCTGCCCACGCTGTCATCACTCAGCATATTATCGTTTGATATGAACAACTACCCTCTTCTCACTGCACTCACAGCTTGTGATTCCCTGCCTGTTATTTGTCCCGACCTGCAGTCGCTTTCTCTTTCCATCGACGTCCCAACGCGTACTACCACTCTCCCGGGTATGCTCGAGTCCCGCTGGCGTACGAGCCCACTCCAGTCCGTGGCTGTCTTCGATTACAGCATAGATGCGCTCCCGGACCGACTGCAGGCGTTGAAAGACCAAGGCTTAAACATCGTCTTGAATAGCAGTGTCGATTTGGATCCCGATATGCGCATGCCGTAGGCTTGTTCTGTGAGTTCTCTCGGCTTCACTTGGAGTATCTCGACTCACTTCCGGCTTGCAGTAGCTGGGCTTGACCTTACATCTTGGCTTCCCCTTTTTTGTCGCCTCTCATGTATTTCTTGACTCATATGTATCCTCCGCGTATCTTGTCTTTTTTCGCTCCACTCTCGAGTCCCTCTTTCTTGATGTACCAGTACCATCTCGTAGCTCTCCATCTTGCTTTGTACTATTGTGTATAGACAATAGAAATGCCCTCCCAGGCCGTTAGGGGACGCCCTCGCGCACATATCCTATCCGTTCGATTTACTTTGTTTTATTTCCGAACTTCAACCATCCGGGCCGGGCCGGCATATCGCGATTGATCATCAGTGACGAGCGTGACCTTCCTTCTTCCTTTTTGCCACCAACATCGGTCGAATTCTCCTTGTCTGCAATGGACATCAAGCCCAAAATCGAGTCCATCGACGTCAAAAAAGAGGAAAACAACGCTCTCTTGCTTGCCTATGCTGAGCGCGGCGCAGAACTCCAACGCCTCCGTGACAAATTAAATTCGGTCGAAGGACGACCCGTTGCACGAGAGGTTATCGAGATAGACGACGACGAAGGTGGCGCGCAGGAAGATTGCAAAATAAATTCCCTCGAAGGACGACGTGTTAAACAAGAGGTTATCGAGATAAGCGACGACGAAGGTGGTCCAGAGGAGCTCATCCTGGCCGCATCCACCATATCAGAAGTTCCCGCAGCGACGGCCCGAGTGGTAACCCCGTCGAAGAGGGGCGGGTCCAAGAGACCCCTTATCCCTGATATCGAAGAAGACGTTCTTCCTCGCGCGCTGTCCGTACTCTCGGAAGCTCCAGACGAGCCGGCCACGGATGCAGCGTCCTCCAACTCGGTTCGCAACTATCACAGTGCAGTTCTATAACTCATCCACCCCTCTAGCCTGGCCAGCGTCGCGCAAAACGTCGCAAAACACGGGCGGCGCCTAAGAATAATCGGGTATGTAATCTAAGCGTCAGGCCTCTCCGACTATTGACCCCATCGCAGAACTCACGCGTAAAAAAAGAAGACAAGGCCGTGGTGCTCCCTCAAGACGTTGTGACCGCTTATCTCGGTGCATATCAATCACTCGAGATAAAGCCCCCGCCGCGCGCGGAAGATGCCTTCCCACGCGCGTTTTTGTGCGATTACTTTAGCTTTCAGCGGCAAAGACTTCTTTTCAAGTTGAAGCAAGTCGACGCATGTACATTACCCCCAGCTTACGTGGGGCGCGCTGTCATTTGTCCCACTCCGGGGCCGAACCCATACCTTCCCGCCCGCCCGGGCGCCCCTGGACTCATGTGCTCTGTGCGCCAAATGATGGTTAACGGCGCCCCGTGGTCCGTCTTCCTCCCTAAAGAGATGCATAACCACACGGTATGGTTCTACTTCGGCGAATACATCTTCGAGCTCGTGCCGGGAAGTCTGACGACTGCGGAGTTTGCTGAGCAAAATGATGTGGTCCGTTGTCCGCCTTTCTTTCCGTGTATCGTCCGGCACTAACATGGGACGAACAGTTCCAGTCCTCGTGGGTAAAGAGTATCTTAGATCGGGTCGTCGACGCCGATGACTACGTGCGCATGCGCGCTAGGATTGGACTCCGAAAGCGCGGCCACGCGACAACAGAAGATAATGTTGCGGTCGAGATGGCGCAGATACGGCAGAAGAAAAGTACAAACCGTCGAGCAGCAAAGGTAACTAAGGCGGATGTAATCGGAGCGTTGACTCGCGGGGAAGAGGCAAGTTTTTTGGTTTGCTTTCGGTCTGCTTGTTGGCGTGTACTCATTGAGCCGAATCTCCTAGCGAATCCCTCTCGTTCGCATGAAATGCATCTCGTACGACCACGAATTCGCGCAGGCGCTTGTCGACGTTCGCGTTGAATATCCTGGGAGAGACAGTGGTATGGCTACAGTTTGCGCCTTTTTGTCCGCTCAATTCGACTACAGGATAGAATTTCGGAATGGAACAATATTTATTCGTGGAGGGAATTTCACTTGACGAAACAATAACACAGGACGAAATTAAACCGGTCTACACTGGCATATTGCTGAAAGCCCCAAACTTCAAAGCAATGGACAGGACGAAATTATTCCGGCCGACCTGTTGAAACTCCTTCCAAAGCAAAGTGCGGATCTTTTCTCAGACCGCGTGAACCAAAACACCAACTGGGATTCTCAATTGTGAATGCTGATCGTCCACTGTCCCAAATTTTGGTCGTGGTTCTCCCGCCGGCTTTATGGTGCTGTTTATTACTCCATGTCACTGTCTGGGGATAAGTTAATAAAAACAGCGCCCTAGTCGGCTTTCGGAGTCTATTGGACAATTGTGATGACCACATCGGCGGCAACGGACCCGTGAAGAAAAACCCACTTGCTCTTCCCTTGCTCTTCCTCTCACTTCTCCTTCAAATGCTCATTTTTCTCTCCCTCCTCTCCTCGTTGATTTCTGCGGGCGCCGAATCGGCCTCGTCGTCCAGGTCATCACCCGCACCCGTCGTTTATCAACCCCCAGTCACCTTGGAATTAGAAAATATTGCCGTCCGAGCCTCGTCGCAATTGCTCATCACCTCCGTCGTATCCTCTACTTTACACACCTTCGATCCCACCGCAATCAATGGCAAACTCGACGCAGTCCACACCTTTCCCAACGTCACTGGGCTCACCGGTATCGTCGAGTATCGCCCCGACGTCTTCGCCCTCTTGGCATCGAGGTTGAACAGCACGACGGGCAACATGGCCCCGGGCTCAATCTCCGCGTGGAGCGTTGATTTCAACGCGCCGACTCCCCTCGTGCGCGAAATCGGCCCGCTCGCAGACACCCCGAACGCCAACGGCCTCACAGCCCTCCCCACCGCACCGGATATCCTCCTATTCTCCGATTCGACCTTAGGCGCCGTCTGGCAACTCGATGCCCGCACAGGTGCATCACGCATCGCCATCCAGGACCCGTCGATGCTTCCCTCCGCCGCCCCGGTGGTTGGTATCAACGCGGAATAAACGGCTTGCACGTCCGGCTCGAGGCGCAGACACCCTACCTCTACTTCACCAACACGCACCTCGCGACCTTCTCGCGCGTCGCGCTGGAGTTTAAGCACGGGAATGTCAGCGCCGCGGGCCCTATCCAAACCCTGGCGACCATCCCGCAGCCGCCTGCGATCCAGCAACAGGATCCGGACGACTTTGCGCTTGACGAGCGTGGAAGGGCGTGGGTGACTGTGCACCCCGGCGCGATAACTGTGTTCTCGCCACCCACGCATGAGACGGCCGGGAACTGGAGCCAGACTACGGTGCTTGGAGATGTCAACGGGACGGACGCTCAACTGTTCCAGCCGACGTCGGCTGCGTTTGGACGTGGAAATTTGGTGCAGAGCAAGACACTGTATGTCGTCACGGCGGGAAGCCAGGTGTTGGCCATCGTTACCACCGATTAACGGTAGAGTTACTTATAATTTTGGCCCCCAATCATTAATACACAAAATGCGAAATCAACTCCGATACTGAATTTTGATGCGTAGTGAACTGCCTCAATCTTCAACTGCCAGTATACGAAAAGCTTGCGGACCTTCCCCACTGCACAAGCATTCGCGAGAATTCAAACTGATCGAGAACAATGTAGTCCTTTCAGACAATGCCCCCATATTTGCCCTTCTCTTGTTTTGAACGAAGTTTTGATTCTTTTTTGGAATTTCTTTCTGTCTATAAATTTGATGAGGTCCGGGATACCTTTTTCGCTTTCATGTTGCTCTCAGACTTGCGACGTGTCGCGCCCTTTACAAGGCTGCATATCATAATCAGAGTACTAATCGGGATGTTCACAACAAGTTTGTGTGTGAGCTCGCGTGCCGGGTTCTCGTGCGCCCTGCCGCGCGCATGAGCGCGTACAAGACGTCAAAGGCTGCGCGTGCGCTTGCGTGCGCGCGATCACGAGCCGTGTCCGAAATCCCACGCGACAGCAGCCTACGCGCGTCGCACCAAGAGTCGCGAGCCAGGCGAATGGAGTTTTGATTGAAATGCGCGCTGATCCTGAAAATTGAAGGCGGAAAGATTGTTGGCAAAGGCAGCTGCAAACGCCGACCTAGAGGTACTGGAAAACGAAGCGAATGTAAGGCTGCCAAAAAATTGAAAGAATAACGCCTGTATAAAAATATCGAGTCTCGCGTGTGCTCGTGGACGCGACAAGATCAAAAGTCCGCACGTGGTTTACGCTTTTTTGTCATCCGAGTCCGGGTGACAGCCCATTCCCTGTCCTTCCGAAACCACCATCTTGCGCAATTGCCCGTCTTCTCAAGTTCGCGGCACGAAACCCCCGATGGCACAGAGCGTCTCCGTCCATATCCAGGAGCTCTGCGAGCTCATCGTTGGCTTCTTACAAGACTCCAGGGCCGATCTCGAATCTTGCGCCTTGGTTTCCCCAGCATTCACACTCCCTGCCCAACGACATTTGTTTCGCGACATAGACATCACCCTTGTCGGCGAACTGCCCGACCGTTTCTTTACCATCCTGGCGGCAGCTCCCCACATTCTCCCCCTGGTTCGCCGAATTCGGACATACTTCAGGGAGGATGTGCTCACTCAATTGTGCGATTTGCACTTTCCCAACCTGCGGGAGCTATCCTTCACTGGGAATACTTCTTCCGTATCCTTCATTTTTACTAGGAATACTTCTTCCGCGGGATTGAAATCGGCGGCCACCCTCGTCGGGCTCCCATCGATTCGCTCGGTCACCCTCGACGACTACTATTTTATCAGCGCCGATGTTAATGAGCTCTTTGAGAGGTGCACATCACCTCTCGATTCCCTCATCTTGGATACCGGCACAATCGCTGACAACGCTGAACCAACTGCCCCCAGCCGGCGCATCAAGTTGAATCGCCTGGTCATACGAGACAGATGGGACACTTGGATGTGGCTTCTCCACCCAATGAGTCCATTTGACCTCACCGCAATTCACGAGTTGGACTACAACAGCTCGAATCTGTTCTCCCCGCCAGCGACGCTCCTCAATTCCTCGCGCCGGACTCTCAATAAATTGAGAATCAGTGGGTTAACACCACTTGACCACTCGAGTCGACAATCTCAT
The DNA here is from genome assembly GCA_029378385.1 of Mycena metata. NCBI lineage: Eukaryota > Fungi > Basidiomycota > Agaricomycetes > Agaricales > Mycenaceae > Mycena > Mycena metata. The sequence continues at coordinate 75,291 of JARKIB010000184.1, forward strand.
ATAATTTAATCAGCGGAAGAAGCATACGATGGCGTGCTACCTTTATGCATCGCTGTTGCTGACCTTCCCGCCCTCACACACCTGGTGGTGACGGTACCGGCGCACCTAAAGTGGGAAGTAATGACATGCCCGCTGCTCCGATCCGACTCGGTGGTGCTCATTACTTTCGCGATGCACCGGAACATCCACTCCGACCACAGTACGGCGCGGCTCGGTGTACTCCGGTCGAACATGTCTGCGCAGGCATTTCCCAAACTCCAGACGGTGGAATTGGCGGTACCGGCACATTTCTTTGGCGCGGGCATCGGATGGCAGGAAGTGCAGGAGCGTGTACGTGCAGCGATGGTGGGGTGGGATATGTACGATAAGCTTAACGTGACCGGTCTGTCCGCTCTCGCGGCTAGAATTTAATTGTATCACCGGCAGTGTCGAATTGTGGTCTTGATTTTTACCGCTGCGAAGGGGATTACATCGCAGGCCTGGTAGCGTCTTTCTTGAGCCACTTTTCGGAGTTCGTCTCTGCCGATTGCGGACTTCGTCTCTGTCGATTGAATTGATCGCCCAAACAGAAGTGCGTTCGCGAGACGTGGCTTCACCAGATCGTTGTTTACTTACTTTTAGTCCTCATATTCCACCCACCACAGAGCATACCTTCAAGGAACTACTCCGTGACTCAAGTGTTGGTCGCTTCTTTCCCTTTCTGTTTTGAACCAAGAACACTTTTTTCCCCCAAGTACTGCATAATTATTTATCTTATGTCTCTCAGTTTCCTTCTACTTATAAAATCAATCCCATCACACCCACACTACGATACCTTCTCAGCTACAGCTACTATAGCTGGCTGTACACGGTTACGGACTGAAAGCAAAAATCAAAATCAAAATCAATGTGGTATTCCCTGCCGGCTCCTACTGGGCACAGTTATTGTGAAGATACGCGAAGGATAATACGAGTACAAAGTTCGTTGACAAGTCAAGAGATTACATGGGGACGCGAAATGAAACGGAAGCCAAGGTGTGAGTTCAACCCCAGGTACTGCATCAGCAAAATGTTTCGTGTCTGGGAGGTGTCTGGGAGGTCTGGTGCCACGCAACCACACCCGCCATACCCACACAATTTTGTATGGATCCAGAATGACCTGCAAAGGACTATAATGTGAAACTAGCCCCATACCGCCCCACAATCACTTTGTGGGTACACAGTCGGCCGTTTCTTAGATGCCCAATACACCGTTACTTGCACCAAAATTAGACAAAACAATTATTCTTCAATACTATACTACCAAACAGGGGTGAACCATAGTCTACTGTGTACAAGGCACCCACAACGAAGCTGTGGACACGTCGTCGAGGTGGCCAACGAGTCGGGGAGATGCAGCCGGCGGTAACACGATTGCCCTGAACAACTCGAGATGGATGTTTCACCTGTATTGTCACTGGTCAGTAATGGAAGCGGGGTGGACGCGAACACCACACCTTTCTTCCGAACAAGCATTTCCCTCTGATCCCTCCCTGGCGTCCCCAACACAGCATCGGAAGCGGGGTACAAATCCACAGGCATAAACTTGAGATGTCTTGAAGAGAATCTTCGGTTCAGGGTCTTCAAGCCAACGGCGAAGCAATATGGGTTGATCGATATGGATTGACTATGCCAGCTTGAAGTTAAGCGCAAATACAGTCGTGAAGCCCAGCTCAGTTTTGAGAGCTTGAGGTCTTGAAGGGTGTCTTGAAGGCGCTGAAGCACGTCTTGAAGGTGTCTTGAAGGCGTTGGAGGACATCTTGGCTCCTTGAAGTGGACAGCTTGACGCGACAGCCATATGAGCAACGAGAGCGGAGCTTGAACAGAGATTTGAGCTTGAGGCAAGTAACGGAGCCAACAACGGGGAGGGCGCAGCGGGGGACAGAAAAAGAGGGAGCAGGATGGTGGCGAAAGACAAGGGAGTCAGACGATGTGACGTGGCAACCATCAAACACCAACCAACTGCGATCAATCACGGGTTTGATGGCGGACTTGGCGAGAGTTTTCTGAGTATTGACTCCTCAGAGCGGTCACCTCAAGTTGGCGCTCCTTGAAGGTATAGAGAACAATTATTGATGTGTCCTTCCCCTCTTTTCGAATGGCTTGGTGGCGAAATCCTTCACCCGGGACCATGACTTTTCTAAAATTCACATATTGGGGTTTTCTACAGTCTCAAACAGAGTTCCATAGCCGAAAAATACTTGTGGGAGTCAATATTAAGTGCCTGTGAAAGATCACCCTTAAACTTCGAGCAGAAAAAAATGGCAAGTTTCAAAAAGTGGCAATCTGGTGGTATGGTGGATCTGGAGCATAGCCACCCCCAGACCATCCCAGACGTCCATACCGCCAGACGCGGAACATTTTGCTGATGTGCAAGGCGGAAGTGAGTCGGGATAGCGGAGTCGAGGGATATCGACTCACAGTGAGCCTACGACAGGCGCATATCGGGATCGAAACTGACAGTGCGATTCAACACGATCTTTAAGCCCTGGTTTTTCAACATTTGGAGTCGCTCTGGGAGCACCTGTATGCCTGGTATGCTGTAATCGAAGACATGCACGGACTTGAGTGGGCTCGTGCGCCAGCGGGACTCGAGCATATCCGAGAGAGTGGTAGTACGCGCTGGGACGTCGAGGGAAAGAGAAAGCGACTGCAGGTCGGGACAAATGACAGGCAGGGAATCACAAGCTGTGAGTGCAGTGAGAAGAGGGTCGTTATTCATGTCAACGCTGAGTGAGGACAGCGTAGGCAGTGATTTTAACAACAGGATGAGTGAGACAGAGTGACATCGATGGTGCGCTGACAGTCCCGCCAGTCGACAACCGACACGGGATATGAACGGAAGAACGTCATCCAGGGGACCGCCGAGGAGTCCGAGATATTGGAGGCTCGGGGTGGTCAGACACCGTAGCAAACGTGTATCGGTCACACAAAGTTTGCGCAAACGCGGGAGGTCGGCCAAGAGTGTGGGGACGGACGGAGGGCTGCTGCCCTCCACGAGGGAAAGACCGCAGTCCTCCAGGTTCGGAGAGGCCCGGAGGATTTTGAGGAGATACCGGAAGCCGAAATTGGCTCGTAGACAGGTGATCTGGGCCCACGGAGCAGAGATTGGCAGCGAAGGAATGTTGTACTTGATGTCCGTGAGAATCACCTCGCGCAGACTGGGGGTGTTTGTAAGGACGTCGCATTCATCAGGGTCATCGCCGTGTCCACAGGAGATGAATTCGATCTGTTTCAACACTGGGAGCCGCCCTCTGATGCCGGATAAGATTTCGACCATGCTATGGTCGTCTGGTGTCCATGAAAGTTTGGCTGTCAGCCACCGATCGCAGGAAGGGACTAGAGCCCGTGCGAGGGCACACAGTCGACTATGGCTGCCGCTTTCGTAGGCCGGCCAACGGAAGGAAACGTGGAGGAGGGAATAACTGGACCGAGAAAGCTGGGTTTCTAGAGCCAACACGTCGTAGGTTTCTGAAGTTGTGACAACGGTGTCGACGTGGATGGTAGACCAGAGGCGCCTGTATGCCAATGCACAGTCCCTCCAATGTTTGCAGACATGTCCAAGGCGCCATGGAGGGGCTGGGATGTTTTGCTTACGACCCATTACCCCGGGGACGCGTTTAGTGTGCGGCAAAGTGAGGAGAAATATATGGAACAGAATTTCTGTGGGGATGCGGCGGATTGGAGACAAGACCGCGTTGTGCTCGCGGACGCTTTGGTCCAGTGCATCGCGCTCAGTAATCAATCCGACCGTCGCCGTGCTGCAGGCTCGTTGACTTTCGATCTGATCATCCAGGGCTGCAAGACGAGTGCTTCCAGCCAGAATGAAGTCCTCTATAGTCTGGATTTGTGTCTCCAAAGGCGGATCGTTACTGGTGAGCAAGCTTTGGGTCTCGGGGGGAACGAGCACGAAGGAAGCCATTTGGATTCGAACGGCGGCTGAAATTACTGAGAGTAGGGCACACCATATAGTGAGCAACGGAAGCCACCGTTAATAAAACCCGTACCACGTCGATGGTGCAAATCGCCTTTGGCAAAGTTGGTGGCAAGAACAAAGGGCCACTTGCACCGCCACTGCTTTCCCACCCCTTTTTCATGCTTACATCAAGTCGAGGTGAGGAGTTGAAATTCTGCAATGAAATACAAGACAACCCTGCACTCTATATTGTTTTGACCGAAATTCAAGAGGCACATGAACTGGGCGCATCTGGGTGTTGACTCTTATTCTCTTAAGTTGTTTTTCATATATCTTTCTCGTGGATTCAGAGAACGTGGGCTTTCGACGGCTCAAGACGGGCCCGCCGCCGGGAAGCCTTATGATTGTGAACGCGCGCGAATTTCTACTTGCTTCGCCGGATGTTGAATGGTACGGTGGAGACTCGGTACCGAGTTTTCGGATGTTCCTCTTACTCTGAATTTCTACTTACTGACGGTAAATAGTGCGTAGAGACAGAAAATCGGTGATACTTCAATGTCATCTCGGAACGAAGCAGCCAAATTGGAGAAACTCAGCAAGCCGATTTATCATTAATTCATTCCCGCGTCGGTTGGCGGTTTCTGCACGAGACACATTGTAATGTGAACACTGTGCGCGTATATCCCTTCAAGCCCTTGGCACGACTCCACCCAAGACCATGTTTCACCCCAATTGCTCGTAGGTCCACCCGAACACGCGCAAGGACTCGTTGTGATATGGGAACAGCGACTTGTGCATGCCCGTTTGCTGGTGGAGGGTATCCAGTACTTTCATATCCTCCGCCGAAAGCGAGACGAGCTGCAGAAATAATGAGCGAATACCGAAATGCGGCAACGACCCACGTACCGTCATGTTAGTGCGCATCCGCTCCTTGTTTTCGCTCTTGGGTATAGCGACAGTCCCCGTTGCACGGCCCAGCTGATGACGATTTGCGCAGGAGAGGCGTTGAGCTTTTGCGCGAGACCCTGGACCGTTGCGTCCTCGGTGAAGAAGGTACCTTGACGTGAAATGGCGTTCACTGGCTTGGCATATGTTGCGGAGCAGTTATGGTTGTTCACCCAGAGGGGAATACGCCGTCAAGAGGATATTCTTCGCTTCGCAGTAGGCTTTGAGGTCAGCCTGCGGCAGGCATGGATGCATTTCTACTTGATTTATCGCAGGAATAATTTCACAGTGCAGTAAGAGGTACTCCAGCGTCTTGGTTGAAAAGTTTGAAACTCCGATAGTCTTGACTTTGCCTTGTTTATCGGTTGAGACAATGAATGGGAATGAGAGCGAGTACGTACCGGTTTGCAGAAGCTGCTCCATTGCCTTCCACGTCTCGATGGGCGTTGGGTGCTCTTCAGCACCTAATACTTTGCCTGTGACGGCGATTAAATCTGGTTCACAAAAGACAGGCGAGTGCGCACCGCTGTAGAAGGGTATTAGGCTCTATGCGTAAGCAGATGGAGGAAGGATTTTACCTTGGGGCCAATGCATCGATGTAATCAACATCGAGTTTCTTCAGCAATTCTTCAAACGCCTCCTTGACTCGGTGATGCGCAAATATTAGTTTAAATTGTAGGCGTCGATTCTACAATAATTTTGTGCTCAGGTAGATTTTATCTCGCAAGATTCCTGACGCGGATGGTAAGTAGTAATTCGAAGGGGATAAGGAAAAGGAGCGTACCTGAGTCACGAATCGCACGACCAACCTCGACCTCGTTCTCTGTATTACTATTGTCAGGAACAACGGACTCCACCGTTGAAAGAAAATAGTCAAACCGTATCCAGCGGTCGTATCGAGATGGCGATATCCACACCGCGCAGACGAGCATCAGTCAATGCGAAGGAAAGGGCCGACTATACTGACCTTCAAAGCCTCCAAACACATCTGGTAAACTCGCCTGCTGCCCGGTCCAGGACTTCCCATCCAACAACCCTCCCGAGGGCGGGGATTTTGGTTCCATCTTGGTTCCATCGTTAAGAGTAAAGGAGGGGATATTCGCCCTCGCTGTTCGACCTCGAGGAGGAATTTCTGCGTCCTTTATACCTCTCTCGGAAACCTTTTCCGCCCCGGTAAAACTTGCGGTAAAACGGAGGCAGATTGACTACAATTGATTACGGGTTCAACTGTCGACCCGCCTTCAATCGGACTAGGGGTCCCTCGACGGTCATTTCTGCGCTACTGCGTCATTGACAAGATGCCAAAGACGCAACCCATTGAGCCAATTTCGTATGTAGTTGCCCGAGCACGTGCCGACAATCGTGCCGACTCGGAGGGCTTCGGCGATGAAAGCAGCGAGTAGAACGTGGTCGGTAGGCATGTGCGCGCATTCGTTGATGAAGATCTATGAGGATGCGGTCGCAAAACTGGCGTCCTGCTCCCCGTGTTTTCTCGGTCGATTGCACGTAACAATCCTTCGTATATACGCGCCGAAGATCGGCATTCAAGCCGAATAGTGATGTAGGAGGACACGGCGGTCCGCGGGGACGACGGGCTGATAGATATTGCATGATCCGAGACGCGGATCCAGCTCAGCATCGACGGGATGAAGGGAACGGAGTGGAGGAAGAGAGTGATAACGATGGTCAATAGCGCTAAAAAGGTTTACCAATGCGATGAGAATGATGAGGATAATGAGAAGAATCCAGATGATGCGGGTATGGGGTTGAGCGAGGGGCCAGGCCAGACGGCGGGATGAATGGCCCGAAAATTCCACAGAGAGAAGATGCAGAATGAGGATGTGCACGAGCTGGATATCGCGGTAGTCGAGCCGGCAATCATGATACTACTTATTTTACAGCGAGAGGTAAAATATATAACGTCTAAACAAATCTCGATTTTGGTTCATTCATACAATGGGAGCCTTAGGTACGTAGTCCATGCAAGCCATAAAGGTAAGTAAGTAACGCGATGAGTATGTTACATCAACCGTCGAATCCATGAATCCATCCGCCTACCCACTCCTACCCACTCCACTCCACCACGGAACCACGAAAAAGGTAAGATCATAGCAGCAACAACACCACCATCCCCACCAGCCCCAAAACCGCGCTCCCTCTTGTTAATCGTATCGCACCCGACGGCGCGCCCGTCTGGTCCGCCGCCGTCCCCGTCCCCGTGGGGCTCCCCGACGCCTGCCCCGTAGTCTGCGGCGGCGCCGCCCCGATGCTGAGGTTGCTGAGCGTGTACGTGCGGATGGCGGGGATCTCGAAGTAGGCGGAGGCGTAGTTGGAGCCGTTGCCCGCGATGTTGGAGGCGAACTGCAAGGAACAAATTAACACAGGGCAATCAAGGTGAGTAAAGGAATAAAGGGAGGAGGATGAAGAGAAGGAAAGGAAGGAAGACGTACACATGTCCCGGGACAATCTTGCGCGTAGATCGAGGGGAAGCCCGCCCTGCATAACCAACCCGTCGTCAGCCTCATTCATCCGTGTTTCTTTCTATGGGAGGGAGAGATGGGACGCACCATAATCCGCATAGCGTGATATCTGCAGCATCCACACCTCATAAGCTCACCACGAAAAGAAAGGAGTGAAGAAGTAGGGAGGACGCACCGACGACCAACTCCTGCGCGGGGAAGAACTCGGTGATGTTGCACCCGGCGGCGGGGTACGCGGCGCTGGGGATGCCCCAGTCGCTGATGTTCATGGTGCTGGTGGAGGTTGCGTGTGTGATTGAGGCGGGGATTTCTAGGCGCTGAAAATTGGGATTAGGTGGGTGGGTGAAAAAAGGAGCGAGGAGAAGCAAGACGTACAGGCCAAAACCACATGAAGATCCTGGGATATGCGTTAGTATTTATTCTTGCCACCGCAAACAGATCCACAAAGACACGACGCACCCCGCAACATCGAACTGCAAGCCAAACGCCCCGCCATTCGCCGCATTGAAGCCGGGCCCGTACGAATTGGGCTTGCTCTCGGCGACGGTACACCCCGAGGACGAGGTGTCGTTGCAGTTGTGGATCAGCGCCTTGCCGATCTGGGTGACGTTCGCGGGCTGCACGCACCCCGTGTAAGAGTGGAGCGCCATTTGGTTGTGATCGAACTATACATGCGCGGGCGCGGGTTAGCTTGCGGCGTGGAGGGGAGAGATGGGGATAACGCACGAGGTTTATGGCCTCGATGAGGTCGATCTCGCCCGCGGCGGGCCACACCTGTCCTTCCTCCAGGATCCCGTTCAGCCAGATACTCGGCCAGACCTATCCGTCAAGTCAGTATATACCGCGAATCTCCCGAAGGACGAGGGGCTTAAACGTACTGAACACCCGTATGGCATGTGCAGAGCGTCAATGACGAAAAGCGAGCCGACCTCGAAATGTGCCTGCGACGTCAAGCGAACCTGCATTCCAAACGTAAATGAAACCACTATTACGCATTACGCGCCGGGACGACGTACCGATTTGCGGTATTGAATCCCATCGGACAGGACGGTGCTCGAGTTGTCCACCTTAATGATGGCGTTCCCTGCTGCGTTGACATAGGCCAGCGACTCGGCGGTGGCATCCGCCGCGTCGACATAAGTTACGTTTCCTATAAGCCCCATTATGTCGTCAAAACTCTGCGGATGAAGATACTTGGGAGGGCGCACCCCACGTCGTATTGTCTATCGCCCCATAAAAGTCCCATCCTTCAAAAAACGTCGTGCCAGAGTATTCGACATATGGGAAGTACTGTGCGGCCACTCGGAGGGTGAAGAGGGCGAGAAGCGCTGGGGCGCGAGTCATAATCATGATTTTATCGTTCCAAGAAGGCGTGAAAGTCGTTCGAGCCTCCCAAAGCAAGTCGTTCGTTAATAGTCCTTGGAAGTCGGAGGTTAGATAGGCGTTTCGGAGCTCGGATGTACACACGCACGGGATAGGTGGTACAGCGGGGAGAAGGATATGGGTGCGCTGAGGGAGGAGAGGGAAGTGTGGAAGCGCAGCAAGCCCAGAGGCAAAACGTGGGGATGACGGAAACGCGAGACCGAGCGGGGACAAAAACAACCACCACTTTTGATGGCACGTGCACGCGGCAAGGGAGGGCCGGCTTCTCCCGCGGGCCTAGACCGTCGGCGTACTCGGTTAAGTTTCAAGTTAAAGTTGAAGTTGAAGGCGGCTTGAATTGTCTCGCGTTTTCTCGCGCGGACAAAAGCTGCAAATTAAAAAAAAACGGTTGCGAGAATTTCACCCCAGTGATGTCACTGAGTTGCCGGCTCCAAGCCTCGAGGCGACTAGGACCTAAAAAAGGAACATCGCCGGAGGAAGTAAGAATGCCAGGCACAACTCCCGACGGAACATAATTGTGGCCCTCGACTGTGGTGAAAGCACCCGCGGGGGGCTCGAGAAATTGTTGGAGAATGATTGAAGATTGCGGTCGTCGACTCGCCAGTCGAACGGAGTCTTGGGGGAAAGTACGAGGCGAGAACTGGATGATGTTCCGAGTCTTGTTTTAGCTAACAATCTGGTCAGAAGGTTGAGTAGGATTAGCAGCGAAGTAGGAGAACGCTGTTACACTACCATCTACTGAAAAAATCCATATCTGTGCAATGAAGTCTGCTGCATATAGCGAATGCGGATCCCGAGGAACGAGGACGAATGTGATGAACCCAAGGATCGTCATCACCTAACGCGGGTTTTTTTGGAAATACGCACGCCGCACGCGGGCAAGCTTTTTCGAGATGCAGAACATAAAGCCGCGCAGGGTGCAGTACGCCGGGAAATTTGGAACCTACCGGTAGTACTAGAACCTCCCGCAGCAGTCCCGAGTCGCAATACAACGGGCCAATACGACCACCGGCCTATGGGATTGCGGCTTGGTTTGTGAGGAGCAGTATCGGACCGGTGGAAGAGTAAAACGAGGGGCCTGCGTTCCCTGGGCCCAGATGCAGTTAGTCTCTCGCAGCCAGACGCTTCAACGAATGACGCTCGTACCTCGCTTGTTGAATGCAGTGGGAGTATCCCTCGGTCTTGCTCCACCTAAGGAGCTAGGCCTTTGCGCCTCGGATGCGAAGGATAGAGGGATACGCCCCACTCCCTTCGCGCCCATGGGAATGCCAGTGCTTGTTAATGTGGATGGCTGGGAAAATGCGAGCACGTTAAGACGTGTGAGTGGCGATGGAAGAGCTTGAACCTGGCACCGAGGGTCTTCGAGCAGATGTAGGAGGGAGTGGATGAAACGCTGGGGCCATGACGCAAGGAGGCAAGGACTGAGGACGTCCAATAGATTGAGTCGATTCGATGGGACTCGGAGGAGTACAGGACGACTCCGGTCTAACAGCAAAAAAAACGTGGATTGAAGCAAAAGTGACGTGAGGAAATTTGTTACACCACAGATTATTTGGAATTTTGAGTACCGATATGTACGTCAGGAAGAGAAGGATCGGTGTTAGAGGTCGTCCACTAGACAGAATTCAGAGTGCCTGATATTTTGTTCGAGCAGTTGCCAGCTTGCCGAGTCACTTGAAGCTGCCAAGTGCAAGGCCCCCACCACAGTCGTCGGCCAGGAGAGTCTCCAGATGCAAAATGGTCGACATGGGTGGATGAGTTCAAGCTGCAAGCAACACAAGGCGGAGGATGAAGAAAGTGGAAAGGAGAGCGCGATGTTTACACATGTAGTGGTTCTGATGAGCGTGATCCCACTCGCCGGCCGAACTTCCGACTTGGTTCAGATTGTTGAAAAAAGAAAGGAAAAGGAACGACCAATATTTGGCGGGTGCCTTAAAATATGGGGCCTCAGAAGGTATCCTCCGTGGCGAGAAGAGTACCATTGAACCTCCGTCTCGCGAAGTTCGAACTCTCTGCCAGTGTGATGTACCGCTATCTGTTTGGCCTGCAAGTCCTTCACGGTCCTGCAAGCCCGGTGCTAATTAAGCTGACGTCTCGAGGGATTGTTTGAAAGCCTGGTCAGTCGAACTTCCCGCCAAACTGACCGATTGTCGCAGGCGCCGCCGGCTGACTGAGTCGTTAGTTTATGTACCTTAACACTGTCTTCATGGGTACGCTTCGAGGTTCCTCCGAGTTTCCGGCCTTGTCCCCGGGCTTCAGTGAAAAAACGAGCCTTGCGGTGCAAAAACATTACAACGCAATACTGATTGACAAGGTTCAGATCCCCGCCGCCAGAGTTAACAGACGGACGTACAAATGGAAATCAGGGTCATCGTTTTGCACAACCTGGAGCTTGTCGTACATATCCCACTCCACCAAAGCCGCGCGCACACGCTCCTGCACTTCGTGCCACCCGATCCCCGGGCCGAAGAAATGCGCGGGTACTTTCAATTCGAACGTCCGGAGTTTTGGAAATGCCCGTGCTGACAGGTTCGACCTGAGTACTGCGAGCCTGGCTGTACTGTGGCCGCTGCTGACGGTGGAGTGGATTCTCAGGTTCATCACGAAAGTAAGGAGCACCACCGAGTTGGATCGAAGCAGCGGTACCATCACTTCCCACTTTAGGTGTCGACGTACAGTTACCACCAGATGTGTGAGGGCGGGAAGGTCTGCAACAGTGATACACAATTGTAGTACGCCATTGCATGCTCTATGCGCTGATTAAATGTGTGTGAGATGTCGACTCGAGTGATGAAGTAGTAGTAACCCACTGATTGACAGTTTATTCAGAGCCTGGCGCGAGGAATTGAGGAGCGTCGCTGGTGGGGAGAACAGATTCGAGCTCTTGTAGTCCAAATCGTGAATTGCGGTGAGGTCAAATGGGCTCATTGGGTGGAGAAGCCACTCCCAAGTGTCCCACCTGTCTCGAATATCCAGCCGATTCAATTTTATGCGCCGGGTGAGGGGACTATTCGGTCCAGGGTCCTCGGCATCTCCTCCGAAACCTGCAGTGTCCAAGATGAGGGAATCCAGAGGTGTGGTGCGGCTCTCAAAGAGCCGAATTCCATCGGCGATGCTCCAAAAGCAGTCGTCGAGGGCAACCGAGCGAATCGATGGGAGCCCGATGAGGTTGGCGGCCAATTGCAGTCCCGAGGAAGAAGTTTCCCCGGTGAAACATAGCTCCCGTAGATTGGGAAAGTGTAATTTGCACAATTGAGCGAGCGTATGTTCCCTGAGAGTTGTCTGGATGCGGCGAACCAGGGGTAGGATGTGGGGAGCCGCATCCAAGATGGCAAAGAAACGGTCGGGGAGTGCGCCGTTAGTGATGTTTATGTCGCGAAACAAATGTCGTTGGGCAGCGGCGGTGAACGCTGGGGAAGTCAAGGCGCAAGATTCGAGATCAGGCTTGGAGTCTCGTAAGACGTCAACGATGAGCTCGCAGAGTTCCTGGATATGGATGGAGACGGTCTGTGCCATCGTGGGCCTCGTTTCGCAAAGTTGCAATGGCGGATCGGGGAAGATGGTGGCCTGGGAGGACAAGATTATTGCGGTGCTGCCCGGACCGTACTCCTGTCCGAAAAATCTTAGTCGGCTTTAATCGGCCTTAAACCCCGTTGTATGGTCAAATGGCTTTAGGTGGCTTCAAACGCACAGGTCAGAATCACCGAACCACTTCCACGGCGCCGGTTCCATGGTTTAAGATGCTTGACACCCTTTCAACTGGTTCCATGGATCTCGAACCCGTTCATGCAGCCAATGGTTGCTCGTGGACCTCGCCCTGGCGGCCCTATTAGTAGCCGCCAATATATTGTACTGGAAATGCACACCAAGGTAGAATAAAGCACATATATGGACGAACTAAGAAATACAAGATGGTCTACACATAAATGTGTTCCTACAAGGCGGGTATTGACGGGAGCTGGATGAGTGAGTGTCAAACCCCGCGAGTTGGAATGATAGCGCACCGAGACATAGGACACAATGAATCTATAAAGAAGAAATCAATAAGATATGAGACCGTAGAGGACCTTTATTAATTACTAGAGATCGTCTCTTCTTGAACTTCTGCAGACCGGCGTCAGTAAGGCATGGATGAGGGATCAGAGCTCAACACACCTGGGCTTCGCAAGCACAAGAGAAGGCCAGAAGTAACCAAACTAGTCCTCGCCGCCGCGTTTGAATGAGGACGTGCATGTCGTGGGCGGGTGAAGGTGGGAGATGGTGGTGGAGGGAAAGCAACAGAGGTGGAGTTACGGCGGTGCTGCGCCGGTTAATATATGTAGGTCCAATTACAATGGTCCCATGCTGTCTAATGCCGTTGCAAGCTAAATGGTTTTTTTTCCGACACCGAATATGTTCACGTCGCAACTATGAAAACACAAATAGGTAATTTGAGAAACTCTAACTCTCCCTATCAAATCTATAGGCAGAAAAAACTTCAAAAGGATCATTGATCAATGCCCGACGACCACAAGATGCTATTAAGGTATGAATCCCAGCCAGAGGCCCTGTCGAAGAAAGGTGAGACCATGTTCCAGCAACTAAAATGTACTCACTCGAAGCCGATGGGCGCTGCGGACCACAAAGCAGCGGTATCCATGTCCATCTGCGCTTTAGGATCCGAGATATCCTCCGGCGGGAGATTAAAGAACGAAGCGTCAAGAAAGGGGAAGGGGAAGGAGGGGGAAATGCCGGGGGAAACGGTGTCAGAATATCCTGGAGGTTCTGACTCAAAATGCGGCGTCTTGGGGCTGAGCCACTGGGTCGCCTCGTCCGGTGTTTCGAGCGCCGGGTCAAAGGCCGGCCAGTGCAAGGAATTTGAGAGGTTCAATAGCGAGGACGTCGTGGCACCCCCGTCATCCCCGCTTGAACCGTGTGGGGCTTTATGAGTTTCCCTGGTTCCGACAGGCGCACGGTCGACCTTCATGAGTTGTTCCAAGGTATCGCTGTTTTAAAACAAAACAGTGAGCTTGAGCGCACAGTAAAAGGGCGGTATATTTACGCAAGAGGCACCGTGGTTGGAGTGCTCTCATTTTGTGCGCGCAACACGTTAACGCATCGATGGACATCGGCCAAGTCAGCTTCGTATGCCCGACCGGTCCGCTTCCCGCCCCAGATATTCAGCAGAAGCACGATTCCGGCGGTGAAGACCGCGGTCTGCAGGGAAAGAACGAACGTCAATTATGCATAAGAGCAAGTGCGGTAGAATCTCACCTGGCCAAATATGAGTGGATGGTGAGGCCTTCTCCGATGTTGAAGCTCGGCTATACGACTGCATGCACGAGCGGCGTTGTTGCATATTGTGAGGGAAGGAACTCCCTGCAGAGAGTAGTAGTACGGGTCTCGGGTGCGCGGATCTGAACGAACTCACGCTTGGATTCGCAGCAGGTCGTACCGCGGGGATGAGCGGCCGATGGATGAATATTCTGGCGAGATAATAATTGAGAGACAGAGCCGCGGACTGGTCAAAAAAGACGTCCAGTTCACGGGAGGGGTCCCAGCGCACTGTATCGCACGAGGATAAATTGCGAGTAATCACCGAAACAAAACTCACGATGTGCTGGGACTGAGTCGGCCCATGTGTTGAGGGCTGAGTCCAGCTCCATTACGACCTTTTCCTCCGCCTCCCTGGTCGTCATACCCACGGTGACCTTCATGCGGTTGTTACAGTACTAAGGATCCAATTATCAAGGACGATGCAGTTAAGAGCAACCTCGCGTACCAGACATTTTAGCGTAAAAGACAGGACCCGATTAAGAGTCAGCTGGCAGGCAAAATAGTCAATCAAGGAGGACTTTCCCAACGGCTGGCAGAATGCTGCGTTGAGCGCTACTTCCCAATACTCGTCATCGCATTGGACGGGTGGATCGAGATCGAAACTAGAATAATATGTCGTGAGTGGATCGCGTAGTTTATGAGGTGATAAAGCTACTCGTGTGCTTGAATGCCAATTGAGCGTTCCAGCGCGGCACAATACTGCGTATCGAGGAGAACCAGGGCCCTATGGTCAATGTCAAAAGTTTGAACGGAGGTAGTTAAGCCAGCCAAACCAATATGTGCGCCGTTCAAGCTCCTGCTCTGGTGTAAGCTGCCGAAGGGGAATATTCTTGGCGCGATGAGCGCCGAGGTCCTGCCCTAATCGAAGACCGACTCCCACCAGCGTCCAGGCCGCACGCAGCCCAGAGGCACGGTCGAGAAACTGGGCAGCAAGCTATGCGGGTAGACTCCGTTCAGACCGTATGTGAGGGGAAGGCCGGCGACATACGCAGCAACATTGAAGATCGTATAGGGTCGGCTGCCGATATATGGTCAGTTGCACCTGGGAGAAGTATTCCCAACCCTTGCGGCTTCCAGTGCCGGGAAGCTCAACGCGAGAGTCGTCGGAACAACGTGCGCCAAGGGCGCAGACGAGAAGCAGAGTTCGGGTAAAGCCGTCATCGTGTAAGTGCTGATTCGCTTTGAAGCTCCTCTCGAAGGATGGGCGGTGGAGAATCGGAAGGAAGACGTTTACGTGGGAGAAGAAATTTGAAATGAGAGACAGCATTAGATCAGCGTTTGGGAAACCGTAATTCGGCCGATGAGGAACATCTTCCTCGTCCCCCTTAAATAAAGAGTGGGATCCGCTCAACAGCATCTAGCGCGAAGAGAGTACTTACCGGATTCATACACCACGGCTTCGCAGGAGGCGACACGCCGGATCGAGAGGCCGTAGAAGGAATGCTTTGGCTCTTCAAATCGACGACTGCTTTGATGAGCATGGCATGGCTGGATTTTCCCTGAAACCCCTCATCGCTGGGGTTATTGATCGACAGAGACTGAAGACTCTCCGAGAGCTTCGCTGGACTGAGATCGTCGAGGCCTGGCACTGAGAGCGGAGTATTGAGTCGTCTGATGACGCGGATGAGAACCTGGATCCCGGCCCCCAGTACAGGAGCGGGAGGTGATTCCACGGAGGACGGTGGACTCGGAGAGGATACGACATTTGGCTCTCGCAGGAGTGCCTCTGCACTTTTGAGCCGTTCCTCAAGGGAGTGCACATAGCTAGTTTTCGCTGTTAACGGTCGGATAATATCAATTGACGCTAACATACCGGCTGGTGGTCGACACGCGATTCTGAGGGAGATTCCTGGTGAGAAGATAAGAAGGATGCGTCAATAGACCTACCATGGCTTTTTGTTGGTAGGTGCATTGGTGTTCGTGTTTGACACAGTGGCTGCATGGGTTTTTCCCCGTTACCTAGGCCAAGATCAGAATGCAGCGAGAAAAAAACACCAGATTCTCAGAAAGCTCACACCGCCCTAACCAAAGGAAGTCTGGAGGTCAGTTTTGTTTGGGATCTGAAACTCAAGATGTACGCTTTTTCGCCCGACAGAGATCGCAGGGTCGGTGGGCCTTCTTCCTGGTGGTCCCGTTCTGCGCGCGTTCCATGATGGCTGAGGCCAAGTTTCAAATGGGGCCATCAAAAAGCAGTCGTAATATTGATCCGCGCTTGCCGTGTGGGCGAAGAACGCCGATGAAATATATGCGACAAATGAATTGCATGCTAAACAGTGAATTCAAGAAAGACCGGTGCCGTCGCATTTTAATTTCTTTAAACATCGAACGACAACCACAAGTCCGCGAGGCAATCAGTCCTTGAAGTCAGTCGGTCAGTTCTCAACAGCATAGGGGTAAGTATTTGATGCGCCCCAAAGTTCAACACAATTAAACGTCGCGTCCGGTCCTGTTCACGTAGACTTTCATTAAAGTCGACCCTGACCGGCAAACCCTTTTCAAGTTTCAACGTTAATTTCAACTTGCGAGCAATTGGCATTCTTCGGCAAAACGGGGATCACGATTTTCACAGTATGACTTGTCCTCTTTTTCTCTTCCATTCACTTGCCATTCACAACGGTCGCGCCATTGAGGTCTTTGACGGTATCGCGTCTCGGATTAAATCTCCTTGCGCCGTGTTGAATCGACCACGTACTAACAGATCGCGTCTGCTTGCGGTAACTCTAGGTTTGAGCGGTGGGACTCTTCACGATAAATACTCTCATATTCAACAGCTAGCGACTGAAGAAGCCAGCTATCTGATTATGTCCCTCGTACCCAGACTTCACACCGGGTACCCGCTATCATGTTCAAGTATCAAAATCCGTTGACACAGACACTTCAATCATTCTCGCTCACTCAAAGGGCTGCGAAAAATCTCGCCTCCCTTCAGTCGCTGCCGTACTCTACCTCTCCTCAAGCTCTCCGGGGGTTGATCCACTTTTTTACGCCTGCAGGACATTCCCTCTGCATCGTAATTACGTTGGTCGAGCTCGTCGTTTCGAGCAGCCCATCCACACCGCCCAAGCTACCGCCACCAGCCTTCAAATTCTCGGGTGGGAATGGTCACCCTCTCGTGGGACGTCGGGTACGAGTCTTCCGACGTCATTGCTGACTCGAGTGACCCTCCTTAACATCATTCCCAAGGCCTTTTACAACACGAAACCGTCGTCGCCGGCATGAGTCTCAGCAGATCAAATTCTGGCCCCGGCCAAGCGCACACAGTATACCCCGACTCGGACACACTTATGCTACGGCCTCCGGCGGCCTGAAGCTGCTATCTTGAGAATTGGACCCGACATATCTCCCTGGGCCTGTTCTCCTTCCCTGTTTCAATTATGTAAGCTACACTGACGGCTCCGCTCAGCTGATATTTCGTGCGAGAAACGCTGCAAGTTCCGCTGTCAAAAATTCCCGGCGTTCTAAAACGGAAGCGTGTGGTATGATACCAAAGTAATACCACCGACCTACCTCCCAAAGTATTGTGTCCGAGGTGAGCCTCCGTTTCCAGTACGGAATGTTGAAATCACCCCATGCCAAGGTCAATGTTCAATGAACCAATATGGCCAATGTTTCGCGCCTCGGAGATTCTTCGCGGACGGACCTCATGTCTTTGACGCATGGGCATGTCTATGACGCGTCCCTTCCCCGTCTGTTTTTTAATTAGTGTCATCCCGCTTTCCCTCCGAACAAATCATGACCGAGCAGGATACTCATCTCGCCCACTGTGTCAATTTCTCAGCACAAAGGACCAGTCTAGATCGGACGAGGCCCAAGAAACGCGACCACCGCTACTCATACCCATGCAACCAACAGCAACCAACGCAATTGCCTCCATCCCTTTCTAATTCTGGTCTTACCTGAGCCAACCCTTCGGATATCTGATTCTTTGGGCCGCCTTCCTGCGTAACGTCGTATTTACGACGCTGAACTTAGCAAGACATCTGGTTTTGTGCACGACATTTTATTTAAAACATTCTTCCAACGGAATCAAGGGACACCTGTCTGATAGAAAGCCAATCTAACCGCTGACCGTGGCCACCCGCCCTACGTACTCGGACTGCGCTGATCAACCTCCGATCTCTGCGTAAAACTCGGGAGGTTCTAGATCTGGGAACAATATGTCGAGGCTCGCCACAAGGCCGGCACAGCTGTTTCTGTGGTTTCAAAGCGTATCACTGCCAATGACGTCGAGAATGGCCGCCCTTTCTGCACTCAATTGCCGCCGTTTCGGGTTGACTGACAGACATGTGAGGACAGCACTTGGCGGTTTATTATTATACGGTATTGTGCCGCGGCCTTGGCCTAGAGCCTCACTCTGCTCTTTAAAGCTGCCTGTGGCTCTCGTCGTCCTCGGTCACCAAACTGCCGTAGGCGATCCCACCTTGATCTTTTTCATTGATGGCTGAACACACTCACCTCGCTTCACATCTTCTGCCGCTTTCTTTATTCAGGGACGTATCTGCCATCGGCTCCACCGCTCCACAACGTTGTTGATGTTCTCCCCAGAAAGCCATGTTTAAGGCAAGTCCCAAGCTTCGCGCAGTACCAGTTTCTGGGGTCGTCAAACTCAGCGGTATAAAAGGCCGTCATCCTTGTTCGCGTTTTTTTTTGTGCGCACACATCCCTCTATTCCATCCCTCTGTATCAACCAAAGATGCTCACTTGGAGGCGCTCTGAACCCCTCGTTATGAACACTTGTCTGCTCCTTGTACGTATCTACCGGTGTTGTAGCCCACTCGCTAATGCCATCCCCGCGAATTGACAGTGCCTTGCGGCCGCCACCCCCACCACCGTTCCCCCAGTACCCCCACCCACCTCGCCCCAGAGCGTTGTGTCGCCTCTTCAGGGCATCCTCGGACTGCCTTTGTTGGGTTCAGCCGGAGCCCAATCACCGTCATAGCAAGTAAATGGTAATAGAGTTCTCTCGAAAGCACGCTGCCTGCTTGACAAACTGAACGACAGTGATACACTCACGGGCATTTCCGGTCCACCAAACACTGCCTGGAGTAAGTTGCCGGCGTTTACCTCGTGTCTGCAGAGTGTTAATCTGCTTCCAGACGCCTCATCACAATCAACTGTCTCCCTTGAGCGTCAGCAATACATTAGTTCTGCGTTGTCGTTGTAATGTACCAGTAGTTTATGTCGGGTGGAATTGATGACGAGGCGAATCAACGAGGATGCAGAACGGGTCTGTTATACTCTGTTGCAGTCAAGTTAAAACGAAAGAAATCACGTCCACTGAATAAAAGCAAATCAACCATTTAGTGTTCTTTGAACAAGACATAGTATACATATGCACCAACCGCTACACCTCTTCGGATCCGGAATTAGAGAGTTCAGTCAAATCTGACATACTTTCGTCCGAACCCAACTTCGGAGTCCGACTCCGAGACGGCGCTCCGAGTTGAGGAGTAGGTGATCCAAGCTCGGGAGACAGCCGAACGTCCTGCTTCTTCTGGCGCCGGGGTCGGGGCTGGATCTGGTTGGACTCCCAGTCGGAGTCTTCCGACTCAGGCGCGAATGCGGAGCCCGACTCATTGTCCGGATCCGCAGCGGGTGGCTGTTTCGCTTTCCCCTTGCCCTTGGCATTACTCTTTGACTTTGCCTTGTTACTCCCCGTCGATTTGCGTGGTTTAACCTGACGTCCGACTCCGCCCTTCGTGGCATACCGCCGCGCTAGTTCAGCAACGAATGCATGATCGTATGAGACGCACTCGAGCTGAATTATATGGATCGTCTGAAGGGTACATTTCAGATGTACCTCCATCCTCGAAGAAAGAACACACCTCGTCACCGCGACTCAGCGCCGCGACAATGTCTTGCTCGTTCAAGTCTATTGCGTTGACCGGGGGCTCGCCTTTCCTCTCGGCCTTGACCAATTTCATCTCGCGAGCCTCAACGGCATCTCCTGGAATCACAGCCACCCCGGCCTTTCGCAGCGCAATACGTGCCCGCATGGCGACATAAACATCGTGTTTCCGGGACCCGAGCAAAAGGCTTGCCCACTTGTGCTTTACCTATAATCGGGAGCCCATCAACGACATGAGACCAAAATAAATATCGCGTACCTCCAATGTCTGGCTCTTGAACTGCTCCGCCGTAAGACTCCCACATCGCCGGTTTCGATAGTCGCCCATATACCGCCAGACTTTTTTCCCAGACGGATCGTCTTTGAGAAACAATGCCCAGGGCGGGGTGGGCGGGGTTGGATCCTCGACAATCTCCATCCGCGAGGCGAAAATGAGACCGGGAGCACCGGGGGCGCGGGGAAGGAAGGGGTTGAGTTCCGCCTGTGGAAAAACGACGCGGCGGTGCCGATCAGCGCCTTTATTAGGATGAAATGTCGCGAGGAATTGCTGGTCGCTGCCCCCGTAATTCTCGCGCAGGAACCGACGAGGGACGTAGACGTCGTTTGGCGGCGGGTTGATGCCGAGGGTTGCAGTGTTTGCCAAGTACAAGGTAGCTACATCTTGCAGTAGCTCTACCTTGACCTGGTATAATGAATGAGTGCGACGAGGGCGAGAGCGGGTAAAGAGTGAGAGAAAGCTACGTACATCTGTGGGTTTGAATTTCCTGAGACGCTTTGGGGGCGGTGCCGCCGGTGGCGATACCGCTTTCGGAAGAGCAGAGGTAGACGCGACACTAACGCTTGAACGCTGCGTAGAGACGCGGGGAGAATCGCCGTCATCAACCTGTAAGCCAAATGAGCGAATTCGTAATGATTGAACAGTGTCACAAACCATTGTTGCGGCAGAGTCTTCGGTGAGCGGCGGCGATACTGGCCTGGGACGTTTGAATCGACCGGGAACCGCGGTCTTTTGGTCCAAGGAGGTTTGCGCCACTTGGGCGTCCAGCTCAGTCCCAGTCCGGGATACGCTCCGGGTGATAACCACATAGTCCATGAAATGTCTTTCGCGCTTAGGGGTCTGCGATGAAAAGAAAGTCAGAATTTCATGCCAGGCATATTGAGTTTGATTCTGACCCGATGCTCCTCGACATGTACAGAGGGAAGAGTTGACCGAGCGCGTTCCTCATCCTCATTGTCCGAAATTTCGATGAACTCTTGGGATGAGAGCGGCGGGATTGCTCTCGGTGAGGGCGCCGGAGGCTAAAGATCATCGTAATAGAAATGCCGCAGTAGAGATCTTAGGTATTTTGGGATAACATACCAGCGGTTCCATCAAGACTTCTGGGATAGCAGGGTTGCCAATCCTGGCCTTTAATTCCTCGATAATGTTGGCTTGTCTTCGAACTTCTCCCTCAAGAGTTGCCACTTTGACTTGAGAACCTGTGAGTAGCTTTTCGGCATCGTCCCTCTGTTGCCGTGTGCGATCCAGTTGCGCCTGGAGGCGAGCCTTGTCCTCTTGCAGATTTCGAATTTGCTCTTCATTTCCTGTCAGAAACGGTGGCTTTTGGTCCATTAAAAGCGAGAAGGCTCAGAGATGGCGGTTGCGGATAAGGATTTGCGTGTGACGCAAATTGGAAATCGCCGCCGGAGTGTTCCCGTTGATGGCCGACTTCTGCCGAGAGTTGCTTTTGCATGTGCGAGAGGGGAAGTCAGGCGTTACCATGCACTCAGCGCATATAATTAGGCAGGAAGCACACCAGGCCTGCTTATGCCCACTTCAGGCAATCGCCTTTTTGCCGGCAGCTGTCGCAGAGCTACTGCGGCTTTGAGAGAAACTGCGCATGCTTCTGGTCCTGACAGGACGGTCCTGCTGCGTAGATCCATTAGCAGTGTTACAATCCCACCGACTCTCAAACTTAAAACAGGAATAAAGAGGACGACAAAGAAACAACGTTTGTTTTGTATTTCTTTTCCTATCGACCTCGAAAATATCGGCGCGATGTCTCCTCCTTATATCCTGAGTGAGGGATTTCTGTCTGCTCCCCAACGAAGTCGAACCTCACCACAATTTATGCAGCCCGCTCTGGCCCCATGGACGTCCAGGACTCACAATACGGCTACCTTCCCCATGAATGGATCGCCATAATATTCGTTGTGCTTTATGGGATCTCGCTGGGTCTGCTTCCCTCTTCCGCACTAGCGTCCTCGGCGTGCTCATGGGTTCACCGTCAGTCCTACATATCGGACAAGCGACCTACTACCGCATGTGGTGGCTTTTCCCCACCGCCTGCCTTTGCGGACTCGGCGAGGTCGTCGGATGGAGTGGCCGGCTGTGGTCATCCATGTCGCCTAGCCTTTACAACCCGTTCATCATGCAGTGCGTTGTTCTTCTTCGAGGAAGTCAAGTCTTGCATTCGGCTCAATCTGTTTGTCGCAAGGATTGTGTCGACCGTTATTGCTCCAACGCCCCTGATTGCGGTCAATTTTATTTTACTGTCTT
Organism: Mycena metata; assembly: GCA_029378385.1. Lineage (NCBI taxonomy): Eukaryota > Fungi > Basidiomycota > Agaricomycetes > Agaricales > Mycenaceae > Mycena > Mycena metata. Next base: position 97,736 of record JARKIB010000184.1, read on the forward strand.
GGGTCGTTGCCCGCCTTGGTCCCTGCTACGCGCGACTAACGCCCATCCGATGTAAGCCCTTACGAGACTCTTGAGAACGGTGGTCTAACCCGTAGCGTAGATGCGATCCTGTTCATTTCATGTGTGGGTGTTGCGTCGCCACATTAAGCTGTTTCTTATACTCGAGTTGAACTGAACAGGACGTACTCGCCCTGGTGGTCCAAGCGGCAGGTGGTGCTATAGCCTCCTCCGCCGTCACTTTCGCGGGCGCCAACATGGTAGAGATTATCATTCTTCAACAACTCTAAGGCGGGCTCACCGTGAACTAGGGAGCACATATCATGCTTGCCGGAATCGTGGTTCAATTTGGTGGGTTCAGATTCAACTGCTCAGTAGTATTTGCTGACGACATTTCCCAGCTGCAATTGTTGTATATGTCTACCTGGCATTCGATTTCCTCCTTCGCTATCGTCACGACCGTCCGTTGAGACTCGAATCTCGCGGCCGCGGGGTGCTCGATGGGAATCTCCAAACTATGATCGGCGCTCTCGCATTTTCGACCCTTCTTCTCTTCATCCGGTGGGTGGTGTATCTTCGTCTTCGCCCGATGCTGACTTTGGTAGCGGAATTTACCGCATCATCGAGCTTGCAGACGGATGGCACGGCCGTGTTTTGCACACCGAAGTCTACTTCAACGTTCTGGACGGCGGGATGGTGGTCCTCGCGATCCTCACTATCAACTTTGCACACCCGGGGCGACTGCTTGGCTCCCGACGTCCGTCACTGCCGGAGAGTTATGCTATGGGCAAGGGAGGAAGAGCAGTAGAGTAGTGGCCAAGTTCAACCACCTGAACGCGATATTAATTCACTACGGCGTAACGAATCGACTCCAAGTCGAAAAGCCCGGCCGATTTCCAAGCCTCGGCCGATTTCCGCGCCAAAGAGGCTGGGTTGAACTTTAAGTTTCATTAAAGACGTAAAATGAGCCAATTTCTTGTTCCGACGATTTTTTGTTCCGACGCGATCATTCGAAGCCAGGAGTCGGCTCTCGTCGGAAGGCGGTTGAACTCGACGTTGAACTCCATAGAAAAAACAGAATAAATGCGAGAAAAATGTGGCAGGATGTCGGGAGACGGGGGCGCACGTGAGATCACCGCCACGGGGCCTGTGCACCGTCGGGAATCAAAGGCGTGCGCAGTCGGACGCCAAACGGAGATCCTCCGAGCTATAAAAGGGCGGAAACAACATATCTGGTCTCCATCTCTTGTGCTCGGGCACGAACCTACGCGCGTGAGGTCTATACCGATGCTAGGTCTTTTGCTGATTGCAAATTATATCCGAACCGTTCGTCTGCTTCGGCTTACGACAATTTTTGGACACTCTTCGAACTTGTTCGAACCTTCCGCTCGTCTCCCCAGCTCCCCTCAGAAGTATCACTCCCACCGCAGGGTGGGGGTCGCTTTTCTTTGATCTTCCGTCCTCCTAACCCTAACCCTAGTTATATCAAATATATATGTCGTGTTCGTTATCCTCACTCTTTTTCGCGTCGAAGCTCGATTTGAGGTTCATCTTGAAGGAAAGCATCGCCCACACGGTCAAGGGACTTTCGCTGAGCTGTTTGAACGCTATTTTTGGCTAACCTCGGATCAGTCGACTTCGGTCCAACTAATCATACTCGAGGATCGTATGCAGTTCCTCTTCGAGTGGAGTTGCAGCCTACTACAGGAATCCTAATCAGGTTAATTAACCCATCCTCCATTCACCCAAGTATCCATCTCAACCCCATAACCACTGGCGAACCAACGGTGTTCAACCTCACCCGCCCAATGTGCAAGGGCCGTCTTCGTCCATGTGCTTCCTCTATCTGCTTTGGAACCACTATTCCCACACCATTCTCTTTCTCTATTCAATTCCAACTCCTAGGCAGCATCCAAACTCATGCTACAAGGTAAATCCGGTTCCGCCATGTCCATCCCTCGGAACTCTTCCAACTTCGTCGCAGATATGGACCAATAACGCATTCAAATAGTCTCATTGCACTACACTTGTATCCCGAGCAAACATTGATTCCCCGTTTTACTGCGAAGCTTCCCCCAAGCACCCGCGGAGACGATGTAAACTGAGTAGGTTCTCTTAATGACTGCAGTCTTCTCCTTGACAGGCGAGTGTGGGTAATTATTCCCATGCGTGCGTCAAGGCGAGTCGACTTTGAGCAGGCGCCAAGAGGTCAACCATATCCCGGCATGTCCTCGTAACCCATTGCGACTGCCATGCCATTCATTAAAGCTCCGTGTTCAAACAGAGTGTCCGGTTTTGTGACGGCGGAAAGCTGGGTGTGACGGTGCCCGGTGTCCGAGCACGTGTCACGTGGGTCCGTTGAAAAACGCGGCTAAGTAGTAGTACTAGTAGTAGCTACCCAGCTACACTGCGTCCTTCGCGCTCGATTGTCACAGTGTGACGGTGCCCGGTTTCCGGGCACGTGTCACGTGGTCCGTGGGTTGAAAAATGAGTAGTTCGCAAGTCCTTGGTCTTCCGCCATTAGCGTTGGACGTGCCATTTGCACTTGATCCCCACGTTCCGACAAACGAATACAACTACACAACTGAGCATATTTTCGTCCTATTCTGACATCTCGGTTGACTACAACTGTGAAGTTTGCTGGGGTGTGTTTGTGATCAGACGGGGCCACAAAGAGGGGGAATTAAGAGCCACCGGTAATTAGCGATATTCAAACGTATAAAAGAAATAAAAGTGTGCAAGGTCGTAGCTGGCCGGTCAGCCGAATAGCCGGCATCAAGATAATTCTCACGGTTCAAGCTTGGACTGAGTTGCCAGTCAAAAAAGCGCAAAAATGAGGTTCGGAGACATATCAGTTCATCAATCAGCCCTTAAACTTTCAATCACTCTCATAGCCAACCTTTCCTCCTATTGAAGAGGTCAAATATGAGTGAAACTGAATCTGCGCTTGGTTGGCCGCCACTGATATCAGCCACTTTATGGTCGCCTAGTCAGCTTTCATTCAAGCCTTGAAGAGAATATTTCACCCTTTCCATGACCATCCGACTTCTATTCGTCCCTCAAGACACACATGTTTACTCGGCCGAAAATGAAAAGTCAATCCCGAGTGATCCGGACATCGGCAGGATTTGATGGACCGTCTTTTTTACTTGGTTGGCGGACACAAAGACCTTCGGCTGGAGATGGCAAACCATGTTTGACATTGAAGAACCACATAAGGAGCTCCAAACCTCAAGGTACGGCTTTAAAATACGTAGAAAACCATATTCTCAGACCACGAAGCGCACCAAATTCACGAGCCACCATCACCAGCACCTTCAGGATCTCGTTTCAGAATCAAATAATACTTTGTGATAAAAATGGTCAAGAAAGAAAAGCCGTTGTCGACGTCGTTCAAATTCCATCTGAGGTTGACGTAGCACCCGGAACATTTGGTGAACATTTCTCAGAAATTCATAGCTCACCGTTCTCAGAAAACAGAAAAATCGGTGCGATGATACAGAAAAGAAGATAGACTACCTGGGCTTTTGGCACCCTTGGATTGCATTGCATTTCACCGGACTTGAATCCGAATTGGGACCGCTTCTAGCCGCGCATCGTGATGGCACGACATCTTGCTCTAAACTTCCATCCGCCGAGAACTTTGAAACCTGGGTCTTTCGGTCCGTTGCGAGGTGGATGTAGATCCTGAGCCAGAAAATGTGCTCTGCTGGATTGCAAACCTACTCGAAGTTAGGTCGCCGAGTGCCACGTCACGGTCCTATCGGCCGGGAACTGCGAGGGAACTAGAATCCCAAATCAACTCACAATTGGAAGCCAAGAGTTTACATTCGCTGTCTCGAGACTCCAGGAAAAACTGACGGTACAACGACACGGATCAAAGCCAATGGATCCATTCCTGTGGTGGAACATCTATCCGACTCTAATCGCAGGTTAGTACTGGAACACATCTCGCCGAATTGACACATGCCTTGCATCAATATCTCAGCGCGACATGCGACTCCGTGGCCAGAGCGAGAACAAACGCCGTCCTCTCCGGCAGAAAACGCATCTCGGTCCCGATTTCTCGATACTGGATTCCAAGTTCCGACAGCGTGCTGCGGAAAATGGACAAAATCTCCGACTCATCACCAACATGGCGGAACCCATCGTCGACCATCCACTCTTTCACCGGGGCCAATAAAACAAATAGTGATTTTCGGTACTGCGGAAGTACCTGCTGGAACTCGGGCAAATCGAGTAAAACCTGTTTTCGGGATTCGGCGTCTGCTGAATTGGCCGCCGTGAAGATCGCGTACACAATCGGGTCGATTGCGGATCGGTCGCACAGCATGAAGCCGCGTTCGTTTTCTCGTTCTCGTTCCAAATGCGCGAGCATGATCGCCTTTTGCATCTCTAGCGAACCTATATCCTCGCGCCCCAGGCCAAGAGCTTTGATAACCCGACGGGCAACTTCTGTGACGAACTGGGGTCCTTTTAAATCCAAGCGCTGGCTGAGGGCATTGCACAGTGTCGTTTTCCCTGTCGACTACATCCGCGGTTCAGAATACAAACACTTGGACATTCTCCAACACCGACTCACGGAGGGACCAACTACGTAGACTCTGGCACACCGCACCATGCTCAGCTTTTGCTGTGAGATTCTGGTGGACTTTAGACGGTGGTTTGCAGTAAGCTGTCTTCATAGACGCCGGTCTTACGAAATTTTCTCAGGTCCCTCATCTCGGTTGATCAGTCTCACGACACTCCTCTTCGGTAGCCGCCATGTCCCCAACAACGCTGCAGGACCGACCGACGAAGGACGACGACTCGTGGAGATTCACTCTGCCTCAGGAGGCCCTTCTCCCTCCCCGAAACGCCAAGGAACCGTGGTCCTACGGGAAGTTCATCAAGTTCACCGCCGAAAAGATCGCCTTCGACATGCAAAGGCTGCCGAGCAATCGCATCCTTCAGTCCGATGACAGATCCAAGTTCATCCTACTCTCGTTTGGCGACCTGCGCTTCCCGGAGACTCCAATCAGGGCCACCGGCGACTACATCGCGCGCTTGCTTAAAGCAGGTCTGTTTCTCAACGGCATTCAATATCGTTTTTACCACCATTCGAATAGCCAATTGGTACGTGTTTTCTGTCTCTGTCTTACATTCAGGAATGCGCGCCGACATCTTTCAGCGCTCTCGAAGTTGCTTTCTTCGGGAAGCTAATTCCGATGTTGAGCTCGACGCCAGAATTTACGTCCTGGGCGATTTTGAAAGAATTATGAGTGCTGCCAAACGTGCGTAGAATTATGCATACTTCAACCAACACCAAGTATTCAATATTCTAACAGGCGCCAAGCGCATTGGACTCCTATTTTCCGAAGCGCAAATCGACTACAACCTTGATCCCAGACGAGTGAAGGACATCGAGGACATTCAATCCGGTGACGGAGAACTTTTCTCTGACGGCTGCGGGCTTATTTCGCAATGGCTTGCGAGGGAACTAGCAAAGAGCAAGAAAATTATATTTAGAGACGTCCGCTATACCCCGTGTGTGTTCCAAATTCGGTGAGGGTCAATTGTGCAGTAATTCGAACTCTCCTCATCCATAAGAGTAGGTATCTTGGCTACAAAGGTGAACCTCCCACTCACTGTGGATGCTGCTTTTCCTTCTATTAACGCCATTACCCAGGTGTTCTCATGCTTCATCCGGCGCTTGACGCCGCCCGACGAGCTAAGCCGGAAGATGCCCATCACTTGGTTCATTTCCGAAAAAGTATGAAGAAATTCTCGACGACACAGAATACCACCTTCTCGGTGGTCGACTACTCCACTCCGTACTCTTTTGGTCGACTCAACAACGACATCATTGTTCTTCTGTCCAGTCTCGGAATCACGGACGACTCTCTTTTGGCCAAACAGGAAGAATATTTCCGGTGGATTCGAGATGCTTCCACGAATCCGATAGCAGCGGTCGACCTCCTCTCGTCCATGAACGAATGGGATTTTGCCAAACGGGTTCTCTTGGATGGACTTGACGATCCTAAAGTAAACAAGGCGGTCCGTGGCCTCCAGCTCAAAGAAGTCGGAAGCTTCAAGAACGACAGAAACAAGGATCGCTCACGGATGATAATCAAGAAGTCCAGGCTCATATTCGGCGTCTGTGATCCCTTCGGTGTTTTGCAGGAAGGGGAGGTCCACATCAGGATTACGACGGGACGTAAAGGAGCGAGTACTCCAATTCACGCCGACGTGCTCGTTGTTCGCAATCCCTGCCTTCACCCGGGTATGTAAAATTCCGAGTTATTCAATGCTGCTCAACATCTTTCTTACCACTAGGTGATTGCTTGAAACTGCGAGCGGTACACAGACCCGAATTGTCACACCTCATCGATTGTATCGTGTTTGCCGGGGTAGCGAAACCAGGACATCACTCTGCTCCATCCATGTCCTAGTGGAGGTGCGATTTCTCCTGACTCGATCATGACACCCCAGTCTCTCATATCTATCGAAAGGTGATCTCGATGGCGATAAATACTTTGTGTGTTGGGATCCAGATCTAGTTCCAACCACGATATCCGAGGTACGTATTGTTTTTCCGACATTCAACTTGGGCCGATACTCCAAAAGTCCTACGACTATCCGCCCAATAGGGAGGCCCCGCCAAAAAAAGTCTCGCGCGGAGATCTCGCGAACCACTTTGCGTCGTATAATAGGTGTGTTTATTGAAGTGCATCTAAGCAAGTTCTGAAACGTTTACAGTGCAGGTCTCGCTCGAGTTGCTGCTCTGCACGCAAAGTGGGTTCGAGGGAGTCCTCAGGGTGCGCTGAGCCCTGAATGCCAGGAGTTGAATGCCTTGCACTCACAGTCCGTTGACGGTGCTGCTATCAAGATTCCAGATAGATTAGCCGAACCCCCCGTGCCCCCCGAGGGCGAGGAAGCGTTCATTATTAACAAGCTGTCATCCGCGGCAAGACAGTTTGCGGACGAATTTACGCAATCCACGCGAACTAACGTAGTTCTCCCACCAAATGATCCTAACACGGGCAGGCAGATCCTATCGCGACTGCTGCAAAGCGCTCCCAACTCGTTGTCTGAGTATGAACTCTTCGATCGAGCCCTCGATCTGTCGCGGAAGCTTGGCATGTCGAGAGACGAATTTCTCCCCTACCTTGCATATCTTGACATTGGCGCACTCACCGCTCCTCAAAAATACGCGGTTACTGAGGCAGTCAGCCTCGGTGACAGGGTGGAATATCCATTCGTCTGGAATTCCCTGATTCGTTCGGATATCTTGACGCCTCGCGACCTCTACGCGCGATCCCTCAACCAACCCTTTTCCATGCAACGACTTTACTCCTCAAGGCTCAACGGACTAGGACCTTTCTTCTTCTACCTTCGAATGGCGACAAACGAATTTACGAGAAAACTACTCGTTTTGAAGGTCATTCCCTATTTCTACCGCGTTTAATATCAAACTAATCTGAAGGCGGACCATTTGTAGACCGATGATCGCTTTGCCATAGGAATCTTCATGCGCGGGGAACTACCTTGGGACGAAGATCCCGAGGTGAATGACAACGTTGTCGTGTGTTCATTCATGAATCAGACATCCTCGAACTTCTCCAACTATCGACCATGCACATCTGGCTACCGCCTCCATTGCAGCGACACCAACTTTCAACTCTATGACAAGCAGCGCCGGAATACCTTTATATTCATGACCCGTCCTCCCGCGGCGTCGGGCGCCGAACTTGCTGTCAGTATTGCAGTCCAGAAAATTTCAGCCCGTGTTCAAAGAGTACGTATATTGTTCCAAGTTTCCTTTCCACGACTCACGACCGTTTCACAGCAAGTGGGCCGAATTAATAGAACACCCGTGACAGCTATCGAGCTGCACGTAGTCTCGAACAGAGACCGCATCGCCCATCAACTATTTGACATGTGGTTTGAACAGTACGGAGGGCACATACGTTGAATATCTGGTTACTGATCCTATACCAGCACTTCCAACGGAGAATCGTGTGAGAAGATTCCAACGTCAGGCGGTGCCATACCACTTGAACGACATTAAAGACATCAGCGAGGATGAATGGGGCAATGAGGAACACCATCCGGCTTGGTTGAAGGCCGCCTTTCACCCGAGACTCCCCGTGGATGAATTTCAGGCGATACTTGGATGGGGTGACCGGGCCTCAGCTGGACGCATTGATGCTATTTTCCCTCAAATATCATCTGGAGGACGAAGTGTTCTGGATTTTCAACCACATCATCACAGCACCACCTCTGCGGCGGGAGGATGTAACCAGGTGGATCGACACGTACCCGCCTCTTGTTTTCTCGCTCCTCAAAGTCTACCCACCCCTCGAGGATTTCCGTTTACCGGACGAGATTTCACCTCTGGCTACACCGATACTCAACAACCTCATCCGTTCGGTGAATGCCCTTCGGATTGCGGTCCTGGTGGCGCTGGAGAAAATTTCTGCGTCGATTGCGGCACTTCCTCTCGGTTCTTACTTTGATCTCTTGTGGCTAACCGCAGGGTCAGTCCGTTCTCAAGAGCTTGTCCAGGAAGTTCTCCTTGTTCTCAACGATTGCCGGCTTACCCACGGAGACAACTCCGACATAGCTCGCAGATATGGTGAAAAGCATGCTTTGGCTATTGCCTTTGATCGCGCGGAAGAAGCATTTGAAGAATGCCCTTGTGACGAGGACGGAAAACCCCGAAAACAACGCACGGCACCCGCGCACACACGGTTGTCGTATGTTGAAGGAGAAGTGCTGTGTGTACGGGCCCCAATTCGAATCGATGCGAAATCGGCTGTGCGGTTGCACTCGCACGTCCGGTTGCAGGCTGCGTCGAAGCCGGAGAACCGATGGATCGAGTCAATCGTTTTGGATGGGGTGGTGGTTCAATCGATGAAAGGAGAGCTAAAAATCGAATTGATGCATCCCCCTCCCCCGGAAATGGAGATTATCGACTGGAATCTGTACAATGCTGGGAGCACAGGTAAGTTTGCATCGGATTCGTCATCGTTTGTGTTGACAGCCTACGGTTAGCTACATCGAAGGCGATGTTGGAAGCGTTGCACCGACTTTTGGAGGAACGCGAAACATCTTGTCGGTATTACAGTATTATCACCGGGACAGCACCAGAGTCCCCTACAACCCTCGCGGCTTCGCCGGCCACAGATTTGGCACCAGAAATCCTGACTTCCTTGAATGAGAGTCAAATCACCGCCGTCCGATCCACCAATCATCCGTTATGTCTTGTGTGGGGACCACCTGGTAAGTACTGTCATACACTCAAATAGATATGACCGACCTGAGCTATTTCGTGTTTCAGGCACCGGAAAGACTACTGTGGTTGTCCGCATCTTGAAGCGACTGCTACAAACATCAGACAGTGAAATCAGGATTTTGATGACCGCGTCCACGCACAATGGTGATGCCATGTACTTACTCACCGCTATCGAACGTCCTGCTGAAGTTTTATAGCGGTTGATAATGTCCTGGAAAGATTCGCCGAAATGAACCGAAAAGAGAGGATCCTGGAGGAACAGCAAATACTTCGTGTAGCTACAGATGTATCCAAAGTCAACAAAGCTTTGACAAGGTGCGAGTCTCGTAGTCGAAGTTTCTGCGAGATTGACAGGCCATATCAAGTTTTACAATCGATGCTCGCGTCGGAGGCGACATGAATGAGAACAATAAACTCTTCAAGAAAGCTCAGGAACGACTCAAAGCGGCGGTGATTGTATTCACAACTTGCACCGTAAGTGTATTCCACAAGTCGAAATATATTCTTTCACTCTCGTCCAGGGCGCCGGTCTTGGAATATTGAGGAAAGCCGACTTCGATATTGCACTGATTGACGAGGCATCTCAAATAACTGAGCCCTGTGCGCTCATTCCCCTCGTAAAAGGGACTCAACAGGCCATTCTTGTGGGCGACCAGTGAGATCGTAGATTGTGCTCGGCTCATGAGCTAAACATACTGGGAACAGTGTCCAACTTCGTCCGACCGTGAAGAAAATGGGCAAGACACTCGAGTTCGACGTTTCCATGCTAGAAAGGCTTTATACCGGCGAAGATACCCCTGGAATGATCAAGACGATGCTGGATGTAAGTGGTTCTCTCTCGTTGAAGGTACTTAGCGCTGATATTGCACAGATTCAATACCGTTTTCCCGCAGAACTCGCTGATTTTCCCTCGCGCGAATTCTACGAGAGTAGATTACGCACAGGGATCTCCGATAGTGCCGATGTGCTCCGGATTCTTTCCCGTTGCAAATTTCCGTGGCCGCGTCAAGCGCAAGGAAATACCGTAATTCCAACGGTATTTATATCGTGCGCTGCTGAGGAAGACATGGGGGGCATGTCCAAGAGTAACCTCGGACAGGTGGACGTCGTGAAGCGCATTCTTCCGATGCTCGAACTCGAGAAATCGGATGATGAGACTGAACAACAAAACTTGTCGATCACGGTCCTCTCGCCATATTCCAAGCAAGTTTCAGCCCTTCGGCGTGTTACTGCTCAATCGTTCACGATTGACTCCTTCCAAGGACGGGAAAGCGACATCATCATATTTTCCAGCGTTCGAAGCAATGTTGAAAAGGACATTGGGTTCGTCGATGATGCTAGGAGGCTGAACGTCATGTGGACACGAGCGCGTCTGGCGCTGATCATCATCGGGGATGAGGCCACCATGACGGAGAACGCACTTTGGAAGAGGGCATTGAATGCTTGCACCGAGGTAGCCCTGCCCGATGTCGAGTGAGCATTGGAGGGTTCCCAATTTGACACTGTACTTGTTGTTACAATGACCAATTATCCAATTCAAACCCAATTACACTGGTCCCACTGGATATAACCAGGTAAATATTTGCCTTGTGTTCTGCGCCAAACATTCCGGGTCCATACGCAAAGTTGAAAAGTTGAGATTTGATGGGATCAGATACCCCTGAAGTCGAACAGGCGCGAGCAACCGTTCAAGCCGATAGTTAAACCTGCTCGCGCGGAGGGTTTCAGATCCACCTGGATGATCGAGCCGTATCAGTGACAGCTGTGGTCAAATCCAGAGGGCATCAAGATGAAAGCCGGAGCTCCTTATGTGGTTCTTCAATGAGTAGGTTTGCAATCCAGCAGAGCACATTTTCTGGCTCAGGATCTACATCTACCTCGCAACGGACCGAAAGACCCAGGTTTCAAAGTTCTCGGCGGATGGAAGTTTAGAGCAAGATGTCGTGCCATCACGATGCGCGGCTAGAAGCGGTCCCAATTCGGATTCAAGTCCGATGAAATGCAATGCAATCCAAGGGTGCCAAAAGCCCAGGTAGTCTATCTTCTTTTCTGTATCATCCCACCGATTTTTCTGTTTTCTGAGAACGGTGAGCTATGAATTTCTGAGAAATGTTCACCAAATGTTCCGGGTGCTACGTCAACCTCAGATGGAATTTGAACGACGTCGACAACGGCTTTTCTTTCTTGACCATTTTTATCACAAAGTATTATTTGATTCTGAAACGAGATCCTGAAGGTGCTGGTGATGGTGACTCGTGAATTTGGTGCGCTTCGTGGTCTGAGAATATGGTTTTCTACGTATTTTAAAGCTGTACCTTGAGGTTTGGAGCTCCTTATGTGGTTCTTCAATGTCAAACCTGGTTTTCCATCTCCAGCCGAAGGTCTTTGTGTCCGCCAACCAAGTAAAAAAGACGGTCCATCAAATCCTGCCGATGTCCGGATCACTCGGGATTGACTTTTCATTTTCGGCCGAGTAAACATGTGTGTCTTGAGGGACGAATAGAAGTCGGATGGTCATGGAAAGGGTGAAATATTCTCTTCAAGGCTTGAGTGAAAGCTGACTAGGCGACCATAAAGTGGCTGATATCAGTGGCGGCCAACCAAGCGCAGATTCAGTTTCACTCATATTTGACCTCTTCAATAGGAGGAAAGGTTGGCTATGAGAGTGATTGAAAGTTTAAGGGCTGATTGATGAACTGATATGTCTCCGAACCTCATTTTTGCGCTTTTTTGACTGGCAACTCAGTCCAAGCTTGAACCGTGAGAATTATCTTGATGCCGGCTATTCGGCTGACCGGCTAGCTACGACCTTGCACACTTTTATTTCTTTTATACGTTTGAATATTGCTAATTACCGGTGGCTCTTAATTCCCCCTCTTTGTGGCCCCGTCTGATCACAAACACACCCCAGCAAACTTCACAGTCGTAGTCAACCGAGATGTCAGAATAGGACGAAAATATGCTCAGTTGTGTAGTTGTATTCGTTTGTCGGAACGTGGGAATCAAGTGCAAATGGCACGTCCAACGCTAATGGCGGAAGACCAAGGACTTGCGAACTACTCATTTTTCAACCCACGGACCACGTGACACGTGCCCGGAAACCGGGCACCGTCACACTGTGACAATCGAGCGCGAAGGACGCAGTGTAGCTGGGTAGCTACTACTAGTACTTACTACTTAGCCGCGTTTTTCAACGGACCCACGTGACACGTGCCCGGACACCGGGCACCGTCACACCCAGCTTTCCGCCGTCACAAAACCGGACACTCTGTTTGAACACGGAGCTTGAATGAATGGCATGGCAGTCGCAATGGGTTACGAGGACATGCCGGGATATGGTTGACCTCTTGGCGCCTGCTCAAAGTCGACTCGCCTTGACGCACGCATGGGAATAATTACCCACACTCGCCTGTCAAGGAGAAGACTGCAGTCATTAAGAGAACCTACTCAGTTTACATCGTCTCCGCGGGTGCTTGGGGGAAGCTTTGCATAAAACGGGGAATCAATGTTTGCTCGGGATACAACTGTAGTGCAATGAGACTATTTGAATGTGTTATTGGTCCATATCTGCGACGAAGTTGGAAGAGTTCCGAGGGATGGACATGGCGGAACCGGATTTACCTTGTAGCATGAGTTTGGATGCTGCCTAGGAGTTGGAATTGAATAGAGAAAGAGAATGGTGTGGGAATAGTGGTTCCAAAGCAGATAGAGGAAGCACATGGACGAAGACGGACCTTGCACATTGGGCGGGTGAGGTTGAACACCGTTGGTTCGCCGTGGTTATGGGGTTGAGATGGATACTTGGGTGAATGGAGGATGGGTTAATTAACCTGATTAGGATTCCTGTAGTAGGCTGCAACTCCACTCGAAGAGGAACTGCATACGATCCTCGAGTATGATTAGTTGGACCGAAGTCGACTGATCCGAGGTTAGCCAAAAATAGCGTTCAAACAGCTCAGCGAAAGTCCCTTGACTGTGTGGGCGATGCTTTCCTTCAAGATGAACCTCAAATCGAGCTTCGACGCGAAAAAGAGTGAGGATAACGAACACGACATATATATTTGATATAACTAGGGTTAGGGTTAGGAGGACGGAAGATCAAAGAAAAGCGACCCCCACCCTGCGGTGGGAGTGATACTTCTGAGGGGAGCTGGGGAGACGAGCGGAAGGTTCGAACAAGTTCGAAGAGTGTCCAAAAATTGTCGTAAGCCGAAGCAGACGAACGGTTCGGATATAATTTGCAATCAGCAAAAGACCTAGCATCGGTATAGACCTCACGCGCGTAGGTTCGTGCCCGAGCACAAGAGATGGAGACCAGATATGTTGTTTCCGCCCTTTTATAGCTCGGAGGATCTCCGTTTGGCGTCCGACTGCGCACGCCTTTGATTCCCGACGGTGCACAGGCCCCGTGGCGGTGATCTCACGTGCGCCCCCGTCTCCCGACATCCTGCCACATTTTTCTCGCATTTATTCTGTTTTTTCTATGGAGTTCAACGTCGAGTTCAACCGCCTTCCGACGAGAGCCGACTCCTGGCTTCGAATGATCGCGTCGGAACAAAAAATCGTCGGAACAAGAAATTGGCTCATTTTACGTCTTTAATGAAACTTAAAGTTCAACCCAGCCTCTTTGGCGCGGAAATCGGCCGAGGCTTGGAAATCGGCCGGGCTTTTCGACTTGGAGTCGATTCGTTACGCCGTAGTGAATTAATATCGCGTTCAGGTGGTTGAACTTGGCCACTACTCTACTGCTCTTCCTCCCTTGCCCATAGCATAACTCTCCGGCAGTGACGGACGTCGGGAGCCAAGCAGTCGCCCCGGGTGTGCAAAGTTGATAGTGAGGATCGCGAGGACCACCATCCCGCCGTCCAGAACGTTGAAGTAGACTTCGGTGTGCAAAACACGGCCGTGCCATCCGTCTGCAAGCTCGATGATGCGGTAAATTCCGCTACCAAAGTCAGCATCGGGCGAAGACGAAGATACACCACCCACCGGATGAAGAGAAGAAGGGTCGAAAATGCGAGAGCGCCGATCATAGTTTGGAGATTCCCATCGAGCACCCCGCGGCCGCGAGATTCGAGTCTCAACGGACGGTCGTGACGATAGCGAAGGAGGAAATCGAATGCCAGGTAGACATATACAACAATTGCAGCTGGGAAATGTCGTCAGCAAATACTACTGAGCAGTTGAATCTGAACCCACCAAATTGAACCACGATTCCGGCAAGCATGATATGTGCTCCCTAGTTCACGGTGAGCCCGCCTTAGAGTTGTTGAAGAATGATAATCTCTACCATGTTGGCGCCCGCGAAAGTGACGGCGGAGGAGGCTATAGCACCACCTGCCGCTTGGACCACCAGGGCGAGTACGTCCTGTTCAGTTCAACTCGAGTATAAGAAACAGCTTAATGTGGCGACGCAACACCCACACATGAAATGAACAGGATCGCATCTACGCTACGGGTTAGACCACCGTTCTCAAGAGTCTCGTAAGGGCTTACATCGGATGGGCGTTAGTCGCGCGTAGCAGGGACCAAGGCGGGCAACGACCCAAGACAGTAAAATAAAATTGACCGCAATCAGGGGCGTTGGAGCAATAACGGTCGACACAATCCTTGCGACAAACAGATTGAGCCGAATGCAAGACTTGACTTCCTCGAAGAAGAACAACGCACTGCATGATGAACGGGTTGTAAAGGCTAGGCGACATGGATGACCACAGCCGGCCACTCCATCCGACGACCTCGCCGAGTCCGCAAAGGCAGGCGGTGGGGAAAAGCCACCACATGCGGTAGTAGGTCGCTTGTCCGATATGTAGGACTGACGGTGAACCCATGAGCACGCCGAGGACGCTAGTGCGGAAGAGGGAAGCAGACCCAGCGAGATCCCATAAAGCACAACGAATATTATGGCGATCCATTCATGGGGAAGGTAGCCGTATTGTGAGTCCTGGACGTCCATGGGGCCAGAGCGGGCTGCATAAATTGTGGTGAGGTTCGACTTCGTTGGGGAGCAGACAGAAATCCCTCACTCAGGATATAAGGAGGAGACATCGCGCCGATATTTTCGAGGTCGATAGGAAAAGAAATACAAAACAAACGTTGTTTCTTTGTCGTCCTCTTTATTCCTGTTTTAAGTTTGAGAGTCGGTGGGATTGTAACACTGCTAATGGATCTACGCAGCAGGACCGTCCTGTCAGGACCAGAAGCATGCGCAGTTTCTCTCAAAGCCGCAGTAGCTCTGCGACAGCTGCCGGCAAAAAGGCGATTGCCTGAAGTGGGCATGCGCAGCGGAGTCGGGAGAATTCTAGACTGCGGCGGAAGATTAGTATGAAACGCGGCGAATTCACGACTCTTCGGCACTAGGACTGAAAGTACTGAACATCAAACCCCGCTGAAATCGTCGCATGGTGGGGTGATGATCATTCATGTTGAATATTTGCCTGAATCCGTAGACACATCGGACGTTGGTCGCAGTAATGATTGGAAATTACAAGCGACGCGCTGGTGCTTTCAGACGAGGATGCCACTCCACTCCTTTCTTGTTCGTCAGCTTGATGCCGCGTTCCAACAGCTCCTCCGCGGCCTGCACCCACACGCTCTTCGCAATCGCATGTCTGTGCGCACCGAACGATAAAGTGAACGACATCAGCACCCACGAACGTCATGCAAGGAAAGCAGGAAGCAGAACGCACTCGGTCGTGGGCCACTCGCACACAGCCACACGCACCTCGCGCAGCGCGGGCAGGTGAGTAGTCGCGAAGGTGGAGAAGAAATTTATCCAGGCCTGCTCCTCTTTCGATTTGTTGGCGCTATGGAATGCGGAAAGCGATCAACGCCCCTCGAATGAAGTAACCTAGCGAATGAGAGACGCACCCGGCACGTTTACTAAGCACCAGCGTCGTGAGGTACGCGTGCTGGAACCCCGCAGGCAAGCTTCGGTCGCCCAAGTCCTGGGGAATGAGCGTGCCATATATATTGACAATGGAACGGAATTAATGTCGGTGGAATCAACGCACATGGTGGTCCGCACTGTCGACCCTGCAGCAGAGCGTGCTTATGTTCGGGCACAGCGTCAGAACAGAGTCTACACCAACTGTTGCCTCATTAACCCGAAGGGACCAAATCTTCCCGCCGTGGGCGCGTAAGAAAGCCGCGATTGCGAAGGTGTGGCTCCGAACATGCACGAACACGCGGCGGAGGTTCGGGAGCCTATATGCATACAGAAAAAAGGTGAGTGGAACGTAAATATTCGAAAGAAGATTGTAGAAGGAGGAAGGGAAAAAAGAAAGATTCGGACGCACTCCATCTGAGCAAACGCCGCGAGCACCTCGGCGGACTTGACTGTAAGGACCTCTAGCGCCGGGAGCGCCGCCGTCGGCACCGCCTCTCCGGGGTCAAAAAACAGTGCGGGTAATGAGAAGGTGGATGCGTTCTCCCACGTCAAGAGACGCAGCGCCGTGAAGCGCGTCAACAGCGCAATCGCCTGATGGCCGTCCTGGGCGCGCGCGAATACCATGCCACTAATCTCCTCGAGCGAACCTCCTGCACTCTCTGACAACGTACACATCGCGGCCCACGGCAGGACGGTGTGTCCGTTACCGACGAGGCGCTGGAGGTAGGGTGTGTGCCGGGGGATATCCGCCCAGACAGAAGGGGGAGGCTCCGCTACGATGAACCCCGTCTGGCTGACATCGAGGACACGGACGTGTGTGCCAAGGGCGGGAGTTGCGCTCAGGGTGTCTGCGAAGCGTTGGAGGAACTGGGACGGGATGATGGGGAGGCGGTACAGGTATGGAAGAGCAAGGCGCTTGAAGCCGCGGTCAGCGTGGGCCGTAACTGAAGTTCGTGTGTACTTACATGGAACAGCTTGGACACGAGGAGGAAGTGCAGGCGCTTGGTGGTCACCTTGCGCTCGATCGTCTTCTTCTGGGAGGCCTTCTTGGGGAGGACATCAAGTCCGAGCATAGAGAAGAAGAGGATCCGGGACCAGATCTTGTCGGCGACGACCGGCGGGGTGCTATAAAGTGGACGGAAATTCGGGTCGACGGGCGGGCGGGCGGTTAGTTTGTACGTTCGCGCCGCTGGTTTTTTCCTTGAAAGGGGGATGTCATTGTAAAATGGATAGGTAGAGAAGACAGACGTACGGCTTATCAGCCCATCTCAGCAAGGATTTGAGGCGCGAATCTGTTGACGTCGGTGGATCGGAAAACTTCTCTTTTGTCTGGGTACGGATTTCTACGGCTTCCAGGGACGGCAATTTTGCGATTTGGATGAGGTCGAACATCATGTCTACACGGGGTACAGGGAATGAAAGTATCTTCAATGTCTTGACGGCGCATATGTTCATCACGAACGACACGCGTGCTGGGGGGAGATCGGAATAGGGGAAAACAATCGTGCTCTAAGCTCCGGTCAGGATCTACGGAGTGGTTGGAAAGGAAGCACCGACCAAATTGGACCAGTTCGGGAGGCAGGTCTCGAGAGCGGCAATTAACTGCAGAACGGCCTTGTTCCGGAGGGGCTTATCCTGATCATCGTAGATTATGAGACGGGTTGGGTTGATGGGTCCCAAGCCCGCGGCCAGGCCGGAGGAAGAGTCGGACGAGTGGATTTGGAGGGAGAGAAACAAGTCGGTGACGTTTGGCGCGGACTTGAGAATCGCCTCCATGGTACCCGCGAATGCGCCTTCAGCGCGAAGCTTTTTGATAAAGCGTCCAAGCTCGCGATTATTCTGCAGCGCGTCCTGGAGTGCGCGTGCTTGGCCCTTGGAACGAAGGACGACGACGTTGTATAGGAGGGGCGTCGCGACGCGCAGCCAGGCCTTGCATACAAGGAGGGCTACTGAACTCGAGACAGAGTATTTTGCAAAGGGAGATTTGGACGACAAATTCGCAAACATGTACTCCGGGACTTTGAGAGCGGGTGAAAGGATTTCGGAGATGACCTCGTCGGGGAGAGTGTCCGCCATTTTGAGTAATTCTATCCAGACAAGGCCAATAGTCACTCCGATACAGAATCCAGCGCGGAAAAGGGAAACGCGCGAAAAATTTTGGACACGGCCGAGCCTCCTTCAGAGAAAAAGTCTCAGGGGGCATACATAACTCACAAACAGTGACCAGCGGTTATAGCGACGCGTCAAAGGCAGGATGATGGTGGCAGGAGCCAAGATGCCATCGATGATGATGAGTGTCGGGCGGATCATTGCGGAATCTCTTACCGGACCACCACCTTGCCACCGCCTTTCACCGCGAACTTTGAACTGGGAAACGACCCGGTAGCCGGTAAGGTAATAAACCAATCCGAAATCTCTGGATTTACTTGTTTCATCAGCAGTTCAACCATGCGAGCAGCTGAACCACACCACCTGGTTGACGCGGTCCGGCTATGGTCATTCTGCTCAAGAACTTCTGCGCGTGCCAATCCGGTTCACGGATGGATCTTTCTCGGTCAATCCTGAAATCGCCATATAAAATTAGACCAGTGCATCTCGCTGTACTACGAGTGCAGTGATGATTGCCCCGCTTCTCTTATTCGCTGGCATTGCGACTGCGGCCGTCGTAAACCTCGAATCGCGCCAAACTGCTGCTCAGATCACAACTGTCGACCTCTCGGTGAATACTGGTGCCCCAATACGCCGCGCGTCGGGTAATATAATGTGTCAGGCTTTGAATCTAGCTTACGCCCCTTCCAGGAGTTCTGTATGGTGTTCCCAATACCAAGAACCAGATCCCTTCCTCGTTTTACACTGGTATGCATTCATAACCATCATTCAGGAAATTACTGAGCGGATGTACATAAGGCATGGGCTTTAATTATTTGAGCGCGGGAGGAAAATATGCCCTCCCTGAACACTCGCATCCTGACTGACTTCCGAAATGTAGGAGCCCAGTTTACTGGAGCGACGGGTTGGATATTCGGCGGCTATACTGTAAGAATAACCTTCCTTTTAGTGAACATGGTTGCACCAGAAGCTCACAAAGACACCAGGCCAGATTCCAAGACGTCCTTTCGAATTTCCAGACTGCACGGCAATTCAACGCTCAGTTTATTCTGAAAATGAGCGATCTGTGGGGAACCGACGGCACCCAGGGCGCGAATGGGGTGTATCCCGGCGCGAACGGAGACTTCACTGGTATGTGGTTGCTTTGGAGGCAGGCTTGACGAGATTAACCAGGCTTCAGAGTTCGATGCGTACCTCACCCAGCTAGTCGCAGACCTCAAAGCAAATGGGTAGGTTGAACTTTTCATTTAATCGTGGCCCGGGTTAAATTCGAATTTGTCCAGGATGACCACGAATATCAAGTTGCTTATCTGGAACGAACCGAATCTGACTGCTTTCTGGAACGCCCGTACGCACTGTGATCCATGGTTGCGATCCCATGTAAATGCTTCCTTTCAGCTCAGGCGCAGTATTTTGCCACGTGGAACCACGCCGTTCAATTCTTGAGGTGGGCTACCTCACGCCATCCCGAACTATCCGACTCATGCGTTTCACCCAGAGCTCATCTCCCTGGTGTCCCCATCGCCGGGCCGGCACTTGCAACTTCTCCCAACACCGCGGACACCTGGTGGACGGGCTTCCTCACCAACGTCAAATCGGCCAACACCGCGCCGGATGTGTACACCTGGCATCACGAAGGCAGCGTGCGTCGCCACTTCCGTACTCACTATTATATTATATTAACTCTCCACCAGAGCACCGATCCGACCAACGACCTCCAGTCAAGCCAGCCTGCAATGGTGGCCCTGCTGAACGCCCACGCGCTCACCGTTGGCGAATTCAGTGCGTCTTTGAGCACCGCTATTGGAATTAATTCTTATTCCTAGCAGTTATCGACGAATACGCAAACGTAGGCGAACAAAACCCGGCCTCCGCAGCGTGGTGGATCGCGCGCTTTGAGCGATTCAATATGTCTGGGCTGCGCGGGAACTGGCTCAATGGCGCGAACCTGCAAGACTTCCTCTCCGGATTGCTTTGGAAGAGCGGGAGCACGTACTTTGCTAATGGTGGTGCGTTTCAATGTTCGCACTCTATCCATGATAATTTATTGACCTGGGATTCAGAATGGCAAGTGTACAATTACTACGCAACATCGATGACTGGGTTCCGCGTTGCGACTACCGGCTCCACCGACCGTCTCATGGACAACTTTGCTGTTGTCGGCACGAATATCGTGCGTATCCTCGTCGGCGGGCGGCTCGTTACTGGTGTGTTCCTCATTCATTGCTGAAATACTTCGGGCCCACACTAACTGTCTTGTAGGCACGTACAGCCTCCAAATTAAAAACCTCTCCGCCCTCGGCCTGGCGACCTCAGGCACCATCAACGTCACGACTCGCCAGTTCTCGTTTGCGGGCACGGAGGGGCAGGAGGGCACTCCCACAAATTTGGGCGTCGTGGCACACACGTACACCGGAAACGTACTGTCGTTCCCGATATTCCAGACCGACACGGTCACGACCTGGGCGTTCGAGTTCAACTTCTAGTTGGTTGCTTCGTATTCAAATTTCCCGTGTATACGTTGGATTCAATGGGAAATGCGTTAACGTTGCTACAGTGTTACATGACCGTTGTCTACACCAACTCTTGCGGATAACTGGCTCGGTCAGCGAACCTCCCCACAAACTGAGATTTGGGTGCCCTGGTCTCATCTCCATGGGGTCCGCTATGCTCGCCAGGGACAGCAAGTATATTAAATCTATTCCGACGCCTCCGAAACTGGGGGGCAGTCACTATGAGAGGTTAGACACGAAGTTGAACCGCAGTTTTTGCACTCCGTTTAAATGATCGTGTCATCGATGTATGGTCGTCCTGTCAGACAATTATGCAGGATATTCTCAGCATCGACGACAACCGAGGATGTTTCGATATTTAAGGCACCCGATCAAATACACGCGGGCCGCCAGCGGCGCCGTCCGCCAGAATCCAGCGACCATCCACCGGATGCCGCCTGATGTGGGCGGTTCATCCATTGAAATCCGCCAGCGTCCGCCACATCCGCCCAACAACGATGGGTGCCAATGCCCAGAAGTTTGAAATTTGGACACATATTCAATTGTACTATTTAATTGATTCTTCGTATATCCACACCTGAAGGGTGTTACTGGAATACATCTGAAAGTCCACCATAATCTACTGCATGTCCGTCAGATTTTGCTAGATTCCATTTCCGGCAGAAAATAAATTCAATCTCAAGTACCATGTAACAGAACAACTGAGATCCCCAACTCATTACCTAAATAGCTGCCCCAGAAGCACTAGGATCCGCGGCTTCTCACAGCTCTGGTACTTGCAGCGTTAGGAACTTTTCTTCGCAAAAAATGGGTAATACAGTAGCCTACTGCTGAATCAGATGTGGTGCCGCAAGTGGTCCTTGACTGGCCATGTTGGAGCTGTAAATAAGAACCTGCGGTTACTGTGCGTCGCTGTCGGTCTTGTCTCGGTCTCCATGGCGGGCGACGAAAGATGATAAATAGGGGCTGCCGGACATCCCGATTCCATCATCTGATCGTGGCGTCGGCAGGCATGACCCACTGATGGATGCTGATGGCTGCCGACGTCAGGGAGCAACGCTCACATCATAACTCATCCATTTGAGGGGATCGCTAGATTAATATTACCGCCGCCGGCGCGCTCCTTTTGCCGCCTCGCTCCTTTTGCACACGTTGAACAACGAGAATACGAGCTCCGCGGCCGATGACCACAGACACAGTCATCGCCACGACTTTAAATTCTGCTGGTTCAATTTATCGATGACAAGAATCCCGCAAGTCAAAACCTACGCAACCGCTCCATAGCGCTGTTTGGGGAGGCCTGTTAACAGCTTAGAACACATGCTCTACCGTCAAAGACAGACAATTCACGATAGACAAACAATGGGAAAATAAGTAGTTCAATTCACACCATTTGCATTCAGAAACGCGGTAGTATACTTAAGTCCGAAAAAAGATAATCTGATGTGCTTTGCATGAGAACATTCGAGAAAATGCTGTCGATTCAAAGTTGCCACGTTCACATGAGGATTCAGAGTGAGTCGGACTGGTACCCAAATTAGGAGGATTTGCGTGATCCAGATCGGATCAAATACTGAATTTCACATGGCAGATACAGTTTCGCGCTCGGCGGTTGCAAAAGTTCAACTGGACTGACTCGGATATGATTCATATGAGCAAGTCCCGAGGGTAAGCTGTCGAGCCGGCTGCGCAAATGACTTGTATTAATTATTGGAAATGAAGATACTGGGGATTTCGCAAAGGGATTTCGAAAACTAAAAGAATTCTATACGTAGCGTCTGCCGCAATAGCAGGGTCCGCTGGGAGAGCAAACACAAGGCCTATACGAGTAAATGAGTGCCCGCATCAAAAGTATTATCTCGACTTACTGGAACTGACTCGCGGTCGTCGAAGCATTCCCGTGGTAACCATAGTTCGCATTTGAACCCGCAGAATATCCTGGAGGTATGCTCTGCGAAGGCGGGTACATCCCAGGTGCCATGTAGCCCTGCGTATTGTGACTCGGAATCGCAGGGGCAGGAGCCTGGGCAGCGACCTGGTAGGTTGGGTAGGTATTGTTGTTTCCGTGGTTCGGGGGACGGTATCGGGGCCCGAGATTGTTCGAGCCTCCGCCGTGAGGATACCCTCCCGAGGCGGGAGGAACTGAGGGGGCGTAATTGGACCTCGGTACGGCGGGTGCGCTACTGCTATTAATATAACCCGCCGCGTAGGATGGGTGCTGGCCATAGCCGGGGTACGGAGTCTGATTCGATTGTGTTGAAGGCGATTGCGGAACCGACGACGAGAAGCCTCCTCTATCGTTCCCTCCGGGGGTGGCCCCTGCAAAACGCGCCTTCTGCTTGTCGGTGTGCAGATACTCACACAGCAGGCCGTTTTGCCAGCAGCGCATACAAGGAGTGTCCTGGGAGTCGGTCATACACTGTGGAGGTCTAGGTTAGGATACATAGCGCAAATGACGGAACGGGGGGCAAGCCTTCTGTTTCCGGGCTCTGCACTCTTTGCAGGCCAGGGTTGTCTTTTTCGGCAGTGCGAAGGGGTCCGACATTTCGAGGTTGTAAGGTTGGATGTGAATGGGTTCAAGCTGGACCGCCTGGTACTTTATATACTTTCCAACGCTGTTAGGTGGGCATTCAATCCTCAGAGTCGCGGGTAAATTAGGGCGAACTTTAGTAAATTCCCGATTTAGCTTACGCAAACCGGTAATTTCGAGTCCTTCCCAGTCATCTTAACGCATTGAGCGATTTGATGCTGTGGTGACCTTCCTAGCGAGCTCCCCTCTCGTTGGGGAGATGTTTTAGCCTCGCATAGTTGAAGGATGAACTGCATTATCTCCGGGAGGTTTTTGAATGGCACACGCGCCTGCGGTGTTCACTCACGGTGCTGTCGACCCCGAATTTGAAGTCGATTGAACTGACGATCACTAACTCAATTAACCGCTGCGGCAGCACCTCTCCTCAGGAATACTTTCGACGACCTCGGCACATCATCCTTGGACTGCTCTCAGACTCTGTTTGGTATTCTGGGGACGTTCCAGGTGGTTGGACCGATCAAAGATTCCAGATGGAACAACGGACTCGTTCTTACAGCATCTACCTGCTGTACATAGATTCAACGGTTAAACCCGAGACTTGGAGCGTCAATTTTAACACGCAGAAAACTTTAACACAGAGAAAACCAAGAGAAAACAATGAAGACTGAATCGGCTTCTAGTTTGCATCAAATTCTATGGAAACTAATTTCAGTGGCAGTCCTTCACCTTGAGAAATTACTACTAGACGCTTACTAGGAGTGAATTTAATTGTGTTGTATCGTTCCAATTGTTGAACTTGCCAATGCTTGGAGCCTGAGGCCCATTCGGCCCGAACTGCCGGTATATTCGGTCCGAAGATAACCGATGTACAGCCTCACACTGTACGCTTTTGGCACGCTTGCTTCGGCTCGAATCTCGAATCGCTCGTCATTCTTCCTCGCGCGCACACAAACTGGAGACGACGTTCTGCTTCTAACTCTCACCTTAAATCTGTTCCACAGCGGCCGCAACGCCCACTATGGGTCCGTGACTGCTTTTTGATGCCAAATTTCTTCCTCCTATATTATCTGTGACCTTTGCCAGGCACCTTTGCAATCTTCAGTCACCGAAAGAATCACCGGATTGTCAGCGATCGAGATTGGTCTTCTGTGCGGCAATCCCACACAAGTTTCTGGGCATATTTTTGTTCGCCGGGAAGATCTTCGGCGGTCGACTCTTAATTCTCAAACCATACACAAGCCTACATCGGCGGTTTAGGCTCGAAATATGCAGGATCCCACGGACCCTGCCGATGGAACGCGGCGGTGAATCCACGCGATTCCGCAGATTCCGGAAGACTAATTGCGCTTACTGGAGTTTTCCCTCCAATCCCGTCACCTCGTGCTTGTCAAATCGCAAGTCTAGCCGTACCTCAAGCCCCCTCAAGCGATGCCAGTCAAAACCCGACTTTACGGGCCTTCTGGTCACAATTGTGCTGCGCATCCAAGCCCGCTGTTTTCCGTGGCAAGATGCCAAGGACCCTTTGAGTTTGAAGCTCCAAGGCGATATGCCAGACCTTCAAGTCCACTCCACTCGTCTCAAAACTCTAGTTTTGGCTGAGAGGTGGCTCACACATGGATTATGCTCCATCTGGCTCCATCTGAACGACAGCCTTGCCGGAGACAACCAGCCCCCAGGAAGCTAACCTTCGGTCCGACCATACGTTCGAGACCGTTTATGACCAAAACCCTGTCATTACCACGAGGACTCGGACGTGGAACGTGAAACACGCTAATAACGTCCCGCGCTAACATCTAGGAAGTGCGACCGCCGGTAAGTTGTCCCCGCCTCCGATACCTGTCGTAATACGGCCATCCATTCCTTGTTTCATCTCATTGTTTGTACATTGAGCGTCGCGACCACAGTGAGTCTTTTTTCAAAGCGCCAGAGGTGGTGGCTCCGATCACGCGCCCATCGAGCATTCAGCGCTCGGAAAGTCGGCGTTTCGATACTTACGCGCGCCTTTTGCTTCTCACCATCCATTTTGACCTACATCCCAACTCTCCCACAGAGCGAAAGATCGACGAGTCGCTTCTGAAGGATGAGCGACAATTGTCAAATCTCTCGTCACAGGTCTCATTGACGGCGCCACGGCAGCGTTTTTTGTCAGCGCAATTCAGTCAGGCGCTCCCCCGAGGAGTAACGCCCAAGTCTGATTGTTCGCACGTTTGACGTCTACTTTGATGTCTACGAAGCCTTGGTACACTTGTTACGGACTCTTGACCGGCGCGCCGTTTCTGAAAGCGGTCTTTCAGGAAATCTCTGTTCGCCCACCTCCGTGGCTCAAAAGTCTGAGGCAAAAACCACCCACTCACTTCACTTCGTCCTTCTTGGCACCTTGCCGCTGTGGATGGGATTTTGACGTCTTGAGAAACCCCGCAATATTTCGGGACAGTCAATTCGCAAGATATTTCAAGAACTTGGGTAGACTAACAGACAGCAAGAACACAATGAATATAGGTTATGTCTTTACAATGTCTTTTCTATCGCACCGAAGGGACCACCAAATCAAGTAGCACACGCTCTAGCCGTGC
Organism: Mycena metata; assembly: GCA_029378385.1. NCBI lineage: Eukaryota > Fungi > Basidiomycota > Agaricomycetes > Agaricales > Mycenaceae > Mycena > Mycena metata. The sequence goes on from JARKIB010000184.1 coordinate 123,624, forward strand.
AAAAACGCGCTTTGGCATCGTCACTTGAAGCAACCGGCGCAGACCAGGCCTCAGCACGGGTTCCGGCTCGGTCGGCTCTTCCTCCAATACGTCGCACTCTGTATCTGAGCTCTCCCCAGAACGCGACGAATTGTACTCGTCCCATGGATCCGGAAGCGTCTCAACATCTACCGCTTCCCCATCGTCTGCATCCTCGTTCCAATCAATCGACATTCTCCCCTTCTCCGCCTCATCCGGCTGCAGGAGATGCGAAATGCCGTCGCGCTCGACCTTCAGCAGGGCGAGTCCGGGCCACACCAGCTGCTGTTCCCAACGCGAACGCGGGTCGCACGCGCGCGGCAGGTCGAGAATCACCTTCAGCAACTGTGGGTCGAGGCGGCGAATCGTGTCGACGTTCGGCCACGGAGTGGGGTCCACCGCATCGTCTTCACGGGTACACCACACGTCGAGCCACCGCACCGTGGGGAATTTATACTCCTCACCGATGCGGGCAGAGGCCGGGAGCACGAGGTGCTGGAGTACGGGGCAGAGGATGAGAAGGCTGCCGAAGTCCTGCCCCTCTGGTGGCCCGCAGTCGGGGAACTCAAGATACTCCAAACGGAGTCCATGCCTCTCCAGGAAACAGGTGTATTCGGGAAAGGGGTCGCCATCCCAAAGCAGGGACTCTGGCCTCCGAAAGATGACGCGTTTCAATTGTGGCATATCCCAGGCCGCGGTGAGAATGTTGGGAACACAGTCCTCGCATCTACCTCTGCAAGTAAGTTGCAGGGTGTGGAGACGCGCGAAGGACATCGGGGATTCGATGAAATCTTTGCTGGGGTGGTCCTCGAGGGTGATGCAAAGCTCTTGCAGACGGTCGCAGGTTTGTGGCATGAGCGCGAATCTCATTTGGGCGAAGCCGATATGGGAGCCGAGTGTGAGGGACGTTATTGTCGATGGAATAATTGGGAGAGGTTCGGTCAAGGAGTAGCCCCCAGCGTCTGGGAGGAAGTCGAGGCGCTTTACGAGAAGACATAGCGTGAGGATGTCAGCCATATCCCGACATGACCTGTCCTCGCTAAAAATGGTGGCAGGAACGGCACTGAAGACAAAACTCAGACTGCGAACGAGCCTGCCGAGGTCGTGGTTGTGGTGGAAGGTCCACCAGAGCGCGTCTAGGCCGCGCCGGCTGAGGATGGTGATATCGCGGTAAAGGAAAGGGCGTCCGCTCTGCAGGAATTCCGGTAAGTCGTGCGACAAGGAAGAGTGATCGAGTAGCGCTGACCAGACTCCATGCTCTACACACGGACATGATTGCCATTTTGCCAGCCAACGTCTTGCGCCATCCATAATTTGTTGGACCGCACTCGTACCCTCGGGGCCTCGCCCGCAGGGAATACGGAGGGAAGACCATCTCAAAGACCATTTCTATGATCTCTGGAGGCAAATCTGTAATCGTTTTCTGGGGCCGCCCTCAGCCAGGCCGTCGGAAGAAGAGATGTGTTACTGACCTTTGGGACCATGGTTTCAGGCTGGGACGTTCCAAGCTGGAACGTTCTCTGTGAGGCAGTCAGTCTGGCGCAAACCCTCCGACGTTGCCACTCACAAACAGCCGGAAACCGGCGTGTCGTTTTGCTGATGGTTCCTCGAGAGCCAGAGACTCAGAGTGAGATTGTCGGCGTTTCCGAGAAGATAGTTGGATCGACATGAGTTCTGGTGGTAGGCGAGGTCAAAATGGTGGGTTGTTTTTGCCAATGCCACTGCAACTATATGTGGTGCGAACAATAGCGGAAGATGGTCCGTCCGCATCAAACACAGCCACGCGCATTGTCCCCAAAGCGGCTAATCAATTTCCATTTTGGGTCCTTGGGTCCGAAACCCGAGTATTGTGCCCATGGACATGATATCTTCAGTCAGTCGCACTTATATCTCGAATGTGGCACCGGAAGCTCGTTTCACATTATGCCAGGTTCACTTAACACTCGTAGCTCTCGGCTTTGCGCTCAAATCAGTGTGTTTAATGCGATCAGTACCGGTGGCTATATTACATGGCCTGAATATACGTAGGCAGAGAAGCCATCTACTACTGCTCCAACAGCGTCCAAAGTTTGAAAGTCCCAAGAAAACCGGCCAACTACACGCAATGGGGCTTAGAGTCTATAATACAGCAGCCCAGCCTCCTTGAGCCGATTTTCTACATCGCTGTCCGACTTAGTCCTCGGTGCCAAGAAAATCCCGGGATGCGCGAGGTTCAGCGTAAATATGGCGAGTGTGATCATCCCTCCATCAAGCACGTTGAAGTAACGCTCGGTCGAGATGATGCGGCCTTCGAACCCATCCACGAGCTCCAGGGTTCGGTATATCGCACTAGGCAGTGAGATTTAGTCAACTGTTCGCTCCGGTGAATTACACGATGATTCAAGACTGACCGGATCAGCAGGCATGTTGTGTTGAACGCGAGTGCACCAATCATTATGCGAAGGTGGTCGTCCACTCGACCGTGTCCGCGACTGGTATCCAGAGAGTCGTAGGTCGCTTTCCTGCCTGCGAGCGGACGATCGGCGAAGAAGCGCAGGAAGAATTCGGAGGCGAGGAGGATGTACACGGAGATGGTTGCTGGGATGAATGATTCGAGTTAAATATAATGGCATCAAGCGATACAGTGAGAGGAAAAGGCCCACCCATTTGAAAAATAATGCCCCCAAGCATGATGTGAGCACCCTAAGCTCGCATATGTACATCAGCGGATGGGATACAGGGCGGCGGTCGGAGAGAACGCACATGGTCCGGACTTTCGCTTCTCCCGACCGCGAGACTGGCAACCGTGCCCCCGAAGCCTTGCACAGAAAGAGATATAATATCCTGAAAGGCGAAATGTAAGCGCTCAGAGACGCTTCAAGAGCGGTGTATTCATACACAGCTGCAGAATATGATGGAATCTGAAGGTGCAGTCAATACAGAAATTTAGTCTCGGGCCATGCGGCGACGTACACCATTTCGGAGAGAGGCGACTGTAGCGCGTTCCAAGGCGATGGATAATGCGCCCGAGGATCATGAAATCAGCGGCGATAAGTGGAGTCGGACCTATACGCGGAGGACGTAGGTTGGATGCGGATGTGTTCTAACGAAGTTGGAACTCACCTATGATGGTCCCGATGACCCTGGAAAGTCGAATTGAAATCAGAGGTTCAGTATTATCGGCGAGGATGAAAAAGGCGCACTGAATCTCGAAGGGTAGCAATGCATCTGGACTGAAGCTAGACCATAGTCGGGCACTCCATCCAATAATTTCCAGAATTCCGGACACAAAGGCCGTCGGCAGGAGCCACCATATTCGATAGCGAATGGCTTGAACAAGGTGGGTGACTTCAAAGGGAGTTGGATTCGGGCAAGTCGGAGAGGACATACGCCTTACCGGTACTAATGGTAAAAAGCGTCACGAAGGCCACGCATATCCATTCCGTGGGCACATAGCCGTATGGATTGAAACCATCTCGGAGCCACAGTGTGGACAGCAGGGACATTGGATGGTCGAGAAAGGTGGGCTCCGGAGGCGAGTGTGAGGGTGGGGTGATCAAAGGCGACGCCTACAAAGCGTGGCAGGGGCATAATAAAAGTCGACGGGAGAAGGCCAAATACAAGCACTGCATTCTGCATTTAGGAATAGACGCTCGGGGTCTTCTTCGCACGACGGACCGTCTGGTATGGAGAGGCTTTGTATCTTTCTGCCTCTTCGACGTGTTACTATGACAATTTTTTTTTGAATTTTTGGACTCCCCAGGCTAGAGGAATTGCACCTGAGTGTGAGAGGGCCGGTGAATCTATACGAGGCTCGCCGAGAGACCCGACATCCAGCACCGCACGGCGTTTAAAGCAGTGGTGGCAAAAAGAGAGCACGAACCCATCAAAAGTTTGACAGATCAGTGTTGAGATGCCGTGCAAATTCCGTTTCCAACCCGGTTCTGCATTGCAGCAGCACCGATGCGGCGTGCACGTAAAGGCTGTGGAGCTTGCGTCCGTTTCCGCGCTTGTCTCTCAAGTTTGGCGCTCGCAGTACCAAAAGGCGCGGTCACGCGACTGCCAAACAGAAATACATTGATGTTGAAATGGGATAGGTCTGGATAGGTAGAACGGCGTCTCTGTTCCCTGATACTCAAACCTACCGCGTTATAATGAGTCCCAAAAACTTTCCTCGCGGACATCTGAGCATGATCGACATTCCCCGTGTTTTGCTTTGCTTACAGGCCTCCGGATAACTTTTATTCGAGTCCTTGAACAATAAGTAAACTTCTTCGGCGGTGATCTGTATCGTTGAATCCATCCAGCCGAGGCACGAAAAGTATATTCTCTCCTGCGACTTGAACATCGGTTCAACTGAAGGGATAATTCTATTTGTCAACCCCCCTTGTTGCATCAACGGGGTTAACACTAATTGTCAACCCCCAAGATTTGTAAGGTTGGATGTGATGGCGGGAAGGAGCGAGAGGTGGTCGGGCGTTCTCCAGCAATGAAGTGCAAGTGTAAGAACACATAGTAAATCACACACATCGACCAGAGACGGCCAGGTACCCTCTCAACTTTTTCGGTGGGCCCTCCCGTCGAAATTAATGGAGATTTTGCCGTTCTGTCGTTTGAATTTGGCTTAAACCACCAAAATGATGTGGGATGCCTCGGGAAAATTGGAAGAAAAAATAGGGAGCACATCCACACATTCTACACAGTATTTAACGCTCTTGCGGGACGAAGAATACCTTCTCTCCTCTCAAAACAGTGGATTTTGCCTTAAAAATGGTTTGAAATCTTATCTTATCTTGTACGGCAGGGGGTTGCCAAATAGAAAAAGTCTATATGTCAACCCCGTTGTTCTTGTCAACGGGGTTGACAAATAGAATTATCCCAACTGAAGTAGCACGAGTTCATGTCATCCACCAGAAGCCCGAGGCCTACAGCCGGGCTTAAAATCATCAATGATACAATCTACTATGTCCGAGGACATTTTGCAGCCGCCGGGGTAAAAAAACGCGTTTTCATAGATATGTTACACCTTTCCTCTATGCAGGCCGTTACACTATTTCTTCGCCCAGGGGGAGGTCTGTTTTCAGCAGAAATTCTGCTTGTTGTTGCCCTTTGCCGGCATCGGCATGACGGTCCGAAGAGCCGACATCCGCCGATCCAGGAGTCTCGGACGATCATTGACACTCATACTCATTGAGTCATCCGTGTGCCTGCCGAGTCGTAGGTCTAGCTTGTTCAGCAGCTTTCCACCCGAATGCCATATTGGTTCAGCGCTGTTTGAAACCAAGTTTCCTTGCGACAGCTTCTTTGCGCCTGGCGGCCGCTCACCGGACCCAAATAATCCGACAACCCTTTGCCATTTGATTCTAGCAGTCGTCTTCCATGCGCGATGTCGCTGCTGTCGCTGCGATAGCTAACTACTGTTGTTACGTTGGCTGCACCACGATCAGATTCCGTGTTGGCTTGTTTAAGTGATCAACTATATATACTCGCGATGGAAACAGTCAGCGCTGTGGTCTTGCGCTCTCTCCACCCCGGGCCCTCTCGTTTTATTCTTACCCTTTCTTCCTTGGCAGCGCCAACTTTAATTTCTACTATTCTCAGCATGTTCGCACTGCTCCCCCTTTTCGCGCTTCTCCCTTCCGCGTTTTCGCGGCCGGTCCCAAGAACGATCTTTGGTCTCGGCAACTCTACGGCGGACGACTCTGCGTCGGGTGCACCCTCTCCAGTCTCGCTTGCGACCCTGAACAGCACGCTGCTCAAACCGGCACAGTTCGCCCGCGTCGCCTACTGCGCGAGTGCCACGATTACCAACTGGAGTTGTGGATTGCCTTGCCAGGCGCTGCAAAATGTTACATTCCTGCAATCCGGTGGTGGTACGTCTGCGTGTTCTCCTGGGGAAGCGATAAAGGCTGACTTGTCATCGTAGACCAGGGCAAAATCCCCCTCTGTCAGTAGAAGTATTCACCATGCAAATCTCCTATTCCTGACTTGAGGGCGTTCACAGATTACATCGCCCACGATGGGACTGACAACACTCTCGTGGTTGCTCACGAAGGAACGGATGCCAAGAACATGTACGTGGTGACACCCCTGTGCCGTCGACTCTGGCTGACCGACTCCCCTCAGCCTCTCCATCCTGAACGACGCGGAATTCGGACTCGTACCTTTGAACGAGACGCGTTTCCCCGAGACTGCCGACAGTGCGTCCATTCCCCTCCCCCTCCATCGAACTCCCTAACCTTTCCTTCGCGCCGCAGAAAACATTACAGTGCACTCCGGCTTCCAAGAGACCTTCGAACGTACCGCGGATAGCCTGCTTGCGGGCGTCATGTCCGGGCTCGCCTCCACCGGCGCCAAGAAGGTGCTCGTAACCGGCCACAGCCTCGGCGCCGCCCTCGCCACCATGACCGGCGCCCTCATCAAAGGCGCCGTCGACCCCTCCGTCGATGTCACCGTCACCGGCTTCGGGCTCCCGCGCGGCGGCAACGAAGCCTGGGCGGATTTCCTCGACTCGGACGTCGGCGTCACCTTCATGTCGAACCAGAACGACCCCGTGCCCACGGTCCCGCCGAAATTCCTCGGGTTCCAGCACTCGAGTGGGGAGATCCACATTGTGGACGACACGCAGCAGAACTTTATTGCGTGCCCGGGGCAGGACAACACCAACTGCGCGACGGGGAACAATGTGCTGGCGTCCAGTGTCGCCAACCACCTCGGTATGTCGTGCTCTCCCTTTCTCTCTCTTGTTTGGGTCGGTGTCGGTCAATTGACTGGCTGATTTGCGTCTGATCCAGGTCCGTACTTCGCCGACATCACCTTTGGCGGGTCGCAGTGCTCGCCACCATCTTAAGCCGTTAGTCCAAGGCGCAGTGCGTAGTTCAGCAGGGATGAAATTGTATGTAGAAGAATTATGGTAATTTTGAATCTAATGAGACGCCGGCGAGGCGCATTTTTAAACCTGTATCGGAAGTCTGATGTGTTCATGCATACAGAAAGTAGGACTGATCATGACAAACCAAGTACTTACATTCGCTGGTGCCGCGGCGCTACCTCAGCCAAGTCATACATATGATACGCATACTTCGCAACACTCGACTGTTGCGTGCCCGTCAGCTGTTGAACAGCATGTTCACAGTTAATCGTCATGTGCAGCTTGATATTGAGTCTCACTCGTTGCTTCCATACACCGCTTCACATCCGTCTTTATATAGCGAAGGCGGGTTTGTAATTGGTGGTCGTCGTCTTCGGGTACACTGGAAGATTGGTACTCGTGGAATAAAGTGCACCATCAAACTGAAGACGTGTGGCGGAGGTGGGATTGCAATTGGCCGTTGTCGTCGTCACAGCCAGACGTAAATTTGGACTGGAAGATTAGTGGTCGTGGAATAAAGTGCATGATCGAACTTGAGAGTTTGTAAATTATATTCGTCAAGAAAGGTATCTCTGCGGACGAGTGAGCGATAGATGGACGAGGCTCAGTGGCTGATATAACATAGCAAGACTCCTTGGAATCGAACACAAAAATCACGGAGACGATCCGGTAGGGTGGTTGGATTGTGGTCTGCCTAGGCCAGCAGATTCGAGTTGCGACGAGCCTAAAAGAAAAGCTGGTTGTCAGTATCCGTGAAGCAACAAAGTAGAATTTATTCGGACGATTTGCTCCTAAACTGGGCTCAGTTCTATGAGTTCTCGGTTCGTCGGGTCCGAATCCAGCGCCTTCTCTGACTGCGAACGGATACGGCGGTGGACTGCTTGAGAAATGGCGATGCGGAGCCGGCGGAGGCGCGTACGGATCGTCCGCCAGGGCCATCTGCGACCCGGACATGGACAAAGATGTCGTGTTCTCGCTTGAACGCATGGTCATAGGCATCGGCGGCGTGTTGGTGTAGGTGTTGGAATGCGTTATTCGTTGGCCGTCAGGCGTGAACTGCGAATGCGAGGTGGGGAAGTTGATGTTATCGTAGTCCTCTGCGTCTTCGCCTTTGGGGCGGCAGCAGTTGCAACCGAAGATCTTGAAAACGGAGTGGAAGGGCATATAACGGAAGGCCGAGGCGACACAACCTGGCCAGCGAGGAAGAATTTCAGGCCTTGCCACCCACTCAGATGGTTTCACTCACCACAACACGCGATGCAGCAGCAGCAAATTCCACAGCAGTCCGTGTCCATCGTGTTTATAGTGGCGGAATGTTATTTCAACGAGCGGGGTGGTCTGAAGAGGCAAGCTATCGCCAGGAAGATGCCAGATATATTACTGAAGCAGGGAAGACAAAAAGAGCGGTGCAAGGCAGGTCGTGGTTGGTGGTCAAGCAAGTTTTTGATGCACTGCCGCATAAAGTATGCCGGATGCTGCCGAGGTCTGTTGCAGTCTATTGACCGTGTTGATCGGTGCCTTTTCGTCCTGCCTTCATGGTCGGTCGACGTCCCCTTCCCAAAGCGGCAAAAATCCAACGACTCGACGATTTCCTGGACCGTCAAGGCTTGTTCGAGTCCTCACAGGTCCGCCTTTCTGCAAAATATTCACTCCTCTTCCGAGTCGAACTTGAAGTCTTCGACTCTTCGCATCCAATCGCATCCAACTGTGCGACTCCTGCTGATATCTGGCCGAAGCCTCACACTTCTATATTACCGCCCTGTCTCGTTTACGAACACGGGCGATCGCATCTGGTTTCCGACTAACCTTTCGGCGTTCACACACAAATATTTCCCATTGCTCGCGCCTAAATCGTTGCGGACTGGCGATTAAAATTCTTTCGTGATCTCAAGATATCGCAAAATAAACTGCAAGTATTCAACCGACGGCTCCTTGATGTACCTTCGTGGAGACGCTCTTGCCTGACCGGGGCAAGAGGCTAAGTGAAATGGTTCAGCCAGTTTCGTTACCACCGACTAGGAACGCTTACTCTGAGGTCATCATCGGTGCATTCAAACCTACGAGGGCATTCGAAATCGAAGAGTCGGCAGTGACGCCTCTAGGATCCCTTCAGCAATTTCGGGAGTTTGCGTGGATCAACGGACGGCTATATAAGTGCCGTGCTTTCTGGCGAGCTACCACCTATCGCCTCTCACCACCCTTTACCAGTCAGCACCATGTTTCCCAAATTGATCCTCTTTCTCGCCTTTTGCAGCATCGCTGTGCATGCAGCGGACGTTCTGACGTTCAAGATCGCCGACTTCCAAGGCAGCATGTTGGATCTTTCCAGTGGTAGCCCGAACTCCCTCACCCCAGTGCTCAGCGTCAAAAATGCAAACGACACGAGCCAGAATGCAAGTATACATCCCTCGCCGCTCAGCTTGCTGACTGACCAGTTTAACAGTGGAGATTCTTCTACGCGGCTCACGGCGACGAGAACGAGTACCGCGTGCAGAACGTCGCCGCGCCTGCATCCATCCTCTCATACACTACCGCCGACGTCACCACCCTAGGCGGCGCGGAACATACCCAGATCGTGGGCAAGCAGAACGTCAGCACTTTCTGGGATATCATCCCCGTCGCAGGCAAGAAGGGTTTCTCGAAGTGTGTGCACAGTCCCTTCTGGTACTGCGGGCTTGAGAACTGATTCAGGCATCCAACAGCTTCATCGAGAAGGAAACGAGGCTCGCCATGACGGCATGGCCCCGTTCTGGGCGCAGTGGAAGCTCCCCTGTTAGTGTTCTACCTGTGTCCAGGGGTCGATTTACCTGATGCCGATACCTTCTTTTCCTTCTAGATCACGCTCGAGCAGTACAATGCCAAGAATCCGCACCAGGTTTTCAAGCTCAGTGCACGTTCGTCTAATTTCACTTCCAGATCCAGAATCGACGGAAGCTGACTGAATGAACTCCATAATAGCCGCAGTTTGAGTGGAAAGGCGTGTCGAAGGCTGCGACGCCAAGGTGATTTGACTTCGGTTCGAAAATTCAGCGTAGTATGAAAGGGTATTTTTCAGTTTCCTCGAAGATGAAATGAGAATACAAACAGGGGGACGTCTAAAGTCTAAAAAACGCCCAACAGTGCGCCTCGAGAAGCGCCCATTGGAAGCGCTTGCAGTTCTGCGTGCAGGGGTTATTTGAGTTTGGGAACCTACCGCTGCGCCATTCAAAAACTAACTAACCGCCTGAAGCTTTATGCTGAGATGCGATAACTTATGCGAGAACCTCGCTGGATAAATTCCAGCTGGAGTTCGGCATGAGCGGCAACGATAGCCGCGCGGCGGAGATCGAAAAGCGGAATCTGCGGAATCTCTTGCACGCCACAAGCAATACTCGAGCTTAAGGTCTGGGCAACAAATTCGAGTTGAACTAAGGAACATCTAACAATTGAATGAGGCCCGGTAGCAGCGGCCGTGTTCCCGGTCAGCCTCGCTCTAAGTTCGGCAGAGCTTAGCTTGGGAGCGTTTACCGTTTCGGGGGGCAAAAGTCCAACAAAAATCCCACGGAGGAGAGGAGGGGACCGACATTTGCAAGTATGAGGCTCAGTGGCGATAAAGTTTCTGATGTAACATAGTATACTCCTTGGAATCGAACAACAAGAATCACGGAGACGATTCGGTGAGGTCCTTCGAATGTGGTCTGCCTAGGCCAGCAGATTCGAGTTGCGACGAGCCTAAAAGAAAAGCTAGTTGTCAGTATCCGTGAAGCAACAAAGTAGAATTTATTCGTACGAGTTCCTCCTAAACTGGGCTCAGTTCTATGAGTTCTCGGTCCCTCGGATCCAAATCCAGCGCCTTCTCTCACTGCAAATGGATAAGGCGGTGGGCTGCTTGCAGTAACCCGATGTGGAACCGGCGGAGGCGCGTACGGATCGTCCGCCAAGGCCATCTGCGACCCGGACACAGACAAAGACGTCGTGTTCTCGCTTGAACGCATGGTCATAGGCATTGGCGGCGTGTTGGTGTAGGTGTTTGAATGCGTCATCCGTTGGCCGTCAGGCGTGAACTGCGAATACGAGGTGGGGAAGGTGATGTTGTCGTCCTCCTCTTCGTCCTCGCCTTTGGGGCGGCAGTAGTTGCAACCGAACATCTTGAAAACGGAGTGGAAGGGCACATAACGGAAGGCTGAGGCGACACAACCTAGCCAGCAAGGGAAATTTCAGGCCTTGCCACCCACTTGGATGGCTTCACTCACCACAACACGCGATGCAGCAGCAACAAATTCCACATCAGTCCGCGTCCATCGTGTTTATAGTGGCGGAATGTTATTTTGATCAACGAGCGGGGTGGCCTGAAGAGGCAGGCTATCGCCAGGAAGGTGCCAGACACTGAAGCAGGAAAGATACAAAACAGGGCGGCGTAAAGGAGCTCGTAAGGGTCGTGGTCTGTGGTCAAGGGGACTGAATTGCCAGTGATGATCTGATGCAACACCTTTTACTAATACCCGCCGGTAGAAGGCGGACATCGTTGGCCGCTGGCACATGCTGATCCAAGGTGCGCGCCAAGGATTCCGACCCCGGCCAGTGTGCTCCGTTACCCCGCGCTTTGGCCAGTGACTTTCACCAGAATCGATCGAATATTATAAGCCGCTGGAAATTGTTAGTCTAGTCTTACTCGCGCCTGTCATACCGTAGGTGGGGCTTCGTGAATTTGATGGCTTGGCATCAGCACGGGAATGGCAAACACAACCCTTTACTAAGACCACGTCTCGACGACATCGCGCATCTCGACACATATGCGCGCCACAACCTTCGCTTTCTGGGTTCTACTCTATATGCTATGTCACACAACTCTGGCCTCCCCCGAAGGCTTTGATTTGGCCCGTAAAATCTTGCTTGATGTCCTTCCGAATTTTGAGCCGCACCACTACCAAATCACCTAATGTGCCCACCTAACCCCTCTAGTTAGAGAGGGAACGTGGGGGGGGTTCCCTCTCTAACTAGAGGGGATAACGCGATTTCACGGGAATCTCTTATATCCCTTATGTTGGGGACTTAGGAGATCGCCCAAGGCCGTCCACCAACTACGGCGGGTAGTGACCACTGTCTCCACGGAGGTCACCGCCCTCCTGCCGCCCTCCCCGCCGTCCTCATCGCCTGTCGCCGCCGCCATCGTCGCCGCCGACTATGATGGCAGCGGCGCTGCCATCACGGGTGGGCGCGCTGCCATCAAACCCTCTCCCCATCACATCGCCCATCAACAACACGTCCCGCACGTCACACCGCCACTCCCGCACATCACCCCGACACCCCCGCCCGCCGTCCCGACCCCCGACCTCGAATTTTTCAATTTATTTATTTTCTCTGTTTTTTCTTTCGACGTTCTATCGTAGTTTTATTGTTTCCTATATGATTAAATGCGATGTATTCTACAAAACATGGCATGGTGGAGTCCACCAACTTCCAGTAATGAACTTACCTGTTTGGACAACGTGACGTACGGCCTCAGAGCAGGTGATTTTAAGCTCAATCAGTTCGAGCATTCAATGAAATAAAGGCCGCCGATATTTTACGCAACCAACTTCAACTGTCCACCAACTGCCAGAATGTCCACCAACTGCCAAATGTCCACCAACTACCTATGTATGTACTACTCCGCCTTTTTTTTGCCTCTTCCGTTTACCCAACTGCACCATAATACCTCGCGTTTCTGCCATGCTGCCTCGCTCTCCGTCCGATGTGCTCGCCTGGTGGCGAGCATGTTGTCAGCTGCTCCATCCACTAACTCCCTTCCCTCTCCCTTATCCTCTGCTGGTCTCTTCTGCTTCCCCAACTGCGGAGTCGTTTCTTCTGTGTCCATTGTCAGGGCGGTGTTCTCCTTCCCCACCACCGGAGTGGGTACCAGCGCCTCGATAGCAGGCACTGCAGGCTTCCCCACTCCTGCACCCCGATCCGCCCCCTCCTCCTCCTCCAGCTCATCTTCACCCTCCGAGGCTTGTGGTGCTTGCTCAGGTCAGCGGTGTGGTTGTGTTATGGGATCTGGGTATTCATAGTGTATTTTGAATTTACCCTGTATATTAGTCTTCGTAAATTCTGTCTTTTGATTCAAGAGCAAAGCCACACTTCTCACCTCTTATTTTGGTCTGTGTTAAACCTCTGAACAACTTCAACGTCTTAACACATCAAATATTCGATCTGCCATCAATGCCATGAACGTCCTGCTGCCTCTAAAACATGTCTCTTACATGTTTCCCACTCTCATTACAGTGTCAACCCTTATGGTTGCCACAATGGCCTTTCTATGTAGACTTTCTCTTTGCAGTAGTGGTTGTAGTAATATCTAGAATATTCAGAACACCCAAGAATATTCTAGAACATTTTGAGAACTTCATGGAACATTGTTCCAATATTCTGGGGAATCTTCTAGTACCATACATGAAGATTCCAACCCTATTTAGAAGGTTCTAGCACAGAACCTTAGTATATAACTGAGAGCCTGTCCTCATGTGCAGGCATCTATCCTTACATCAATCCACAATGTAGCACTTCTGCACACAACTCCGAAAAGGCTAACTGTAGAGTCTATAGCCAATTCACCTACTTCCTAACTGTAGAGTCCATAGGATGGTAGTCCTGCTTGCCGAATCCGCTAACCGTAGGGTCCATAGCGCTGATTCGAACCAGTTCCTAGCTTAATAGCCCATAGGATCTGGAGTTACCTGTTGTTTGATTTAAGTTTGATCACACTCACATTGAGAGTTTCCGAATCCCTCGCATCTGAACTACTCAGATATCCTCTTACGACTCACGACACGCTTTATGACTTACGACTAACTCACAAAACTCGCTAAAACATCACTCACGACATCAGTACCCAATTACTGACATACACTCGTAAAACGCTAAATCCTAACATTGGTGGACACATTGGGAAATTCTCAAAATTGAGTGTGCACTCCTTATCACAACAATATATCACTGACACCCATGTCTCACACAACAATAAACCCTGCTTCAACATCTGCCTATCAACGGCACACGGCTTTAACCAGTACCCCGGCTCCTGGAGGCTCAGCTCCTCTCCCTAACATCCCGGCTCCAGCATCGAATCACTCAGAAGATGATGATTCTTACACTGATGAGCGGTCCCAGTGGATCAGAGGAAAAGATTCTGAGCCGACCTTCATTTTGAATGAAGATCAGGTATTGTCTTTCCCTCCCTTGACAGACCTGGGCAGTTCAATTTCAGCATCTCGGATTGCAAGCTGGGATATTGACGACATTGTCTTCCAAGTTCCAACAGTAATGGCGGAGTATCGCACTTTGAACAACGCTTATGTACAGGACCGCCGAGCTGAAGCTATAAGGCTTTGTGCTCGAGCAATTCAGAAATCATTCCTGTCACGTTCAAAGTTTGCACCTCGTCGACTACATGAAAAGGTTTTCAAGCGTGAGCTAGAGAGCTTGGAAGACCTCCTAACTCATGTTGAACAATCTACTACATCACTAGGGGATGGCAAGCATGCTTTTCGTATTAAGCCAGACAATTACCATGCTCTGCTTAATATGTTAACCTTCCGACTCGGACAGTCAATCTCATCCTTCAAGGAGATCAACAAGGAACCTCCCGTGCTCCCTTGCTGGGCAGCAGAAACTGCACTCATTGAAGATTGGCTGGAAATAAATGTGTTTGAAATCATTGCTGTCTGCTTCAGGCTTGAAATTGAGAATTTCCTAACTGCATTGGACAAGAGATACAATTTTACTGAAGCAACTTCAAGACCATACATGACCTCGGTCCCCGAAGATGAAGATGTCACTGCCATCAAGATTGGATCGAAGAAGAACACTGGTGGCTCCACCGAGCCAGTTCATCAACGAGATGTACCACCACACATGAATATTCCTCAAGGCAGTTCCTCAACAGCCTATGTGAGCAGCAAGATGAAGGAGACAGTTGGTGACTTCGATGCAATTCGTAGATCTCAATCTACAATGTATCATAATCCCAATACATCAGTTCGAGTTTCATCTGCCTTCAATAGTGGACCAATTCCTACAAACAATCGTCGAATCTCGGAGATATTCCAACCTATGCATACCCTGTTTGAAGAGGATCAAAATGTTGATCAATCTCACGGTCATGCTTATCAACCAGAAGAATATGAACAATACCGTCAAGGCACTTATGCAGGACCACTGTAAGGATGCCATCCTCACACGTGCATCTTACCAGTAACCTGGTTCTTCACATGTCACTTACTCAGCCACATCCTCTTTTGTATATATAGCCACCATTTACCTTACCTTCTGTACCGCACGAAACCCCCCGATTTTGGCCCCCTTTGTATTCCTCCTGTTGCTCGTAGCCTGGAGTCTCGCCGCTAGGAATATATCGTGGTCCTGTCGATGTGTGTGTCTCTGTCCCGGTTCGCCCGTTAGTGTCTGTCGAGAGAACGACAGCCTTTCAACCACCTATCCCTTTCGTTTTCCCTGTGACTCCAAGGCAGCAGCCAGCACAAAATTCATCTGCATCTGGAGCGCGACAAGTTCCAGCGCCACAACACCAAGGCAATCCTAACCCGGATCCTGATCCAAATGATGAAGACGATGATGATAATGATGAGCTGAATAGGCGAAATCCTAATCCTCCACACCGTCCATTTGGCAGACCTGGAGGTAATGGTGGAGGTGGAGATGGAGATGGAGGTGACAATGGCAACGGCAATGGAGGTCCTGGTGGCCCCAGAGGAGGAAATCCAAATGGCCCTCCAAATCCTGGAGATCCTGCTGGTCCTGGAGGTGCTAATAATGGTTCGCTGGTTTTCCAAGATAAATGACATTGCTCGAGAATCTCTTACTGTCTGGCAGCAGCTTGGCCGTGTTGTTCCAAAGCGTTTGGAAGGTTCTGCTGAGATTTGGTATTGGTCTTTACCATTGGCCTATCGAGCGGAGATTGAACGCAACTGGGATACCTTGAAGACTGCTATCGGAACATACTACATGAACCGCAAGTGGTTGGACAAGCAGAAGGCCAAGGCCAATCGTGCTTCATATAGGCAAACCGGCTATCCAAGAGAAACTCCCAGTGAATATTTCATTCGCAAGACTGAACTTCTCAGCATGGTGTATACTCTGGATGCATCTGAACTAATCATGGAAGTCATGGAAGGAGCTCCTGCTACCTGGAACACTGTTCTGACCACCCAACTCTACCGCAACGTTGTCGAATTCCAATCAGCAATTAGATTTCACGAAGATAGTCTACTTAGGCTTGGTGATAACCGAAATAACCGCTGGTATGATCGCACAAATAATTTCGAAAGAGATTCTCGCAACGCTCGCACTAATTTGGTTGGCAGTAATAAGACCGGACAGAAGTTCCCACCTCCAAGATATCCCAAGGATGATTCTAATGTGTCCAAGAGAGCAACTCCTGCATCCAAAGGTGCACGACCTTGTCGCCACTGCGGTAGCAGCATGCACTGGGATCCGGAATGCAAACATGCATTCAAGGCCGCTCGGGATGCTAGAGCAAATTTGATTCGCCTTGATGATTATGAGATTGAGGCACAGGAAGAGTATGATGATCTGTACTATACCTTGAATTCGGATGATGAATCCAACGGGAACTCACAGGAATCTAAGCAGGATTTTTGTAATCCCCTTCAGTCTACTGAACCTCTTGTCCATCTTGTCAGCTCAGATGAGAATAACATGGCAGAGCCTTCAGCACTGGAGGGGGTAATTGATTCGATTGAGTCATTGAGTTTTATGGAGGATTTTACACCAGTCACGGAAGCGGAAAATCGGACCGATGATGGAATTCCTGTTGATGTTAAGTTCACCTGAAACAACACCAACTGAAGAACCATCAAAGGTAACTCAAGTCAAGGCCTGCTCTGAATCGTCGCAGTCGCCGCCGACTTGCTCGAGATATCAATGTTGTTGGTTACACTATCAGACATGAAGATGGTGCTCAAGCGGATCGACCACTGATTGAACTCAAGAAGTACATGGCTCGACCCCCAGGATGTTCTTTCCTAGGATCAAAGGCCACTCAAACTTGGGCAACTGTTGGTGGTTTAGATGGAGATGGAATTGGTGTCTTGAAAGATACAGGTTCCGACATTACTTTGATTTCACAAGAAGCTCTAGAGGGTTTAACGGTTCAGCCTAAACGGAAATTGGGTCAAAATATCAATCTTGTTCAAGTAACCGGGAAATCCACGGTGAAAGAATATGTCACTCTTGACTTATATTTCTATACTCCTGATGGACCAGTGAAACTTACTGTGGAGGCTTATGTAGTCAAAGGAATGTCAACCTCACTAATCCTAGGAAATGATTTTGCAGATCAATACTCTCTCTCAGTCATCAGAGATAAAGGGGAATCATACATTGTCTTCGGAGATTCCGGAAGAAGACAACGCGTGCGAAATTCTACATCAGCTTTGGTTGATGAGAATGGACATTCCTTCAAGGTCTTTGTCGAGGGAGGTTTCAAGAAATCACAAACAGGATTGAAGTTGAGTATTCATCGGAAGCATCAGAAGTTGAAGCAACGTGTTCGCAACAGGGTTAACAACGGAGAAGTTTGTGCAATAAATCGTGTGGTAATTCCTGCCGAGACCAGCATAGCAGTTCCAGTAAATGTGTATTTTCCAAAAGGAGTGAACACCCTCTTTGTTGAGAAGAAATTATTCACTCACGGCAATACAGAAGATATATATGGTGCTGCTGACTCCTTGATCTCCCGGGATCGGCCATATTTGCATGTTGCCAATTTCTCTAATCGTCCTGTGACAATAACAGAGGGTCAGATTCTGGGAACTGCACGAAATCCCAAGAATTGGTTAGATAGGTTTGATAAGTTCTCACTTGAGGAACAAAATCGAATCCAGGTTCACGCAGCTCTTGTCCGAACACTGGTTGACGAGAGACTTGCAACTGATAGCCAAGACTTAATAGGCAAGGCTGTGAGAGCTGAGACAAATATCTCCTCGAAGGCTCAACGTAACGCAACAGAGACTGATGATCCATTAGCTGAGGAACCAATTGAAGGTGGTCCAAAGACATCTGAGGTTCCTAGTGAAGAGGTCTCAAGTACTGAGTTCTTGGAGCAGATGGATATTTCACCAGATTTATCTGAGGAACAGCGCAAGAAATTGGAAGAAATTCCTGATCAAGAATAAGGATGTCTTTGGACTAGACGGACGTCTTGGTAATTATGCTGGTAAAATTGATATTCCGATGAAACCCGGATTCGAACCAGTTTCTTTACCACCATTTGCAACTTCGCCTGCTAACCGGGAAGTCATTGACAAGCAAATGGATTCTTGGATCAAACTTGGGGTGATTGAACCATCAAAATCACCATGGGCAGCACCAGTATTCATTGTTTACCGAAATGCAAAACCACGCATGGTCATTGACCTACGGAAACTCAATGAGATGGTGATTCCCGACGAATTTCCCATTCCCAAGCAAGACGACATTCTTCAAGCACTGAATGGCTCCCAATGGCTTTCCACTCTCGATGCACTTGCAGGATTCACTCAACTGACCATGTCAGATGATGCAGCTGAAAAGCTGGCATTTAGGACTCATCGCGGACTGTGGCAGTTCAGGCGCATGCCATTTGGGTATCGCAATGGCCCCAGTCTTTTCCAACGCATTATGCAAAATGTGTTGACACCATTTCTGTGGATTTTTGCACTTGTTTATATTGACGATATTGTAATCTTCTCGAAAACCTTTGATGAGCACTTAAATCACATTGATCTTGTTCTCACTGCTATTCGAGAAGTCAACATCACTCTCTCCCCATCAAAATGTCCATTTTGGGTATCAGTCTCTGCTCCTCCTTGGACAGAAGGTTTCCCGATTGGGGTTGTCAACACACAAAGAGAAGGTTGATGCAATCATACAATTAGCAGAACCACGAAATGTCCCAGAACTTCAAGTTTTTCTGGGAATGATGGTGTATTTCTCGTCCTACATTCCATTTTATGCATGGGTTGCTCATCCCTTCTTTCAGCTACTGAAGAAAGAGACTAAATGGGAATGGACAGATTTACACCAGGAAGCATTCAATTTATGCAAACAGGTACTTACAAATGCACCTGTCCGGGGATATGCCATGCCTGGCAATCCATATCGTGTTTATACGGACGCATGTGACTACGCACTTGCTGGAATTCTGCAGCAAGTTCAACCAATTTTAATCCGTGATCTCAAAGGAACTAGAGTGTATGAACGCCTGCTCAAAGCCTATCAGAAGAAGGAACCAGTTCCCACTCTTGTGGCCGCAGTCAAAGGTGTTAATGATGTTCCCACACCTGGAGATTGGGCGGATAATTTTGAAGACACCACAGTCCACGTTGAAAGGGTGATATGTTATTGGTCCCGAGTGCTCAAATCGGCCGAACGAAACTACTCACCCACAGAACGTGAAGCCTTAGCGTTGAAAGAGGCGCTAATCAAGTTCCAGCCCTACCTGGAAGGAGAAGAGATATTGGCAATCACAGATCATGCAGCACTCACCTGGAGTCGGACTTTCCAAAATGTCAATCGGAGACTTTTAACTTGGGGCACTGTATTCTCTGCTTACCCCAAACTGAAAATTGTACATCGTGCAGGTCGAGTACACTCCAATGTCGACCCGATTTCGAGATTGAGAAGACGTGTTCCGATTGAACAAGGTCCAGCAAAAGATCAAACAAAGTTTGTGGAACTCAATCCACAGGATGATCTACTGAAGGATATGTACACGGAACTAGGTCCAACATTTGAGGAAAGGCTATTGACAGTAGCCACCGCTTTTGTTCGGGCAGAGGAAACAAGTTTTGAACCTCCGTCTGCTTCATGTTTATTCAACACAACTGAGGTTAAATTGATCCTAGCCACACGATCGAGGTACCTCTCGTGTCCGCTTCATTGTACAATATTCTTGTCAGTATCTCCAAAGAGGAAATTCAGGACTGGAAAAGTGCATATCAGGAAGATGCACACTTTCGAGAGGTCATCAAAAACTGGAGGCATGAGAAAAATTGGTACAATCCATTGTACCCTCAATATCATTACAGTGACGAAGGATTGCTTTACTTCGAAGATTGGAATGGTAATAACCGCCTTTGCGTCCCGGAACGATTCAGAGTTAGTGTCATGGATGAAATGCACAACACTCTGACGGAAGCCGCACATGGTGGTTATCACAAGACATACAATCGATTAGCAGCCATTTATTACTGGCCTAGGATGTCTAGACAGCTCAAACGATACACTAGTACCTGTGATATCTGTCAGAAATCCAAGCCTCGTCGTCATGCACCCATAGGACTTCTCCAACCAATTCCGATTCCGACGAGACCATTTGAAGTAGTTGCAATGGACTTTATCCCGGAATTACCATTATCCAATGGCTTTGATAATATCTTGGTCATTGTGGACAAGCTCACAAAGTATGGCATTTTTATTCCATGTTCAGTGCACATCTCGGAGACGGAGACTGCACAATTAATTTTCCATGCGGTTATTGCTCATTATGGAATCCCTATGCAATTTATTAGTGACAGAGATGCACGATGGAAGAATGATTTCTGGAAGGAAATATGCCGGCTTCTAGGTTCAAAGCGAGCCCTCACAACATCTCATCATCCTCAAGCTGATGGCCAAACCGAGATTTTGAATCAAGGATTGGAGATCGCACTCAGGGCCTACATCGGACCATCTAGGGATGATTGGGCAGATCACATTGACGGTCTCATGTTGTCCTATAATAGTACACCCCACACAAGCACCGGGTTTTCACCGGCATATTTGCTGAGAGGTTACAATCCAATTACAGCTAGTTCAGTTCTCACAGACCCGCAATCTATTCCCAGGCCATCTTCTGTGCCTGACGATGCAAGGGGAGAATCAGTGATGGTGAACAACGAGAAGGCACAGGAAATGATAGAACATTTCGAAGCTGATCGCACTCGAGCTAAGGAGGCTTTACTGCTGGCTCAAGTGTATCAGAAGCGGGCATACAATAAAGGCCGCCTTGTAGATGAACTAAGTGAAGGTGACATGGTAGTTTTAAATCCACACAGTCTGGAGCTCTTGCGCTCTGAAAAAGGACGTGGGAAGAAGCTATTGATGAGCTATGATGGTCCCTTCGAAATTATCAGGAAGCTCAGTCCTGTGACCTATCAGATTCGTCTTCCCACATCATACGGGATTCACCCGATCTTAAACATAGCACACCTTGAAAAATACAACGTCTCACCCGAGGAATTTGGAGAACGGCCCAAGAAGCATCTAAATCGAGCTGATTTCGAAGATCTACCTGAAGAGGAGGTTGAACAAATTGTTGCAGAACGATTTAGGAAGAAACCTCGAGGCCGGAGAGTCCAAGAATTCAAAGTGCGTTGGAAAGGCTATGGCCCTGAGTGGGATCAATGGATGAGCAAAAGAGCGCTCCAGAATGCCCCGAATGTTCTCAATCAATGGCTCACTCGGGCAGAAGCATGATCATCTTTAAGAATTTTAATTTTACTATGCTTCCAATGGACATTCTTGCCTGATACAGACACAGAAGGTCACTGCTTTAGGAAAAATATTATGCAGCCTATGGGAGGCCAGGAAATTGACGTTTTCTGGTGCTTTGTCGGGTCCTTATACCCCTATCCATGCATTTCAATCCGTCCTTCAACCCCTGAGGTTTGAAGTTGCACCCCACACTCATTTGAAATTATCAGCAAGAAGTTGAACCTTTTAGGCAATTAATTTTGCAGCACATGCGACGTTACGAATTGAACACATGCAATGTTGCCTTCCAACGTCTCTATATAGGTCGGAAAATTCGACGTTGAGTCCCCAGGATCGGGTGCCACACCCCGCTCTCCTGACCCCGACTTTTGCTACCTCTTCTTTGACTCTCTACTCTACTGCAGCAATGCAGCGTGCGATGGATGCCTTCCGCTCCGACGAGCCTCTCTACAATATCCCCGAGGTTATCGGCAGTCCACGCCTTGTCCTCCAACTATTTGCCGCTCTCAACTCTATTGCCCTCACCACGACGCCTCAAGGTCGGGATATTCAGCTGCTCCCCGACGGCACCTGGCAGCTGCGCCCTGACTTTGTCACTTCGATCTGGCATGGATGTGGGCGCCTGGCTACCTTCATCATCTGCGCCGCTCATGGTTTCGACATGGCCAATTACACTGGGGACTTGCCATTCAACCTCCCTCTTGCTTGCATCCGGCAGATCTCTCTCCCAGCTCCGAGCATCCTGCTCTGCCTCGCCTATCCCCAGAACCCTTGGATTGGTCGTACCTTCACCACCCAAGCTGGTGCTCTTCTGGAAGGTAACGAGTACTGCACATTTGCTCGTTGTGGCATGGCCTGGATCCTCGAATTTCTTCGGCGCCGACTCGTCTTTGACATCAGCCCTTGGCAGGTTGGGGCAGCTCTTGGGATGCTCGAGGCCGAGTTCCTTAGCCTTGCGCGTGAGATTCGTACCTCGGATACTCTGCAGATGCGGCACACTCGAGCTCGCAGTTATTGGTTCTGTCCGACGCTGGACTCTGGTATTTAAAGCAGTTGAAATTCGCTCTTTTCAACTGATTTTCTTGCAGATGTTGCGAGACTGATTCGTCCGGAGGTCACCCACGTTGGGATCCTTCGCGACCATCTCACTTGCGCAATTTTTGTGCTCCCGTACCGCGTCCAGGACAGCACGGGCTCGGTGGTGGTTTCACGCATGGACCAAGTCATGCACCGCATTCTTGCCTCGCGTCAGCACGGTGCAACTGTATTTTTCGTGCACAGTGATGACGCCGCTGACTATAATATTATCTCCGAGAACCCCGCTGTCACTCTGTCCGTTGCCAGCTCCACCACATCGTCGCGCGCATCCTCGGTGGCACCATCCTCCTCTTCCTCCTCTTCCGATGGAGGTAGTTCGACTTCATCGGATGGAATCACCTTCCTGTACTAGGTCCGAATAGGACATGTGGTATGTAATGATTTTCACGAAGTATGCCTTCGCTGGGGGGGCTATGTTACGGGATCTGGGTATTCATAGTGTATTTTGAATTTACCCTGTATATTAGTCTTCGTAAATTCTGTCTTTTGATTCAAGAGCGAAGCCACACTTCTCACCTCTTATTTTGGTCTGTGTTAAGCCTCTGAACAACTTCAACGTCTTAACACATCAAATATTTGATCTGCCATCAATGCCATGAACGTCCTGCCGCCTCTAAAACATGTCTCTTACATGTTTCCCACTCTCATTACAGTGTCAACCCTTATGGTTGCCACAATGGCCTTTCTATGTAGACTTTCTCTTTGCAGTAGTGCTTGTAGTAATATCTAGAATATTCAGAACACCCAAGAATATTCTAGAACATTTTGAGAACTTCATGGAACATTGTTCCAATATTCTGGGGAATCTTCTAGTACCATACATGAAGATTCCAACCCTATGTAGAAGGTTCTAGCACAGAACCTTAGTATATAACTGAGAGCCTGTCCTCATGTGCAGGCATCTATCCTTACATCAATCCACAACGTAGCACTTCTGCACACAACTCCGAAAAGGCTAACTGTAGAGTCTATAGCCAATTCACCTACTTCCTAACTGTAGAGTCCATAGGATAGTAGTCCCACTTGCCGAATCCGCTAACCGTAGGGTCCATAGCGCTGATTCGAACCAGTTCCTAGCTTAATAGCCCATAGGATCTGGAGTTACCTGTTGTTTGATTTAAGTTTGATCACACTCGCATTGAGAGTTTCCGAATCCCTCGCATCTGAACTACTCAGATATCCTCTTACGACTCACGACACGCTTTACGACTTACGACTAACTCACAAAACTCGCTAAAACATCACTCACGACATCAGTACTCAATTACTGACTTACGCTCGTAAAACGCTAAATCCTAACAAGCTCCGTGTCTCAACGCGTCGTTGGAAGTGCATCACGCGCAGGTCCAGGTTCTGGCGCATTTGTATCGTTCCTCATAAGCCTTCCATTCATCCTATCATACACGAATATTTTTACTTACATTATTTCCCTCACATCAGTGCTACTTACCTTAACATCCAACGGCGACGCTCTCACCGAATCCTCGGCCTTCTCGGACTGCGCTGGGGCTCGAGTTGTCGTGGGGCTTGGTCACCCTTACGACAGCACTGTTGCGGGGCAGTGTCTCGCCCTATTCTGTCTTTGCGCAGCTCCCGGTTGGTTTGATGGCTTAGGTGCTAGTTAGCTCGAGGAGTTACCTCGGACTCTCTACCTATTTTCTCAGCATGTATTTTCCCTTTCCTTGGACGTACGCAGGGCTCTGGTGACGCAAGAGCACGCGTACAGCCATCCCGATCATGTATAAATTGCTGCAACATGACAGAAAGGGGGATTCGCTCTCTTCCACTTACCACCACCATTGCTCTTAAGTCCAGAGCCTGCGCAACGAGTCCCGAGTATTGAGCCCCGAGTAGCGCGACACACTTGCTTCAAGAACGACCCCAAGCCCACCTACATACCCCTACACAGCTAAGTCATTTCAGCTACATTTATTTTATTTTTCTGTTCTACCGGTACAGGCTGGTGCGGCATACGACCGAGAGTCTCTAGGTCCCCGCTTGGACCTATCTTTCCTTCTTCAGTGGAGCCCACCGCGAGGGGCTTCGGTTTTCCGTTACCTGTTACCAGCTACGTTGCCTTACCCCTATATTTCCCCTTCTACCCCTAAATATTCTCATAGCAACTAACCCACGCTACACTCTCTACAATGTCTACTACCGCTACCCCCGCCCAGCACTCAGTGCTGCTTGTTCCGATGCCGATTCCTCGTACCCCACACGCGCCACACTTCAACGGCAAATATGTTACTGACTTCCTCACCCTCATCGCTCAACACGGCGCAAACACCGGCATTACGAACATGGATGACATGGTGCCGTACATTCTCCAGTACTCTTCTGACCGCGTAGCGTCAAGGATATGATTCGTTACGACGCTGCTTTTGACCCTGAGGTCGTAGGCAAGACCTGGACGAACGCCAAGGACGCTCTCAAGGTTCTTTTTGGCCACGCAGACAAGGCACCGGAATACACGGAAGCAATGTTGCAAGATTTCTGTCGGGAGCAAAACGCTAAGTCACCTTTTTCGAACAAGGAAGAGATCGAGGCATACACTCAGAAGTTTGCACAGATTGCCGGTCCTCTTACAAAGAAGAAGAAGATCACCGCCGAAGAACGCGACTTCTACTTCATTACCGGTATCTCCAACAAGTTGAAGGACTGGTTCAACGATCAAGTTCCGGTCGCGAATCGTACGCGTACAGCTCCTCCCACGATTCCTGATTCTGTCGCAATTTTACAGAAGCGGTTTGACACGAACTCGTTGACCTACGTACCGTGGGCCGAGACATCGAAGAGTAAACCTCGTGTTCCGACTTTTGGTGCTGACGGGAATAAACAGGAGACCACCTATTTGCGTCAAGATTCAGACCCTGACCATGGGGCCGTTACGGACCAAATGGACGACATCAACCGCAAACTGGAGCTGCTTCACCTTAGTATTGCAAAGCTGAGTTCCAATCGCGCTCCCGAACATTCTCACGCCACTGAACACGTTCATTCGGACCAGGTTCATGGTCCTCAGAAAAGTTGTTTCATGTGCGGGAAAGTGAACGCACATCCCTTGCACCCATCACGCTGCCCCGAGACCCGATTCCTACTCGATTCGAATACCATCAAATTTGACACGAATACTGAAAGGTACGTTATGAAAGACGGTACTGATCTGCCGCGCATCCCCCGGGGATTCGTCGGCGGAGTTGCAGAATATATTCGTGCACGCGAACGCGACCAGGCCCAGGCCAGTACTACCGCCCGAACTAACTCGATTCGCCTTTCCTACGAGTCTAACAGAGTCTTGAACGATGACTATTTCGCGGTATCTTCCCTTGACATCATGGACCGTTTGGCTGAACCCGTTACTCGAACAGGCCGTGATACCAACGTCAGGTTTGATCCTACTAAGCGAACCGAAGGCAATAAGGGTAAGGAACGCGAGAGGGAGGCCGCGCAGCCCTCCACTTCTGCACCTGCACCTGCGCCTGCTCCTGCGCCTCCGGTAAAACCTCCCGTCACTGCTTTCCCCACACTTCCGAATCCTATTAACCGCGAAGACGGGTGGAGGAATTCTCGCCCATCGAACTCTAACCCGCGCAATGAGGACATCACTATGCGAGACGCCAAGCGCCAAGTGTCATGATCAGGCACGGATCACTCGGCACCCTTCGGCGCGAGCTGCCTTTTCATTTCAACTTCGAACTTCATATAATCCTCGCGTTGCCACAGGCGGTCAAGGCTCGCATTATCACGACACCCCGAGGACGAATGGTTAGGTCCGGGGTTTGACATTCGGGTCTGCCCGGGGTTCGACTTAGGGTCTCCTCCAGGTCAGACAACACTCCTTTGTGTCCGACAACAGGATCATATGCAATGATCGACTCCTTTCCGTTGGCAACACATCGATCATAGACGACAGGTATCAACCCCTTGGTGTCGCCTTGGCACACTCCTTTATGCTCAAAGGCCCTGAATTACCCCTTGGTGTCAGGGCAACAGTTGTTCCTATGATCGGACCCCTTTACAATACAGTATATAAGTAATAGTAGAATCTCCTGTACAGTAGATTCTACCTCGTCTATATTCCGGCCTTAGACTGGCCTGTTCTGGACTTGTGTGTGACTAAGCTTGTCTGGCTTCAGTCTTTTCTCGTTGACTCGGGTTCTGCCTCCTTGTGCTCATCGTTGGCAAACCCCGGTCTCCTATCCTCGACTCCTTGGTCAGCGCTTCGACATCGGTTATCAGCAGGAGCTCTCGTAGGTGGTTATCGGTCTGCGTCCTCGCGGAGGATAGAACCACTATGATCTCCAACGCTCGCGATAACGCTGGTACCGCTCGCTCAGAAGTCGAGTTATGTCCGACACTATCTCATCGGACATCCCCTACCCTGGATCCTATTCCCCTGTGCTGGTGAACCTCGATATTCGAACCCCGGGGGTTCAGACCCCGATCTCGGTGACATGTTGTCACACTCGTCGCGGGTTCTTCTCCCGGTTCGACTTCACCTTGTGTGGATCCTTGGTGGAAGGTCATGTGCTACTCGAGGCGATGACGGACTCCCTCTCAATACCCTGCCGGGACGACCTCGGGTCGTGATGGCTCCGGCGATCAGGCTGAGCTAAGCGCCGTCGCTGACACCAAGGTGCCAATGATAAGTACCATATTACTTCCACGATACAGGAACGATCTGACCCTTCATCCCTTTTCGAGAGTTTGCTTAAAATGCCCGCTACCCTGCCACTCCTCGACTTAATCGCCCTCAGTCCACCTCTCCAGAAACTCTTCAGTGACTCTACTCATTCAAGACGCGAGTATGGTTCGAAACCAGCTGAGTCTTCCTATGATGAACATGCACTGTACCCGGATGTCGAAGCTTCCCTAAATTATAGCGGGGTTCGTCAAGTTTACGCTCAAAACCAGGAAGGCCTGTCCGACTTCCTTGTTCGCTACGGAAATGCGATAGCCAGGGTCCCAGAGGGCCGATATTCCGCGATGAGTACCGGTTCTTTGTCTATTATTATTGGGAGCGGAGATTTAACCTTCACGGCGCTGATTGATTGTGGCTCGGAGTTGAACCTAGTTAGCAAGTCTATTCCCACACGTTGCGGCTTAGCTGTCGATTTTGAGGGTATGAAGTGGGCACTGAAAGGCATCCACGGAGGCCCAGAACAACTTCGCGGCTGCGCTACCGACGTTCCCATGCGTATTGGCGGTCGTGAGTTCTCCCATCACCTATTTGTCTCTCACCAGGAATTAGGACCACACGACTTGATACTCGGCCAACTGTTTCTGCAGTGGTTCGCCGCGCGCATAGAATACGAACGTGCGGGTGCTGTTACCTTGTACTTATGGAGAGACGGAGACAGGAAAGTCCCTCCTACTATCGGCGTTACTATTACTGACCCTTCTGATCCGCGCAACACGACTACCATCTCACGAGGACATTCGGCATATGTCGAAGAGGTCTCGGACGAAGAGGCTGAGTCTTTTTAGTGTCAGGGAAGGACCCGATTATCTTCCAACCCTCCCCTGCAAATACCCTAGGAAGATCTTTCGAAGCCTTGATGGGACGAGCTGAGTTTTCTGATTTCGATTCTTTATTCCATTTGGACCCCATTCCCGCTTACGATACCATGATACGTTCACATTTCCTCACTACTGATCTCGACTTGAACTCTATAATATCTACGCCGTGGACTGATCGGGCGCTCACTGATTTACGTATTGCTAGAAACTCCGCGGCCGCCAAAACACCGCTGGTTAGCAAGAAACGTTACAAACCAGTGCACCGCAAATAGAGTGAGGCACGAGTATCGAATATCACAAATATTCGCGCCAAACCATTCGCGAATTGCGAATATTTGTATTCGTGAATTGTGGTGGCAGTGCTATTCGTGCGAATGCGAATATCAGGTTTTGGAAAAGTTGATATTCGCGAATATTCGTCGGCTAATCCTAGGTTAATCACCGTAGAATAGAGCAACCTCGGATCAGAGAGAACCAACCATATCTTGGCAGATTCCCGAGTAATCTGTCCGTTTCAACCAACCATAAGGGTCAACACTGTAATGAGGGTGGAAAACATGTTTTAAAGGCGGCGCGAAGTACATCTGATGGTATTGATCTCCGATCAAATATTGATGTGTTAAGTCAGTGGGGTTGTTCAGAGACTTAACGTGGACACATCTTCGGAGGAAGTACAAAAGTTAATTTGATGGTATTGATGGCTGATCAAATATTGATGTGTTAAGCCGTTGAAATCGTTGAAATCGATCAGAGGCTTAACGTGGACCAGAAATTTGGTAGAGCCACCAAAATAATAGCTGAGAAGTGTGGCTTCGCTCTTGAATCAAAACAGAGAATTTACATAGGGTAAATTCAAAATATACTATGAATACCTAGATCATATGACAACAGGGATCATCTGAAGTCATTGTTGTTGAAGACAACAGCTCGTAGTTCAGTAGCTGAAATTGAACTCTATATGCATGCTATTCATGAATAACTCACAACTAACGAGTATTCAAACTCGC
Source organism: Mycena metata (assembly GCA_029378385.1). Classification (NCBI taxonomy): domain Eukaryota; kingdom Fungi; phylum Basidiomycota; class Agaricomycetes; order Agaricales; family Mycenaceae; genus Mycena; species Mycena metata. Next base: position 152,628 of record JARKIB010000184.1, read on the forward strand.
TGAATATGAATAGTTGCCACTCACGAGTATTCGCGAATACTGCTTACTAATCAACGAATATTCGCCATCAATACTCGTACGAATGCGAATATCACTTCTCCAACTTTGATGAATATTCATATTCGCGAATGTATATTTGTGCTTCACTCTAACCGCAAAGTTCGCCCTGTGCCATCTTACATGCCGAACCCCGAAGCCCATTTTTACCGCGAGATCCCTCTTACCACGCTGACTGAACTTCCCACTCACCCTCCAGATTATCGCACACTGAGCTTCGGCCAGCGCATTACTCTCGAACGTTTAGAGCTTATGCTCGCGAAAATCACCCCCGGCATCCTATCGAAAGAAGAGACCGACCTTATCACATTTATCGTGGTCACGCGTGAGTTTGCTTTTGCTTTCCAATATTCGGAGAAAGGCTCTTTTTCCAGCGAATATTATCCCGACTACGAATTTCCGACCATCGAACACACCCCCTCGAAAGTGTTTGCGTCAACCAATTTAATTAGCTAGTAGGGAGGTTACAGGTATGTCTCGATCGTGAGCCGTTCCCCATTCCTCCACACTTTTCGCTAGTATCGGTGGCCGGTTTTTCTATTTTCTCGCAGTTCCTGCTGCTCCGTTTCCGATTCCGTTTCGAGCGAGTTAAGTTAGTTCATAGCCCTGATCGCCCCTCCCAGTCTCTAAGTCCATCGTCCCCCCATTCGGGTGACTTCCCGAATTTTTCTACCATTTCTTTATATTTTTCCACCATCTTGGTTACTGGTACGCGTATTTTCGAACGCGGAAAGTAGGGCAGAAGTCGGAATGCTGCAACCGAGTCTAACGAAACGGCGCCATCGATTTCAGCGATTATGTAGGAACCTCCTGTGGTCTGTTCACCACTATCATGGGTCCGAAGTAGCGCGGTTTACTTTTCTTTGAAAGCTCCTTTTCGACTTTTGAGTTTCGGATAATAACCAGCTCGCCTGCTTCAAAATCATAATCGACTATCTTCTTGTCGTTATCCTTCTCCAAGAGGTGAGCGAAAAAATTGAAAAGTACATCAACCTCTTTTCTGGACCGGTTTTTCGCCTTGAATCCGAATCTAAAATTCATTTTTTTCTTACCCAAAAATTGGCGAGGATATGGCATCATTTTATGGTTTGGAGGCTACTCTAGGCTAAATAAATTCCGAAAAAAACAGAATCAGGATTTTGGCCCCCCCAAATGGGGGGGTAGCCAGCGCCGATCATCGTTTAAACGAATGTCTGAGCCTCTAGGTATGGGTATACGCCGGAGATACGTCACAAATCGGTCACATCATTTCCTTTTTTGGGGGGCTTGTCAAAGAGGTCTGTGTTTGATCGGGAATGATCGCTCACCTCTTGTCCTTCTCCCATTGGCGCGCTGATTTGACGCGGTCCTCGTATATTTTTGAACGGAGCACTTCGAGGTCCGTTTCCCTTTTCATCAAGTACAAAGTGCGTCTGGCAATCAACTCCTCCGTTGAGACCTCCGTTTCGATAATCGGGCTCATATAGGTTGCCTCTACGGTGTCAAACGGAAACAGGGGTTCGACTCCGTGCGCCATCCAGTATGGGGAACGGCCAGTGACTTTGCTGATGGACACACGTTCTGCCCAAAACACATAAAATATTCTGCGCGTCCAATGTGTCATGTCTCCCTCACAAGCCTTGACAAGGGATCCCCGAACGGAGTGGTGTCTCCGTTCAAAGAAAGCATCTTCCTTAACCAGCATTCTCCATTCCGGCCAAGCCGAGACGGAGCATCTTGCGTGTGCGACCGTTCTGAACCCGTTGTGTCGTGGTAAAAACATCATATCCGCGTATACTTTGTGAAATAGCGGCAAGGGCATCGCTACTGTGGGTGGGAGCAGAACCTTCTGCGTGGCGCGAATCTGACATTTGTGGCAAGTGTTTAGGAACCAGGTGATATCCTGGTCCATCATGGGCCACCAAAACCTGTCCGACACCCGTTTACTGGTGATAAGATGCGCCTTGTGGCCCAAATCGTCGTGCGCTTGTTTCAGTATGTCCATCCGTTTCGGCTCCGTGAGGTATAGTTTGTACTCTCCTCGCGGGTCCTTTTTCCATAGTTTTTCCCCGGTTCGAAAGAACTTACCGACTTTCTTCAGGAAATGTTTGTGCCTTTGCGAGTTAAACCCTGGCGGGTGTAGCAAGTCGTCAAGGTATTTGAACACCCTCAGAATATTGTTATCCAGTTCCTTGGCGCGCTCTGAACGAGGTATCGTTCCTTCTTCGGTGACCGCATTGGCCATGACCCATACCGAGTCTCGCTCCGTTTCCGTTTCCGTGTTGCCCACGTACGGGTTAACGTGATTGGACAAAACGGAGACATATTGAACTGGTTCTGTTATTGCACGATACGGGTTTGTGAGCTCCGTTTCAGCACCCCGGAACGAACTCCGTTTCGAGTTATTCCAGTTTGTGGCCACAATTGCGAACCCGCACGTTCTGTCGATCCACTCCTCAGGATCCTCTTCATCTACTGGGTCCTGGGGCGCTCCAGGTCTTCTTGAAGGTCCGTCTGGTGCATGTGATATCCCCGGAGTGTGCTCGATGGCGAAGTCAAATAGTAAAATTGCTGCAATCCATCGATTCATTGCCGCGTTTGGCTGAATGTCCGGATTGTTGAGCATGCCTTTAATGTACTTCGCGTCGGTGCGAACGAGGAGGCTGGTTGCGCTGACCAAGTAAATTCGGTACGCTCGCAACGCACGGAATAATCCGTATAACTCGATTTTGGCCTGTGAGTAACGCGCCTCTCGTTCGTTCCATGTTATAGAACCGAAACGGGACGGGTATTCCTTTCCATCTTCTGCTACCTGCAGAAGTATGAACCCGGCCGCAACATATGATGAGTCCACGGATAGGATCACGAGCCGGCCGCTACCGTAGTCGATTTGCCGAATTGCCGGGCACTTGATGAGTATTTTCTTCAGCATTTCCATTGAATATTTCTCGTCTTCCCCGAACATATTCCACCTCTTTCTTCGTGAGACGGACCAGAGGTCTCGTGTGCAGCGCAAAGTCCTTCATAAATATTCGTATCAAGCCGAGCGTGCCGAGGAAGGCCCGTACTTCCGTAAGTGATTCGCAGTCCGGCCAGTCCCGTATCGCCTGAACTTTGGACTCGTCCGGCGTGCGTCCTTTGTGAGAACAAATATGCCCAACCACCTTGATTTGTGGTACCACAAAGAAACTCTTTCGCGCGTTGAAAGTCCCCTCGGCATGCTCCATTCGCTGCAGTAGCCGGTTTTCGTTTTCCATGTGCTCCCACACGAATCTCCGAATACCTGGGTTCTGTGGAATGGTTTCGTATGACCCGTCCTCCAATAGGTAATAGTCCTCCCCTCCTTTGACCGGGGTATCATTGACAAACGGCTGAGTGACTTGCGGAATCTCATCTCAGAGAATAAACACCACGTCTCCTTGTTGTATTTGAACGGTGTTGGTATAGCCTTGCAGGAGTCGTGTTAATCAAAGCGTTCCGAGTGGTGATTGGAAGGTGGTGAAATCGATCGGTACGACGAGGAAGACGACTCGTAAACTCCGGATGCGATTTTGGCTTTTATTATTTTCACCACTTGGTCTCGTATTCCTGGCGGGATCGGAATGTTCTTCTGTTGCCACGGAGTGTGTGCCAAAACGGGGAGTTTCACCGGTTCGAAGTAATCTTTGCGGAAACACCCTCTCTCCGTGTCGTCCCATGCAAATGCCATCTCGTGATTCCGTACCACGTCCGCGACCAGTAATTCCTCCTGCTCCCATAGAAAGCCGTCTGGGTTTATGTTCAACCCTTTCAGACGCTCCTCTGTCAACCTTTTCCCTGGTTTAAACGGAGGTGGTCTCAGATTTAGAGGTGGCATGTTTGCAAGGGGGTCCGAAGGGTATTTCCGTACAACCCTGAATTCCTCGGGTAGGCTAGCCGCCACCGAATGAACCTTCTTTGCCGCTGGTTTATATTTCTTTTTCTTCTTTTTCTCTGGTTTCTCCTTCTCCGTTTCGCCTCCCGTCGCTTTAATCGTAAATGCGTGTATTATTTCGTCATACTCGTACACCTGCCTCAGGCAGTACTGCATATATGCAGGTGAGACTTCCCATACCTGTTCCGTATCCGTGATTTCAATTGAACGGACATGGTCCGTATTTGTCCCTTCTGGGGAATATAAAATGAGTGGAGGCGCCAGCCTTGATAAGTTTAACCCTGGAACAGGGCTTTGAGTTTGTATCCGTTTCCATTTGGTGGAAGCAAAAGGTAGAAGTGGCCGATATTTTAAATGCATTGAACCCGTTGAGACCTGGTCGAACCTGGATTGTATATCATCCGCGGAGACAATGTTTATTGACGCTGTCCCCCGTTCTGAAAACCCACGTCCGTATGGATTTCTTGTCGAAACGGGTTTCGGTTCTTGTTGGTTTTTCTCCGAGTCGGAATCGTGACCCGTTTGCCAGTATTAGGGCAAGTGAGTGTGATCTCCTGACTGCCGTCCGTGTTATCCGTGGTCGTGCAACTCGTGAACCGGAAGAACGGTCTGCCGAGTAACAGATCAAACGGAGCGCCTTGAACTACGTGAACCTGGAATCTCAGGTCTAACCCCCCGATTCCAATTTTGAAGTTTGAGATGACGCCTGCCGTCGCGTTGGATTGTGAATTCGCAGACTGCATGTTCAAAATCTTTTGCGGGTCCAATCTGACGCCAAGTTTAAGCCAAAGGTCCCGGTTCATGGCGATGATCTCTGAACCCTGATCAAGAACGGCCTCGACTTGTACAGTGTCGTCGAGAATAGGGTCGACAACTCGGAGCGCGTCAATTTTGGAAGACGTGAGCTTGTCCTCTCGTATTTCCCCTTCGCCTTCCTCGTAACGCAACACGTATTGCTTCTGCCGCGTGGCTTCAACAAATGAAACTCCGACCGTGGGTACCTTTTTAGCCGTTAGTAATTCTTTCATGTACTTCCTACCTTCAGGGAATATCGCAAAGAACTCCCTTGGGGTGATCTCGAATTTCGAGTTCATTGCCCTGTCCACCATCTCGCCCGTGTTGACCGAGTCCTCAATTGGAGCCCTGTACCTTTGTACGAATGGCTTGGTCGGGTTGAGAGTGATTATAGGCTCTTCTGGCAGCGCAACCGGCCGTATAATTGTCGCAGGTTTATTCATGGTTTTAAACGGAGCTGTTTTCTCCGTTTCGGGCGCGAACGCAACCTTCTTCTTTGCAACGGACGGAGGTTTTGGTGGTAACTCGACTCCGTCGAATACTTCTCGCGTTTTCCCCCTTTCGGTGCGCTTCCGGGTTTCCAAGTAGATTTCAATGTCTTCGTTATCCAGTTCGTGTATGGGCACCTCTCCAACCTGGTATGCCAATGCTTCAGCCGACTCCGTTTCCGTTTCCTCTTCTGTTTCGGTAGAAGTGGCCATGTAAAACATGCGAGGAGGCGTGTCTCTGGTGAATAAGTTCACGTTAACGGGTTGCTGTTGCTGCTGCTGGGCATGCCATTTGTCAATTCGTTCGACGAAAGTGGCGCCAGTGATATATCGAGGAATATAGTTCCTCGGGGGTAATACTATGCGATTTTCCGCATTCTTTTTACACTTGCCCGCTCGGATGTATTCCTCGATTTTTGCGCATTCCCTCAGGAAGTGTCCATTTTCGCCGCAGCCACCGCATCGCCCTTCCTGAAACCCGGTACCTGGATTTATCCCTGTGGTGACCCGGCTCGCATCCTGAAATGCTTCATTCTGCGTGGGTAACGGAGGAGCACCCTCTCTATTCCAACCCGGAGAGGGTTGCAGCCTGGTTCTGGTACGCGGGTGCCCGGTTCCGTATCGGTTCAACATTCCTCGATGGTCCCGTATCAAATTTCCGAGAGAGCGATTGTATCTGAGCCGAAAAGGTCTGGTTCATGTTCTTCATCGCCGAGGTGAGTTCGACCATTTCCTTTTTTATGTAGGCGCTGTCTTCATCCGTTTCCCTGTAAAGAATCCCCGGTACTCCGTCTATTGCCCGTTCCGCGGCTTCAATCACATCCACCATGGGATATGGCTCATCGCTGGGTTGAGCCGTTCGTACGACCTGAAGCCTACTCAGCACCCGTAAACGAAGTCGGGGTGGATGCCCTTCATGAAGTATTCATTGGTTTCTCTATCGGAGATCTTTCCTTTGGATTTCAAGAAGTCGGCTACACTGTTGAAAGTCGCGAGTGTATTGGCCGAACTCGTCACGGTTCGCTGGTGATTTAAGTTGTCCGTTTCGAACCACTTCTTTGAAATCGGTCCAAGTATACAGTTTATCTTGGTCTGCCCCTGGATAGAGCTTTATAACGGTATCTTTGAACGCCTGGTATGTCATTCCAGGTGTTTGCTTCCGTGTCCAAAGCTGTTCCTCGTCGATATCCAAGTATCGCAACGCGATGTGGATTAACTCCGCATCAGTTGTCCTTTCCGAGTCCGCGCCAACGTCATCTACGTCTTGAAAGTACCGTTTGAGATGACCTGCTTTTCTGTCAAATGCTGGCGCCGACTTGGCCCCTCGAGCCGGTAATGGTTTCGGCATGGTCCGTTTCGGAATTTGGGGGATTGGATTTTGTAATGGCAAGAATGCGCGTGGTGGGGTAGGTGGTTCGTCTGATAAAGTAATAGGACTGAGGGGTCTGATATGGAGGTGGTTTCCGCTGGTGGTGACTCGGGATCCGTATCGACCAACTCCGTAAGGTCCGAGTGGTCCGACTCCGTTTCCTCGATAGGGGGAGTTGATAAACTCGAGGTGCTTTGTTCTGGCAAGTTTTCTGCGAGTACTATTTCCTCTAGCAGGTTACGGCGAGGGCCGCGTGTTTTGGAAGCGGGCGTGGGCGGGGCAACCGCGGTTGAACCCGGTCTGCGCGCGCGAGCCGAACTACGGCGGGTCTCCAGCTGTGAATTTCCCCCTCGCGGTGGGCTCCAGATGTGATGCGGACTGCGGTTCTGTGAACTGCCTGACCCGGGGTGGGTATAGTCAAGTAGTGTTTACAGAATTTAATTCGTCCTCTAGGGGGAAATTGCTCTGTCGCGGAGCTGCGTAGTTTAAGGTACGCTAATGCGCGATATATAATTTGTGGTGTGTGTGTGTGTACAGTTCTCTCCGTTTGGATTGAACACTTTGCCAGGTTCCTCGAAGATTTAGTTCTTTGTTGGGGGCTGGCCCTCCTGAACGGTACCGCGGATGGATAGTTTTCTACACTTGCTCGAAGGGTACGCTCCGCAATGCGAATGCTGTTCCGTTCCGGAGTACTCGGGTTATCTGTTATGCTTTATCCACCCGTCTCGAACGTATTGGACGGCAGGTCTCTTCAGTACAGTGCAACACTATACGGACGGCTATAGCGATTCCCTTTCTCCGTTGGTGAACACCTTGAAACGGAATCACTTCCGTTTCGAAGACTTGGGGGTGAAGTGTGCGAATTGAATGGGGGAAATGGTATGATCGCGTAGGATAGGCCTTCCGCATACGATGGGGTGGGTTCCTCGCAAGGATATGCGCTCGAACTCCTAAAAGGAACGGTTGCACGAAGCCAAGTTAGGCGACTGGCCGTTTGGTGGTGTGCCGCGTTAATCTACTACCGCGCGCTTTCAACTCCGGAATAACTATATTTCCCCCGTATCAATTTATCGAAACGGAGGTGAGACGGACGGGGTTTCTTGACAAGCCCTGGCCTTCTAGGTGACCTTGGTTTGTCCTACTATTGGGCGGCACGACCCGTAGCGGAGTGTATTTTTAATTTAGTTCCCCCACCCTGGTGTACTTCAGGGGGAGTAGCTTTTAGGTAAATGCGTAAATGCAGTGGGAGGTAATAAGATAATCATTCCGTATCCTACAGCTGGCTTTTATACCGTACTCTGTCCGATACTCGCGCGCGTATTTATCCCTTTAATTGGAAACAGACGTTCCACCTTTTCAGTTCTGACTCGCCTCTGTGATCGCCCACGCGTTCCCAATTCCGAAGGGGTTAAAAATTGACTCGGAGCAGCCTCGTGTCGCCTCCGTGTCCCGTTTCAGTCACCCCGTTTCCCAAGAACCGCCTCAGTTCTCCGTTTAGTCGCCCCGTTTCCCATACCACAACCACTTCGTCTCCGTTTGCTCCCCCATTTTCTTCTCCCCAGTACCGGCCAGGTGGCGGAACAGCAACGCACGCGAGACAAATAAGAGAGCCTGTAATGTTTCCTCGCAAGGTCTCCGTTCGATTCGGGGTCTGGCTTTTTTATTCGGAGGCGCACTGTGTCATATTCTTGGATACAGACTCGCCGTCGTGAGTATGATTTTCCTCCCGTTTGGCCGCGTTCAGAGCGCATCACAAAGTGACAGCTCACACCGCGGATTTTCTCCTGTGGGTCAGATCTCGCAAAGGGAGGCCCTGATGGATCCCTGGGGAACCTAGCAAGGTGTGTGCCATGTTGGCAGAAAAATCGGTGCAGAATTGGAGCTTGTGGGCGCAAAATAATCGCCTCATGCGGGAAAAAACAAGCTACAGTGTCAAGTCCTCGTAGTGGGGCCCGCAGATTTTCTACTGTGGGTCAGATATTGCAGAGGGAGGCCTTAATGGGTCCCGGGGGGCATAGCAATGCGGGTCCCATCTTGGCAGAAAAATCGCTGCAGAATTGCAGCTTGCACGGGCAAACCAATCTGGAGTGCCCTTCGGGTGTCTGGCCCGCGGATTTTCTACCGCTGGTCAGACATCGCAATAAAAGACACTGAGGGGTCCCTGGGGAGGGTAGCAATGCGTGTGCCATATTGATAGAAAAACCGGGGCGGAACTGCCCCTCACGCAGGAAAAATAATCTCCTCTTGCGGAGAAAACAAGCTAAAGTGCCCAGTTTTCGTAGGTTAGACCGCGGATTTTCTACCGTGGGTCAGATATTGCAAAGGGAGGCCCTGGTGGGTTCCTGGGGAGCATAGCAAGGTGTGCGCTATGTTGGCAGAAAAATCGGTGCAGAATTGCAGCTTATGCAGGCAAAATAACCCCCTCATGTGGGCAAACCAATCTGAAGTGCCCTTCGGGTGTCTGGCCCGCGGATTTCCTACCACTGGTCAGACATCGCAATGAAAAACACTGAGGGGTCCCTGGGGAGCATAGGAATGCGCGTGCCGTGTTAGCAGAAAATTCGGTGTGGAACTGCCCCTCACGCGGGCAAAATAATCTGAAGTGCGCACTTTCGGGTGTCTGACCCGCGGATTTTCTACCGCCGATCAGATATCGCAATGAAATTCACTGAAGCGTCCCTGCGGAGTGTAGCAATGTGGGTGCTATGTTGGCAGAAAAATCGCTGCAGAATTGCAGTTTGGGCGGGTAAACCAATCTGAAGTGCCCTTCGGGTGTCTGGCCCGCGGATTTTGTACCGCTCGTCAGATATTGCAAAGAGGTGGACTGATGGATCCCTGGGGAGCATGGCAATGCAGGTGCCATCTTGGCAGAAAAATCGCTGCAGAATTGCAGCTTGCGCGGGCAAACCCACTCGAAGTGCCCACTTTCGGGTGTCTGACCCGCGGATTTTCTACCGCTGGTCAAACATCGCAATGAAACAAACTGAGGGGTCCCTGGGCAGCGTAGCAATGCGTGTGCCATGTTGGCAGAAAATTCCGGGCAGAACTGCTTCTCACGCGGGCAAAGTGATTTCCTCATGCGGGAAGAACAAGCTACAGTGCCCAGTTTTGGTCATTGGGCCTGCGGATTTTCTACTACAGGTCAGGTGTCGCAATAAAAGACACCCAGGGGTCTCTGGGGAGCGTAGCAATGCGGGTGCCATGTTGGCAGAAAAATCGGTGCAGAATTGCAGCTTGTACGGGCACAATAATCTCCTCATGCCGAGAAAACAAGCTATAGTGCCCAGTTTTCGTAGTTTGGACCGCAGATTTTCTACTGTGGGTCAGATATTGCCAAGGGAGGCCCTGATGGGTCCCTGGGGAGCATAGTAATGTGCATGCCATGTTGGCAGAAAATTCGGTGCAGAACTGCCCTGCACTCGGGCAGAATAATCTGAAGTGCCCACTTTCGGGTGTCTGACCTGCGAATTTTCTACTGCTGGTCAGATATCGCAATGAAAGACACTAAGGGGTCCCTGGGGAGCGTAGAGATGTGGGTGCCATGTTGGCAGAAAAATCGGTGCAGAATTGCAGCTTGCGCAGGCAAAACAAGCTAAAGTGCCCACTTTTGGGTCTCTGGCCCGCGGATTTTGTACTGCTGGTCAGATATTGCAAAGAGGGGGACTGATAGATCCCTGGGGAGCATGGCAATGCGGGTGCCATCTTGGCAGAAAAATTGCTGCAGAATTGCAGCTTGCGCGGGCAAACCCACCCGAAGTGCCCACTTCTTGCGGGTGTCTGACCCACGGATTTTCTACCGCTGGTCAAACATTGCAATGAAACAAACTGAGGGGTCCCTGGGGAGCGTGGCAATGCGCATGCCATGTTGGCAGAAAAGTTCGGTGCGGAACTGCCCCTTGTGCGGGCAAAATAATCTCCTCATGCGGAGAAAACAAGCTAAAGTGCCCAGTTTTCTTAGTTTAGACCGCAGATTTTCTACTGCGGGTCAGATATCGCAAAGGGAGGCCCTGATGGGTCCCTGAGACGGATAGCAATGCGTGTCCTATCTTGGCTGAAAAATCGCTGCAGAATTGCAGCTTGCGCGGGCAACCCAATCTGAAGTGCCCTTCGGGTGTCTGGCCCGCAGGTTTTCCACCGCCCGTGAGATATCACAATGAAAGACACTGAAGGGTCCCTGGGGAGCATAGCAATGCGCGTCCCATCTTGGCAGAAAAATCGCTGCAGATTATGGCGGTCACACTGCACATTTATTATTCTGACCATTTTTTTCCCTCTTTCATCCTTTTTTTCGGATTTTCAAGTTCTTGTACTTTTTTTCTCATGTTGCCATACTTTTTTTTTTCAAGATCGTGAAATCTTTCAAAACAATGGTGCCAATATGTTCTCATAGAGCATGGGTAGTCGGAATGAGCGGCACCCCTGGATTAGTGTTTATCACTGATTGATGTCCGGGATCGCTCAATCTCGTACCTCTGCCTCTGAGGTAGAGTCTAGTGGTTACCTGGGCAGGCTGTTATATGGTGTGGCTTGCACCAAGCCTTCCCAGGCACACTTGACTGGTTTCAGAACCAACATGTGAGGCATTTGTGAACTCGGCACATTGTGCCGTTCAAGGCCATCAAGGGGCAAATAGGCCTGCACAGCCCCCATACCGAGAAAGGATAGTTGAAATCTTGACTTGGCAGAAACTCTTTGCAATATCTGACCCGCAGTAGAGGGCCAAATGACCAAACTGGGCACTTTAGCTTGTTTTCCCCGCATGAGGAGATCATTTTGCCCGTGTGAAACGCAGTTCCGCCTCAATTTTTCTTCCAACATGGCACTCACATTGCTACACTCCCCAGGGACCCTTCAGTGACTTTCATTGCGATATCTGACCGGCGGTAGAATATCCGCGGGCCAGACACCCGAAAGTGGGCACTTCAGGTGGGTTTGCCCGCGCAAGCTGCATTTCTGCACTGGTTTTTCAGCCAAGATGGGACCCGCTGTGAGCTGTCACTTTGTGATGCGCTCCGAACGCGGCCAAACGGGAGGAAAATCATACTTTCACGACAAACGACTGCGTATCCAAATCGCGACTCCGAATAAAAAGGCCAGACCCCGAATCGAACAGAGACCTTGCGAGGAAACGTTATGGGTGTCTGTATTCGTCTCGCACGCGTTACCGTTCTGCCACCCGGCTGTGATTAGGACTTGTACAAACGGACAAGACAAACCTGATTTGAATTAAATGAACAACAGACTCCGACCCACAAGAGGAGGGAAAATATTGATTCTCGCACGCGCTACCTGGCTGTACTCGACGCGCATTCACTCAAAAACGAAACGGAGGCAAAAGTTTCTTGATGGTATATCATGACCAGACTTCGAATCGAACGAAGACCTCACAAGCATACATTGGTCAACATATACGAAGGGCGCGCACTACCATTGCGCCACCTGGCCAGTACTAGGAAGAAGGAAATAGGGGAGCAAACGGAGACGGAGTGGTTGCGGTATGGGAAACGGAGCGACTAAACGGAGAACTCAGATGGTTCTTGGGAAACGGGGTGACTGAAACGGGAAACGGAGGCGACACGAGGCTGCTCCGAGTCAATTTCTAACCCCTTCAGAATCGGGAACGCGTGAGCGATCACAGGGGCGAGTCAGAACTGAAAAGGTGGAACTTCCGTTTCCAATTAAAGGTATAAGTACACGCGCGAGTATCGGACAGAGTATGGTATAAAAGCCAGCTTTAGGATACGGAATGATCATCTTATTACCTCCCACTGCATATACCTAAGCTACTCCCCCTGAAGTACACCGGGGTGGGGAACTAAATTAAATACACTCCGCTACGGGTCGTGCCACCCAATAGTAGGACAAACCAAGGTCACCTAAAAAGGCCAGGGCTTGTCAAGAAACCCTGTCCGTATCACCTCCGTTTTGATAAATCGATACGGGGGAAATATAGTCAATCCGGAGCTGAAAGCGCGCGGCAGTAGATTACGCGGCACACCACCAAACGGCCAGTCACCTAACTTGGCTTCGTGCAACCGTTCCTTTTCGGAGTTCGTACGCATATCGTTGCGAGGAACCCACCCCATCGTACACGGAAGGCCTATCCCATACGATCATACCATTTCCCCCATTCAATTCGCACACTTCACCCCCGAGTCTTCGAAACGGAAGTGATTCCGTTTCAAGGCATTCACCAACGGAGAAACCAGGCTACGAAGGGAAACACTATAGCCGTCCATATAGTGTTGCACTGTACTGAAGAGACCTGCCGTCCAATACGTTCGAGACGGGTGGATAAAGCATAACAGATAACCCGAGTACTCCGGAACAGAACAGCATTCACATTGCGGAGCGAACCCTTTGAGCAAGTGTAGAAAACTATCCATCCGCGGTACCTTCGGAAGGCCAGCCCCCAACGAAGAACCAAATCTTCGAGGAACCTGGCAAAGTGTTCAATCCAAACGGAGACACGGCGGACAACCACTTGTCCTTTTCCAATTCGGGCCAGCGCGTCCTTGAGCACGCCTCGACCATGTCCTTTTGTTAACTCCGGCCGCTTTGGCCTTTCGGAGTTTCCTGCGGGCACGAGGCAGCCACGCGCTTTCGGTATTTTCCGCGAGAAAAATGATCTGAAATACTGCTTTTTTGCTCTTGGGTGCAGTTTTGGTTGTAATGTTTTCGGAAGTGGCTGCAAGTCATTGAATGAGCGGCGGGGACAAGGGTTTGTGAAAGATTGGTGGTAGAACATCAAAAACTGAGCCAGAACATGTCCCCAACATGATCAAATCAGTGCTCTGCCCTTCTTAGCAATACAGTTCCCATAGGATTTGACTGAGACAACTGGATGAGTGTTTTAGTGATTTAAAATAATTTTTCAGGCCAAAATAAGAGGCTGAACAGCAGGTTTACTGGTCTGTGATGACGAGTGTGACCGCCCGGAACAGTGCGGCAGTGGGCGGCAGGGCCCGCCGGTCACACCCTTCCTGATGTGCATCCTGCGGCAGTCCTCCTGCAAGATTTGTTCATCCAAAAAACACAGGGAGGTGGTGTTTTGACTGTAGGTAATTCAGAGACCTAGTCATATCTGAGCTGGGCTGTTGATAAAAAGCAGAAGAGCCATTCTTCATCATTTGGGCCTGTTTTCCGTTAATCTTTTGATGTTCTCTCTCAATGTTTCCTTCTGGCCCTATTCTGAATATCAATCGGCTCAATCCCAGTCAGCTCTGAGAATATTTGGATCACAACTAAGCCCAGTAGAAAAAAAAACTCATTTTGAACTTGTTTACTTCTCGGAAACATCCGAACACATGTGGCTGCCTCGTGCCCACGGGAAACTCCGAAAGGCCAAAGCGGCCGGAGTTAACAAAAGGACGTGGTTGAGGCGTGCTTGAGTACACGCTGGCCCAAATTAGAAAAGGACAAGTGGTTGTCCGCCGTGAGAGAACTGTACACACACACACACATACACACCACAAATTATATATCGCGCATTGGTGTACCTTTGACTACGCAGCTCCGCGACAGAGCAATTTCCCCCTAGAGGATGAATTAAATTCTGTAAAACACTACTTGACTATACCCACCCTGGGTCAGGCAGTTCACAGAACCGCAGTCCGCATCACACCGCATTGCCATGCTCCCCAGGGATCCATCAGTCCACCTCTTTGCAATATCTGACGAGTGGTACAAAATCCGCGGGCCAGACACCCGAAGGGCACTTCAGATTGGTTTGCCCGCCCAAACTGCAATTCTGCAGCAATTTTTCTGCCAACATAGCACCCACATTGCTACACTCCGCACGGATGCTTCAGTGAATTTCACTGCGATATCTGACCGGCGGTAGAAATCCACGGGTCAGACACCCGAAAGTGCGCACTTCAGATTATTTTGCCCGCGTGAGGGGCAGTTCCACACCTAATTTTCTGCTAACATGGCACGCGCATTCCTATGCTCCCCAGGGACCCCTCAGTGTTTGTCATTGTGATGTCTGACCAGCGGTCGAAAATCCGTAGGTCAGACACCCGAAAGTGGGCACTTCAGGTGGGTTTGCCCGCGCAAGCTGCAATTCTGCACTGGTTTTTCAGCCAAGATGGGACACACATTGCTATGCTCCCCAGGGACCCATCAGGGCCTCCCTTTGCAATATCTGACCAGCGGTAGAAAATCCGCAGCTCAGACACCCAAAAGTGGGCACTTCAGATTATTTTGCCCGCCTGAGCGGCAGTTCTGTACCAAATTTTCTACTAACATGGCACGCACATTGCTACACTCCCCAGGGACCCCTTAGGGTCTTTTATTGCGACATCTGACCAGCGGTCGAAAATCTGCGGGTCAGACATCCGAAAGTGGGCACTTCAGGTGGGTTTGCCCATGCAAGCTGCAATTCTGCACCGACTTTTCTGCCAACATGGCACCCACATTTCTATACTCCCCAGGGACCGATCAGGGCCTCCCCTTGCAATATCTGATTCGCAGTAGAAAATCCGTGGGCCAGACACGCAAAAGTGGGCACTTCAGATTATTTTGCCCGCGTAAGTGGCAGTTCCGCACCAAATTTTCTACTAACATGGTATGTGCATTGCTATGCTCCCCAGGGACCCCTCAGTGTCTTTCATTGCGATGTTTGACCAGCGGTAGAAAATCTGCAGGTAAGACACCCGAAAGTGGGCACTTCAGATTATTTTGCCCGCGTAAATGGCAGTTCCGCACCAAATTTTGTACTAACATGGCACGCGCATTGCTACGCTCCCCGGGGACCCCTTAGGGTCTTTCATTGCGATATCTGACCAGCGGTAGAAAATCCGCGGGTCAGACACCCGAAAGTGGGCACTTCAGGTGGGTTTGCCCATGCAAGCTGCAATTCTGAAGCGATTTTTCTGCCAAGATGGGACGTGCCTAGCTATGCTCCCCAGGGACTCATCAGGGCCTCCTCTTGCGATATCTGACCTGCAGTAGAAAATCCACGGGCCAAATGACCAAAACTGGGCACTTTAGCTTGTTTTTCCCGCATGAGGAAATCACTTTGCCCGCGTGAGAAGCAGTTCCGCCCCAAATTTTCTGCCAACATGGCACCCACATTTCTACGCTCCCCAGGGACCCCTCAGTGTCTTTCATTGCAATATCTGACCGGCGGTAGAAAATCCATGGGTCAGACACCCGATGGGCACTTCAGATTGGTTTGCCCGCCCAAGCTACAATTCTGCAGCGGTTTTCTGCCAAGACTCGCAGACACCTTCCCCATGACATTTGACCTGCCGCGGATCTGCGGCAGAGAATCTGCCAGCTAAATACCTGAAACTGGGCACTTCAGACTGTTTTGCCTGCGCAAGAGGCAATTCCGCACTGAATCTTTTTGCCAACATGCCACCCACATTGCTACGCTCCCCACGGACCCAGCAGTGCCTCTGTCTGCAATATCTGACCTAGAAAATCTGCCAGCCAAATGACCGAAACTGGGCACTTCAGATTGTTTTGCCTGCGCAAGAGGCAATTCCGCACTGGATTTTCTGCCACCATGCCCACCGAATTTTCTTCCAATATCCCATTGTTGTTCTTATGTTCCTACAAACCCAGGGACACTTTCACCAACATATTTGACCTGTCGCAGATCTCCAGCAGAAAGCTTGCTCACCGAATAACAAAATTTAATTAGTTCCAAAACATGCACACTCCCGTCATATCTACAAGTTTGTCTCCTTATATCTTGTACTTTTGAAACAGTTTAACCATTTCTATTCGGAAGAGCTAAAGCCACTGGAAGAGGTAGTCACAAGGAACATACAGCCGCTGACCTCCAACATACATGTGCTGCTCTACCCTAATTCTTCGGCTGCAACCTCCCAAACTATGTGACACACTCAAGGGAAAACTGGAGAAGAGAAAAGCAAGTGACATTTTCAGCCAACCAGGTTTCAAGTTTTTCACCAATATTTTCACCTGAAAAACTGGTGAATTTTGAGGTGGAAAAGTCGAAATAAAAAAATTCACATTTTTCACCGAAAAACTTGAATTCAAATATTTCAAGTTTTTCACCTCAGTTCCAAGTGAAAAATCTCTGAAAAATGTTTTAACTTTTTCAGTCGTATTCTTGGTGTAAAATGGGGTGAAAAAGAACATGTATATTTCATTACATTTTTCACCAAAAATTACAGTAGAAAACAATGTGATGATGATGATGATGAGATCTATAAGGTAACTACATACAGGCCGGAGTAGGCTACGGTAGTTTTTACAATACGCGGGTATGTAAGAGTCCAATTGGTATATAAGATGTCATGTTTTAGAGGAGAGAGATAAACGAGGCACGGAAAGTCGTTGGGGAGAAATGTATCGCGAGAGTTGTAAGATCGTAGAGATATTCACCAAGGTGGGGGTAACGCATGTCGCAGGAGGGTGTGAGGAGGAGTGAAGAGGTATTATGCGAGATGTATAGTAAATTCCGAGACCACGAGAGAGAGATAAAAATAAGAAAAGAAGAAAAAAAAAAAAAAAGGAAACATATCCTGTCATTCGAATCTGCCCGTGGCCTCGACGAACTTCGCGAAGGCTGGCAGGACCTTTGGGTCGTTCAGGAGGGGGGCAACGTGTAGGGCTCCAAAGTAGCCTGCCGAGTAGTAAGCGCCGTAAAGAGGACGACAAAGGGGCTCCCAAGCCGGGCAGTCCAGGATGAAGTGCACCCTGTTCTCCCGGGCCGCACCGCAAGCTTCGCACGCCGCCGAGTGGTGAAGTCCCGCCTTGAATCGATAGGCGTTAAGAGGAGAGAAGTCCGTACGGAGCTGGGCGATGATGGAGGAGGTTTTGCGACTGAGGGAGGACGAGGAGTAGAGCGCGATGGGGATGAGCGACGGGGGGGAACGGTCAACAGAGCGGAGCTGACGTCCCGTCTTTGACAGCTTCCAGCGGCCGTCCCACTCCTCGAGGACTTGGCAGTGAATTAGACGGCGGACAGAGGTGAGGGAGACGTAAAGCGCGGGGTCCGGTTCCAGAGTGGTGGCATGCTTCGCCGCGACGTCAGCCAGCTCGTTTCCAGCAGTACCGATGTGGGCCGGCGTCCATAAGTTGAGGATAGCAAGGTCGGGGGAGCGACGCTGTGCGCTGCGAACCAGTTTGTCGTATTGCACCGCGCGAAACTGGCCCGAGCGCGGGGAAGTCGAGGTTATCCCCTTGAGAGCCACCTGCGAGTCGACCACACACAAAATGTTCATGTGTTCGTCCTCAAGCGCCCGACTCACTGCTTGTACCAGACCCTCCATCTCTCCCTCGCAAACCTGCCCCCGCCCAAGCGGCACCACCCGCCTTTCCACCTCCAGCTCCCCTTCCACCCGAACCGCCGCACCACCTGCCCGGCCCTCGAGCAGCGAGCCGTCTGTGAACCAAGTAGAATGCTGGTACAGCGGGTCGCGCAGGGCGAGGTTGAGGGCACGCAGCGCGTCCTCCTTCTGCGGGATGATCGTTGAAACAGGGAGCGCGTCGTCCCATGGGGCTGAGTAAACGGGGAGAATGGGTTCCATGCCGAGCGACGGGTCAAAGTCCACCTCCGGACCTTCGACGTTCACTCGGAGGGTGCCTCGCGCACGGATACGCTGCCCGATCGCCGGTACCCCATCTGGCCATTTCAGCCCGGGGATACGTTCGACCAGATGGAGGGCAGAGCAGGACTTGAGGGATTTGGGTGAGCTAGCGATAGCTGAGCGAATGAGGGAGTGGAGGACGTGGGATGGAGGGAGAGATAAGTAGTACGCCACCGTCATGAGCGCGTCCCGCTCAATTCGTAACTGCGCCGGCAGGAGGGCCGCCTCCTTCTCCAGAGCCGACAGGGCCGCGGTCCTGAAAGCACCTGTGCTGCAACGCGCTGTCGACTTATTGATCTTGTCGAGAGGCTTGAATGCATTGGCTGGGAGTGGGAGGAAGGAGGAAACCCCGTAATCAGCGCATGGAAGGACGGTGGAGCGGATTAGATCGCGGATGAGAAGCGGACGCAAACCCCAAGAGGCATGCATCACCGCGATGGAGACATTGAGAGTCCTCGCCGCCGAGGATGCCCGTGCCGCGATATGCGCCTTCCCCAACAGATTGTCGTCCAACACTACCCCCACCCACCTCACCACCCTCACTGGCATGACGACCACGCTGCCGAACCGAACCCCGAAATTAGAGAGGTCCGTATTCCCGTGCCGTGCGTGCATCAACTCCGTCTTGCTCTCCTCGAACACCGCTTCATCCTCCTCCTCCCACTCCTTCGCTACCGCACCGGCCCTCTCCAGGTTCTGGACGTTCTCAAGTACGGACTTGCTAGCTGTCGAGATCGAGATGTCGT
Organism: Mycena metata; assembly: GCA_029378385.1. NCBI lineage: Eukaryota > Fungi > Basidiomycota > Agaricomycetes > Agaricales > Mycenaceae > Mycena > Mycena metata. The sequence continues at coordinate 171,545 of JARKIB010000184.1, forward strand.
CCACGAAGCCTTCGGACCAAGAGGGCGCGCGAATGTCGACGAAGAGGGCCGCGAGTCGACGGAGCAGACGATTGACGTACACGAGGAAGACTATCACCGAAAGGGCGGATCCCTGGGGTGCGCTCTTGCCAACGAGCCGATAGGTGACCGTCCGCTTGCCGTCGACAACGATGGTGACTTTATGGCCGTCGAGAAACGCCAGAACCCACAATACCTCCTCCTTCGAGAACCCCAACCTCGCCATCTCCTCCGCCACAACACGGTGTGATATCCCATTAAACGCACCCTTAAGGTCAAGGCGCATGGAAGATACCACCATACCCTCATCCATTCTCGCCCGCGCGCGGTGGATGAAGGCATGGACAGCCTGCTGCGCGCTCCTGCCCGGCCTGCCACCGAACTGGGACTCGCAGAGCTGCCCCCGCGTCTCCACCTGGTACACCATCCGGTCCGCCATCAACCTCTCCAACGCCTTGCCCAAGATCCGCGCGTGATGCTCGACCGGCCGATACGACTTGGGGTGAGTTTTGTCTTTCTTAGCCGGCTTCACCGTCGGAAACGCTTCAGACTGAAAAGGGCAAGATGGACCGAGGACTTGAAGAGGGAGCGTACCCATGGACCCAGCACCGGCCATCCCATCCTGACGAACCCCATCTGCACCCCGTCCACGTCCGGCGCCTTCCACCCGTCCCCTTTCCACACAGCCGCATCCACCTCCCCGTCCGTCACCTCAGGTGTCTTCCTTTCCTCCACGAATTTCAGCCCGTCCACCAGCTCCCCCCTGACCTTCTGCCTGCGCTCCTCCCACTCCCTCTCATCGTCATCGCCCGAAGATCCACCAATTCCATTACTAGCGTCCGCCCTTTCATCCAAGCTACCTACGTTTTTTTGTTTTTGTTTTTGACTTTGTTTTTGTTTTTGTTTCTGTGTAATCGCTTGCGCGCCGTTTTCTTCAATGTTTATTGCGGCGTTATCAGTCGTCCCATCTTCCCTTCCCACATGCGTCCCCGCCTGTTCCCCGCTCTCCCATCCACCCCTACCACCGTCCCAAACCACCTCCGCCTCCGACCCAAACCAAGCCTTCCCCAAAATGCGCCCACTCACCACCTGGTCCGACGCCGTCTCCCCCGTCGCCGGGTCCACCAGCGACGGGAAGACAAGGCAGGGCTTGAGCCTGATGCGCTCAAGCACGTCAAAGACACTCACGTGATCCAGGCCTCGCAGGAACTCCCTCCACTCGGAGTCCTTTGCTGCCGAAATCGCGCGACAGAAGGCGCGTTGCGCCTCCTTCATGTCATTGTGCGTGGTTGCCGTCCTGCGCCTAGCGAAAACATTCTCCGCACGCGCATACGCCGCGCGCAGGGCGTCAAGCTCGGGGCGCCACCAGCGCTTTGAGTACGAGCTGGGACGGCAACGCGGCGTCGAGCTCTCCAGCGCCACCCGGAGGACTCGACACAGCAGCTCCGCGACAGTGTCAAGGTCTTGCTGGTTGCAGATAGAAGGGATTGGGGTGTCGAGCTCGTGCCTGAGGACATCAAGGAAGCGGTCGAGGTTCATTTTTGAGCGATTGAAGCGGTTGAGAGTGATTCGCTCGCACGCCAAGTCCAACTCATAAGTGATGGGCCAGTGGTCGCTCGCAAGGCTGAGATCGTGGTTAACCTCAACGTTGCGGACGTTGCGAAGGAGGGAGGTGGAGGTGAATCCCAAGTCGATGACGTTGTTGGAGGGGATATGGGTCGGTACGTCGGGCAGGGTGATGAGAGCTAACGGATATGCAAGGACGATGTCATGGAGTTCGTCGTCCTCATCCCTGTGACGTGAGAGAGTTAGCGAGTCCCATAAGACATGGTGCGAATTGGAGTCCATGAAAAGCAGGATCTCGCGGCCCGGGCCGAGGCGCCTGAGCACCCCCTCCAGCAGCTTCACCCCGGCGCGCGTCTCCGGATGGATGTAGAGGTTGATGAGTGAAATGGTGCGACCGTCGACCACCATATCCACTACCATCACGTCCGCTGAGTCCCCCGACAGGTCAAAGCGTGCGCAGATGGATGAGGAGGGGATGGACGCGTCTCGGAAGAGCATCGAGACACGGTGGCGGGTGTCGCAGGGGGGTGTAACAAGACGGTAGCCGGTGTGTACGAGCAGCTCGCATTCCTTCTCCCAGGGCTCCTGCAGGCAAATAATGTCGAATTTTTGTTTGTTTAGGAGGATTTCAATGGGGTTTCTCGAGCGCCACGAATTGAGTTGAATAATGTGTATCATCATTGACGCTCGTGCAGCCGGAGCGCAGAGGGGGGCGACGCTGGGAACGGGTCGCTAAGGTTGAGAGATGGCGAGAGTGGGGAGAGAGGGGATATTGGCGGGGAGGCGTCCATGAAGTGGGGGGTATAGCGCGACTGCTGGTCGAGGGCACGACAGAGTTCCGCCGCCCGCTGCTTTTGCTTATCAGCACATTCCTTCCTAACCGGACACACCGGGTTATCTGCCCGATGAGCGCCGCCGCAGTTAATGCAAACCGGCGTCTCGGAGCAGATGATACCATGCGGCGCTTTGCCACAACCCCCACACTTAGCTACTGGTGCATTGCATCGAGAACGGACGTGACCGAACTTAAAGCAGCCCCAGCATTGGACTACATCGAGGTGAGGAAACGTTCTCCCCACCCGCAGTGCGTGCCCAGCTAAGAGTACACGGCCACTCGCGACGGCGCGGTCGACCATGTCCTTGGATTGGAGCCGGAATACTAACGACCCCGCGACAGGAATTCTTCGACCATCGTGCTTTGCAGCCGCGATTCGAGACTCACTGGGGGGAGCGTTCTTCCAGCGCGGCAATCCCACCACCTTCCCGAGCGTAGGATTGAGCTCCTCGAACTGTCGTACAACAGACTCGAAGGACTCTACGCTCGCGAAAGCAACCCCGTCCACTTGCACGTAGCAGTGAGCCACAACAGGCACGATGCGGCCCCCAGGAATAATCCCCGGGGCCCAATCGGCCCATCGTTCCTCAAGGATAGCTACACCCTCCTTGCCGGAGCAAGGAGCGATGAAGAAGCCAGGGGACTCATTTGCTTGCTTTGATACAAACAGAATTGACGGCAAGCCTAACGGCACGAGGTGCGCGTTCAGCCCACTGACAATCTCGTCGTACCGCAAGGAGAAGAGGGGTGGTGGAGGCCCCGAGAAACGCACGAGAATAGGTTCCCCAGAGCCTCGAGGAAGAGGGGGTTCTGGCTGGCGGGGTGTCGGCTTGGGTTTGGAGGTGGCCACGTTGGCATAAGAGGGAGACGGGGAGGTCGGCGGGGTGACCAGTGGCGCATTCTTGACTGATTCCAGCTTCTTAGACAGGTTTTGGATGGCGCGCTGCTGGGCTTCAACCTGCGCCGACAGTTCCTTGACTGGAGAGACTACCGCGCGCGAGAGTAGGGAGGAGAAGGTTTGTTGTGAGTCGTCCGAAGCCTGGAGTTCGTGGTGGTCGGCGAGACGTTCCTGGATGCGCCTCAGGAGGGCCATACACTCCTTAGTGGGCGTGGAGCGATGCGCATCCATAGTTTGGAGAGTCTCCCCGAGTATGGTTGCCAGTCCCGTTAGCGAGCCCACTTCCTCAGCGTCGTTGAGCAGCGATTCGAACTTGTCCCGTTTGGCTGAAACCTTCCTTGTCCCTCCTTTGGCTAGTTTGGCTTTGCCTGAAGGTTGGGCTGGAGCGTCAGAGTTAACAGACGGATTGGAGTCGACGCGCCTTCCCGCGAGAGGTGGAAGCCCAAGCTGCCCTTCCGGCACACCATGGGCCCCCCCTCGCGTTCCTCCGCCGCCTCTGCCTCGGGTTTTCACGCGAGGGGAGCCCGGACAGGAGGTCACCTCTGGCGGGTAAGGTACTCCTTCCAAAACATTCGAAGCTGCATTGTCGACGTGGCGGGTCGAAATCTGCGGCGATGGACGGTGTGGCGAGGGCATTTTACGCGGCGTAGGTTGCTGGGACGACTTGGCAGGGTGTAAGATCTGTGCATCGTCGGGAATGGACGCGACTGGGCGAGCGCGAGGTTTACGCCGTAACGTGACGTTCGCGACTGCAGCCGAGCTCGCTGCTTCTGCCGATGCTTCCGCGGCGCTAGAATCGGTTAGATTATCGTTATCTAGGCGCTGGCAGGGTGTGGGGGTGCTGAGATGTGAGGATGTAGAGGTATCGCGCGGGTCGGGGGGATCACTGAAAACAATGTGAAAAATGTGAACCCCAGTTTCAAATTTTTCACTGGTTTTGTTTATCACTTTTTTCACAAATTTTTCAGCACTTTTTCCGCTGAATATTGTCGTGAATAGAGTTTTATATTTTCCACCCCACTTTCCGGGTGGCAATAGAGGTGAATCTTGAGGTGTAAAACTCATAAATTTTGTTTCAAGTTTTTCACCTTGAATTCCCCCTGAAATAGTGGTGAAAAAAGTTTTAAATTTTTTACCTCTTTTCTCAGTGAAAAATGCGGAAAAATCCCGCTGAAGTTTGGGTGAATAGTTGGTGTAAAACATTATGAGTTTTGTTTCAAGTTTTTCACCTTGAATTCCACTTGAGATAGTGGTGAAAAAGTTTTAAATTTTTCACCTCTTTTTTCAGTGAAAAATGTGTGAAAAACCCGCTGAATTTTGGGTGAATAGTTGGTGTAAAACATTATAAGTTTTATTTCAAGTTTTTCACCTTGAATTCCACTTGAAATAGTGGTGAAAAAGTTTTAAATTTTTCACCTTTTTTTTCGGTGAAAAATGTCTGAAAAACAAACAACATTTTTCACCGTAAATTGAGGTGAAAAATTTGAATCTCCCAACCAGTGTAGCCTGAATCAAGCACCCAAGCTAACATGGGGTTCTAAAAGAATTAGATTAAATTAAGCAAGAATATTACTGTAATTATGCCCTATAAAGAGTTTTTTCCCGTTGGTGATGGCTAGGGTTATGGCTGGAAGCTCCCAAAATGATGGGTCTGATTAGCCCTCAATGGAAGCTCCCAAATCTGGGAGCTACCACCTTTTGGACCCTAGTTAGGGTAATTATCTCAGGGGTTCTATACACCCTAAAAGGGTACCTTAATTGACTGCCTGTAGTGCGACCTTGGCGACCGCTTATCGCGCTGATGCGATTTATGTTCGCTCGGCGCGTTCCCCTGGTCGTTTGCCCCCCAATCCCGCTCCCAATCCCGGACCTCTTCGCGTAGGGCGCTCCCGTCAGGTATGCAGCCTCAACACGAGCGAGGTGCGGGCGGAATTCCACCCAAACACTTGAATGCTGACTTGGCGGGAGCTTTGAAACACGACGCCACGTAGCTCTCGGCTACTAGCGGTTAGCACTATCCGGAAGGTGGGTCGGGCTCGCCAAAGATGGTACTAAGAGACCTCTTCAGCGAGCAGGCAGCGCTCTCGAAGCGCGCTGTTGGGTGGGTGCAGTCTCGACTCGCGCCCTTTTGGGGTCTTCAACCCTTGGTGAAGCCCTCGCGGTGGGCTCCATTGTGATGTGGCTTGTATTCGTAGGCTTCATCCAAGGGCTGAAGTTGTTGAGTATGGACACAGAGCACAGGAGCTGCCTGAGGCGCTCACTGTGATCGTGGTGGAAGAAGAGAGAAGACAATGAACGTCACGTTGTGACGTTCGTCGGCCGATGTAACCTGTCCGCTCGGGGACCATATCCCGAGTCCGGGCTCCTGTAATTCTGGAGAGCAGGGGAGCAGTTGTACGCGTGCTCAGGCATCCAGGGGGGCGGTCGGGTTGTTTCCGTAAAGACTTGAGTTCACACCATGGGAGTCGAGAGTAAGAAGTAGTTGTATTACGTAGCTACTACGTAATACATGTGGCATAAGCATAGATTAGGATCAGTAGGTTCAAATAGTCAGGTGAGTAATGGACTCTGGCCGCGTAATTACTAGGAAAATATATATGGGCATCACACTTTGATACTTACAATACTAAGACTTCCATATTTGGACTTTACCTTGTTGTTGAATCCACATGCTCTCCATCCAATAACACTGGATATTCCCACCACTATACTAGAACTACTATTTAATAGCCTTAGAGTACCTCCTGTTCTTCAGTTTAATAATTGAGTTGCTTTGCCTTCCCCGCATTGCCTCTGGGTTCTTTCCGAGGAATGCCTCGGGATCGTGCATGGGGGGGAAGAAAATGAATTTTGAGTGGAGGAGAGGCAAAGCCTCCCTCGCAGCGAGCGCTCTCGGGCCGAAACCCAAGCCGGCGCGAAGCTGCAACTAACTAAGACAAGAACGAGCTACATAAAATTGTATGTAGATTGTATGTAGAGATTGTGATATATACTTGAGAGAGATAAGGGGATGGTGGGTGGGGAAAAACTAGGGATGACGAGAATAAGCTAGCGCGGAGGACGAGAACTGAGCGGGAGACGATGGCGGTCGAGGAAGAAAAAAGAATGACAGGTGGATGGCACTGCTCGCGTGCATTCCCCCATGGGTAACCCATATCAGGAATGCCTCGGGATCGTGCATGGGGGGGAAGAAAATGAATTTTGAGTGGAGGAGAGGCAAAGCCTCCCTCGCAGCGAGCGCTCTCGGGCCGAAACCCAGAAAGCCAGGCAGCGTGAAACGGTTGCCTGAGGTGACACGGAACGTGTCGGGGCCAGAGAGCAAGAGCTTTTTAGAGGGTGTCATCGGCGCGCCAGACCTCGGAGGGAGGGACGACCATTGCAGTTGCAATGACCAACGGGGGATCGGTGTGAAGTCGGCGGTTTAAAGCAATGATGACGTCGGGCTGTGTGTCAATGTACAGCTTGAAACAATCTGAAGTCCAACGTCCGAGGCGTTGAATGTCGAGGTCGGAGAGGCCGACCATGCGGGCCCAGGTGGCTGCACCACGGCGAAAGCTGTGGCCAGAATATCCTGCTGAGGCGATTCCAAGCGAGGTTAAACACGACTTCAAGCAGTCAATGAAGATTTTTCTGGTGAAGGCGCCGTGGCCTCCCCCAGACTGCTTCCGACGACCAACGAAGAGGGGGTCGTCCGGGTTACCAGGGCGTGCAAGGTGGGCAACCAGGTGGTTGTACACACAAGTGGATAGGTTTGTGCGAGCCATGCCAATGCGGACACCCCTGCGAAAGGGGTCGGTCTTGGAGGCGGGGAGGTCAATTGTGAGGTAGTCCTCGCTCTGTATGATAACGTCTCGGCGTTTCAGAACGAAAGCAGGATCGAAGACGTCGTATGTGACCTCGCCACAGCGGAGAAAACCAGAGAAAGAGAGGCAGTAGCTTGTTTTGAGTGTCTCGGCAAGCTCCTTTGAGATTCCTTTCGGCAGGATGGGGCGCGAGAGTATAGCAATAATCTGCTCGAGGATGGGGTGGGTGATAGGCAGGCGCTCCCTGCGCTCAGCATCACCGTGGAAGCGCCGAATCCCTCGGATAACACGTTCCAACACCCGGGAGGAGAACTGTTCCGAGGGGTAGCCAAGGTCAGTGTGAAAGGATTTCAAAGCCCCGATGTAGCGTTTGATAGATTTTCCGCTGACGGCAGGCGGGAGGGACGCGGCCCATGCGAGAAGGTGCGGCTCCGAGGCCGGGTATGGTGAGGGGACCGAATTGCCGTATTGCCGCCCAACAAAGCGCTCGAAGGATTTGCAGGCAGTATCGTTGACTCCTCGAGTGGAGCTGGCCAGCCCATGCCAGAGGTAAAATGCGACGAGGTCAGGCTGGTTGACCTTAGAAGGCCAGTCGTCGGGAGGTGGGGGAAGTCGGTGTGCTGAGAGGTGAAGAATTGAGGCAGCAAATTGCGAAGGCGGTACATGTCAAAACGAGAGAGTGCGTCAGCAAGGTAATTTGACTTCGAATCAATCCAGATGCAATGAATGGAAAAATCGAGAGAAAGCGCAATAAGGAAAATTTCCCGCAAGAGAGCTTGGGACGGGGCTTCCCGGAGCGACCCGCCATTAAGCCCATCAACAGCGCCAGTATTATCTACTCGGAGAGTGATGCGGGTCCCGGCCCAGGCTGGAGCTGCCCAACATCGCAGAGCATGGAGCACGGCCCACAGCTCCTTGAATAAGATGGATTTAGTCCGATGGCGGCGAGGGACTCGTGACGCGAAGAAATCGTCCGGGCTCTCTCGGGAGCCAAGATGTCCGCCAATACCCTTTGACGAGGAACCACTCGCATCGGTGAAGATGGTTATGCCAGGGGTATGAGCATGTAAGGACTGGATACCGTTCCAGTTGGGTAAAAAACGTTCCCACCAGTCGAGATCACGGCGTGCCTCGCGTGGGATTCGTCGGCGGCCAAATCGAGACATGGAGGAAGTGGCATCGTACACACGACGGATGAATGCGCGACCGGTCCAAAGGATTTTGGTGGCAAATTGGAGCGAACCCGCGACGGATTGCAGGTTAAGGAGTGTCGCTGAGGGGGAAGAGAGGAGATCACGAAGGGTTCTGAGAGTATGGGTGAGTTTCTCCGCTGGGAGCGAAACTGTGAATTTCACGGTGTCGATTTCGATCCCGAGAATTGTACCCAAAGTCGTAGGAGGGAGATCTTTCCCAGGTTTTCCCTCAGCATGTGCAGAGAAGCCCACAGCTGTACACACTGCACGCAAGATTTCACGGTCGTGTTGGGCCGCAATGAGGTCGTTAGGCCCTTGTGCACCAAAGAAGTCGTCAAGGAAGTGGTCAAGTGATGCTCCGAGACGCTCAGATGCCCAATGTAAGGCCTCTGCAAAGAGGTTGAAGGTGAATGGTGAGGAACGCGAGCCGAATGGAAGGCGCAGGTCGACGTAGCCGGCACCATCGAAGAAAAAACCATAAAGCAATGTGTCGTCCGGGCAAACCACAATGTGACGGAAAGCGCGCTTCAGGTCCATTTTCCAGATATAGGCACCCGGGCCCAGTTTTCGGAGTCGACAAAAGAGTGAGTCGAGGGTTGTGTAAACCAAGGTGACTGCAGAGGGGGAGATGCCGTCGTTGATGGAATGCCCGTCAGGGTACGAGAGGTGGTGGATGGTCCGGCATCCACCGCCAGATTTGGGGACCGACCCAATGGGAGAGTAAAAGACTCGGCTCTTAAGATGGTCGGGGAGGTCAACAACTCGGTGAAGCTCCCCTAACTTCAAATTGGTTAGGATATCAGCCGCTGTTGCAGCGTGCTCGGACGGCGTAGCAGGAAGATTACGACTAAATACACGACCCTCCCGGGGGCCGGTATAACCAACAGAAGCACCATAATCAATAATATTAACCAAATGTTGTACAAAGGACTGATCTGGATACTCGCGCATAAGGTAGGCTAAAGCATGGCTGCAAAGGGGGCCAGCGACCTGAAAAGTCGGCGGCCCAGCGACGGGAAACGAGATGGTGGTGTTAGGACGGATAGGTGGTATGGAAGGGGTGGGCGCTATGATGTTGCGCAGGGTGTAGAGGGGGTCCGAAAGACAAGGAGCCAGTTGACGAAGAGGTACCGAAGGTACAGGAGGATGGGGAGCTGACACGGCAGACTCACCCAACCCGTCCTATTTTTTGTGAGGGCATGCCAGGCTGGTGTGGGCGCTGGCACACAAGAGGCAGACGTGGCTGCGGGCACAACGATCCCCCATGCGACAGCCATCCATGCTGTTGAACTTGAAGCAGACCTCGTCGACCTTCGCACGAGCGCCAGGGGTCTGAGGAGCCGGTACGGTCACCAGGCGGTCCGCGAGTGGGCGCTTTTTGGATGTGGAGGACGACGGCGAGGGGGAGAGGAGGGGATAGCGGACGAGGCAGGTAGCCATGAGGCTGGCGTCAGGGATAGTCCAGCGGGTGGGGCGGAAGTTCTCCTGCAAGCGGATGCGGGTAAACTCATAGTGGTAGAGCAGGACCGCATTCCATTCGTACTGCGTCGAGAACTGAAGAAGGAGGGTGGTGTAGATTGCGAATGCTGCTGCAACGCCGCCACCAGTGGGGTCACATAGGGCACGGATGCCGGTGTAGGTGGTCCATGCACCCAAGAGGGGTACAACAGACGAAAAGGCCTTTAAAAAGGCGCGGGGAAGGCCGGACTCCAAGGTGTCGTCGGGGTACGACTCAGGGGCAACGAACCCCGAGTCGGGATGCCACACCATAGGCCGCGGAGCCTCGCGAGCCCCCGCATGCAAAGGGCTGAGCTTGATGAGGTCCTCGGCCTCGAATTTTCCGTCGATGATGAGATCCAACACGGCGGACCTCACCCGAGGGAACCACATCGGAAGGGATTTGAAGGTGGGGGATTTAAAGTTATCAATCTCACCGGCAGTATTGTCCGTCTGCACGGAGATGCCCCCATTCCCATTTCCACCAGTTTGTGCAGGCGCGGCGCTGGCGAGAAGAGCGCGGAGCTGAGCGTTTTCCGCGGGTGTGAGAGGAACGGTGTCGTCGCCAGACATGTGGGGTGAGAAAAACTAGGGATGACGAGAATAAGCTAGCGCGGAGGACGAGAACTGAGCGGGAGACGATGGCGGTCGAGGAAGAAAAAAGAATGACAGGTGGATGGCACTGCTCGCGTGCATTCCCCCATGGGTAACCCATATCACTTCTCTCCCTCTCGCTCCTCTCCCGCTGTAGCGCGAGTAGTACGCTCACCCTCGCTCCTGTGGTGTTGTGTTACTCCGAGCTGTCAGTACTCTTCCCGACTAGTCGGGTAGCTTCCCGATCCGACGTCGCCCGACCTGATCTCGTCCGGATCTACCCTCGCTGCTTGCTTGGCCCCTTGTTCACTCCCCTCTGGACCTGGACATAACACTCAGCTAGAACAAACCGAAAAGGCTCTTCAACGAACCTTGGAAGCTCTATCCAACACCCAGTGTCAGCTTCGGGACACCGAGGCGACACTACTTATCACCTCCAAACAACTACAGTTCAATAGTTCACAATGCATTAGGTCACAATGCATAATTGTCATAATGCATAGCATTCGGGCGTCCACCGACTTGGTAGGCGGGGATTTTATGCACTTTTTCATAATGCATAATGCATAACCCTTGAGTGAGTTTTCCCCCACTTTTATGCATTTTTCAGGCCGTAAATGTGGGTGCAGACAATTTCGGTTTCATGCAACCGTGGGAACATATTTATGTAAGAATGTGGCACCTCAAATAGATGTCAGAGTGCATAATTTGCACTCAAGGGAGTGCTGTACATCGTCATGATTGGTACAACTCACTTGAAGAAAAGGAAAGTCATTGAAAGTCTGAATTTTTATGAAAGATTTCACTTCAGGCTACCCTGAAGTATACCCTTTAGGGTCTATTAGGTTGGTTGGAATAAATGGCCCAAGAGGGTGGTTTTGGGAAAGGGCATACCATGGGATATGGGAAGTACCATGGCCCAGGGCAGAAGTGGTGACCATGGTACCTCCCATAGGCCCGCCGCAGGCGAGCGAAAATTTTGCCTGTGGTACCTCCCACAGGGGTATTTTTAGGCCAGGACCCCAGAAACTGCCCTGGATCAAAACATCAAACGGGGTCAATCTCAACCCTCTGGGCACCGTTTGGGCTGCCGAAAGGCTTGTTGGAAAGCCCTCACTCAGGGCTTTCTGCCTGTGAAGTAGGGACCACATCAGAGGACATTGATATTTTGCCGTCAGCATGCCGGGCAGCCTGTAAATCAGCTCTGGGGCAGGCATCCAGTAGGTGATTGGCCTGGTACTGGGCTTGTTAGAAAGGCCTGAGCTAGGGCTATCAGTGGGTACAATATCTGGGTGGTCTGAGCACTTTGGTATTTCCCGGCAGCGTACCGGGCAGCCAGTAAATTGGCTCCGGTGTGGGCATCCGGTTGGTTGACCTGGTACTGGGCTTGGTCCTTGCTAGGGCTATCAGTACGTGTAATATCAGGGTTATTTAAGCCCTTTCACTTTCCAGCTACACAGGGTGTCCACTGTTCATACCAACTTCTTGATTGGACTTGTATGTGGTACCTCCCACCACCCTTGATATAATCACATCCATGGTACATCCCATGGCTATAGAACCTGCATGGTACCTCCCATTGCCTCGTGGTACCTCCCAATGCCCTGTGGTACCTCCCACTATTTTTCTTCATCCTGTGGTACTTCCCACCATTTTTCTTCGTCCCGTGGTACCTCCCACCAATCTATTTTTATTCAGTGGTACCTCCCATACAATTACCAAAAACAGCCACTCCGTCTATCAACCCAAAAAGGAAACATTACAGAAATCACCTTTGTATCCTTGGATATTTCAACCTATAACCTGGAATGTGAGTTGTTTAGCTTTACCAACTATTTCTGTCACATTAACACCTATCACAGGGCAATTAGCTGAAAAAAAAGTTAGCTCTAGGAAACTATTTTGCATTTTGCAGGTCAACGAGGACACCAATTTAAAAGTGTGATAGAGAACTCTGATAGCCCTTGATAGGCTCTACAAGATGGAAACAGAGATCAGAGGTTTAACGAGGACTTTCCATTTTGGGACACTACCGCTTTGCATCCCAAAAAGGAAATTTTCGACCTCAACCTGTTCTTAGACCATAATTCAACCACTTTGAATGATCCAACACTGTATACATAGCTACTGATGCTTTCCCACGCTAACTGGGACCAAATAAGGGCTAGTCACAGTGTGATAATTGGGTAAAAACTGTGCGAAAATTGGGAAATAATGTTCTGACCACAATAGCTTGGGTTAATAGCAGTAAAGGCAGCCCATAAATGTGTCAAGTTGTGCCTTCAGGCAAAGTGAACACATTGCAGGTGATATAACATGACCTAGTCATGAAGAAGACCACGATTTAGCCATACAAGAAAATTGTGATCTGGTCCTGTAATACACTCCCCCATAATGTAAGACATATGAGACCATACCTTTTTACACTAAAACATGTATCCCTACTAGAAAAGGAGAGGCCTACTATCCAGGACACCTCATACCCTGTGATTTGAGGTGATCTTTCTGTACATTGTTGTTCACCATATTCAGTATAGTACAGCCTCATGTATGATGCTCCAATGGTCTTTTCCTATTCAACTAAGTTGAATAAGGAGTTTTGGACCAAAATACTGCTCAGTATCTTCTGTAAAACTCGAAAATAGCATATGACATATTTTGGCTATTTCATGAATAGGTGACTTAGGAGACCATGTTGAGTGCAATAGACAATGTGAGTGAGTTCAGACAGTATAGTTCTACCATATTATGCTTTATTTCATCTGTTTTGGTGAACATTTGAGAGAATAGTTTTTTCAATGATATGGCTTTAAGTGCCCATATATTGACCCATAGTCACCAACACCATCTGGTCAAAAATACACCAAAACACTTCAAGTAAAGCTCAAACTTGTTCATTTATGCTGTCCAGTTCCATTCTCACTCTCCATTTCCCAAGAAACACTCTCCTTGGGGCCCTGTTTATCAAATAGGCATAAATAGGGACAAAATGACATTCACATTTTCGACGTTTACCACATTATATTGGCCATTCTTTTGACCCAGGACTCTTCATATACCTCAGGGAAGTGGTTATTAGTGCTCAGGTCATCACATATGCCACTGTGATATCCTAGATGCAGCAAACAAGTACATGGGAGAATATGACATTAAACTATAGGATGTAGGGTGTCCTAGGTTGCTAATTGCACAGTTTTCTAGTATATGTTCCTTATGAGGCCATAGAGGATCGCTTTTGGAAGATATTATATCATGGAGAAGTGCATACTTAGTCAAAATGCCATTTTTTCTCTGTAGCCTAGTTGTGCTACTCCTCTTCACTAGCCCATGATATTTGGCTTTAAAACTGTTGTTATATCATAGGAGAACAGTTACCTATATCCAGGAGGCCTTTCAGCTCTTAACTACCCAGGTTATTGTGGTCAGAACATTATTTGCCAATTTTCACAGTTTTTACCCAATTACCACACTGTGACAGCCCTTATTTGGTCCCAGTTAGCCTGGGAAAGCATCAGTAGCTATGTATACAGTGTTGGATCATTCAAAGTGGTTGAATTATGGTCTAAGAACAGGTTGAGGTCGAAAATTTCCTTTTTGGGATGCAAAGCGGTAGTGTCCCAAAATGGAAAGTCCTCGTTAAACCTCTGATCTCTGTTTCCATCTTGTAGAGCCTATCAAGGGCTATCAGAGTTCTCTATCACACTTTTAAATTGGTGTCCTCGTTGACCTGCAAAATGCAAAATAGTTTCCTAGAGCTAACTTTTTTTTCAGCTAATTGCCCTGTGATAGGTGTTAATGTGACAGAAATAGTTGGTAAAGCTAAACAACTCACATTCCAGGTTATAGGTTGAAATATCCAAGGATACAAAGGTGATTTCTGTAATGTTTCCTTTTTGGGTTGATAGACGGAGTGGCTGTTTTTGGTAATTGTATGGGAGGTACCACTGAATAAAAATAGATTGGTGGGAGGTACCACGGGACGAAGAAAAATGGTGGGAAGTACCACAGGATGAAGAAAAATAGTGGGAGGTACCACAGGGCATTGGGAGGTACCACGAGGCAATGGGAGGTACCATGCAGGTTCTATAGCCATGGGATGTACCATGGATGTGATTATATCAAGGGTGGTGGGAGGTACCACATACAAGTCCAATCAAGAAGTTGGTATGAACAGTGGACACCCTGTGTAGCTGGAAAGTGAAAGGGCTTAAATAACCCTGATATTACACGTACTGATAGCCCTAGCAAGGACCAAGCCCAGTACCAGGTCAACCAACCGGATGCCCACACCGGAGCCAATTTACTGGCTGCCCGGTACGCTGCCGGGAAATACCAAAGTGCTCAGACCACCCAGATATTGTACCCACTGATAGCCCTAGCTCAGGCCTTTCTAACAAGCCCAGTACCAGGCCAATCACCTACTGGATGCCTGCCCCAGAGCTGATTTACAGGCTGCCCGGCATGCTGACGGCAAAATATCAATGTCCTCTGATGTGGTCCCTACTTCACAGGCAGAAAGCCCTGAGTGAGGGCTTTCCAACAAGCCTTTCGGCAGCCCAAACGGTGCCCAGAGGGTTGAGATTGACCCCGTTTGATGTTTTGATCCAGGGCAGTTTCTGGGGTCCTGGCCTAAAAATACCCCTGTGGGAGGTACCACAGGCAAAATTTTCGCTCGCCTGCGGCGGGCCTATGGGAGGTACCATGGTCACCACTTCTGCCCTGGGCCATGGTACTTCCCATATCCCATGGTATGCCCCTTCCCAAAACCACCCTCTTGGGCCATTTATTCCAACCAACCTAATAGACCCTAAAGGGTATACTTCAGGGTAGCCTGAAGTGAAGATTTCTCCAAATGTCACGATGTCACATTATGTGACAAATTCCGCAATACATATTGCTCGTAATGCATACGGCTTGGGGGTCCACCAAGCTTATGCATTATGAGCTATTCAACTGTATCCGCCTCTTGCATACTCCTAGATACTGCCAAATATCAAACTCGAGATCTTTACAAGACCTTGTGCGCAGAGCGGCGCAAAAATCAACGATTCCAAGTCACCAAAGCTAAACTTGACGTTACCATTCACGATCTATCCACCGCCCTGGCAGCAGAACAACAAAGAGCATCTGATGCTCTCTTACAATGAGACCATGCCCTAGCGGCCAAAGCCCGAGCAAAAACAGCTTTCGAGCAACTACTCAACGCCACCGATGCCCAGATCGCAAAATTC
Source organism: Mycena metata (assembly GCA_029378385.1). Classification (NCBI taxonomy): domain Eukaryota; kingdom Fungi; phylum Basidiomycota; class Agaricomycetes; order Agaricales; family Mycenaceae; genus Mycena; species Mycena metata. The sequence continues at coordinate 187,180 of JARKIB010000184.1, forward strand.
AAACAAATGCTCCACGACTGCCACTCGAAAACTGTTCCCTTCAGATGCAAACCCTCTGCTCTTCTCGTTCGCGTGATGAAGTGTACGAAAAGGCGAAACAGAGCCAGAAAACAAATCAGTGGAGTTTGAGGAAGGATGGGGTGTATACAGCAGACGCTCGTGCTATCACCAGAACACGGGTCAAGGGTGGATGCTCGCAGGGGAAGGTTGGGGTGATTATCCAGTTCATTGCGAAGAAGCAGAACATGAGCCGTAGGACGGTTCAACGCGCACTGATTGAGGGAGGAATTGCAACGCGACTCCAAGTTGTCCATGAGATGGTGCAGGCAGATGGTAAGTGCCTTTGTATGATTCAGATCCTAATTTTTGATTCCTTCAGGTGCTACCCTCAGCAGCGACGCTACATCCCTGCGGGGCGAAAACTATGAAGGCGCATTCGTGATGATAAACAAAGGAACCACACACAAAATGCGAATGCTTTCCCTTACCTCCACCGTGTTGCACGGCAGCGAGACCCAGCTTGTCAATCTGAAGCACCAAATCAGTTCCATATGCACCCTCTACCGCCGAAGTCCTCTTGGGCAGCGTTCGCAGTTCAATTTCGAAGTCCACGACTTCTGACGTGTATGGAAGGGCGGCAACGGCGACCACGCAGCGGACGTGAAGAAATTCCACCGCCTCGGCAAGGAATGGAAGAAGGAGTCCTCGCGCATTTTACTCGGATACGAGGAACCTGGTCGCATGGAGCCCCAGAAAGTCATTGACGTCGTGCGTGAAATCTTGGAGAAGAACCTCGCGGAGGCTGGAGGCGCAGATGCATGGAAACAACTGCCGGATGCGGAGAAGAATGTTCGGACAAAGTCATCCATGGACACGCTCGCATTGCGCCTTGGTGAGGAAGTCTTTTCGCTCCTCCCGCCGGAGACGAAGCGCGAGATCAACTTGTTCTTCTGGGCCGGGTGCTCCATGCGCAAGGAGCTAAACTGCTGCAAGGTGTTCGACGAGGGTATGCAGGAACATTACGAAGAGCATCCCGAGCTTGAACCACCCGTATTGCTGGCCAACAAAGACAACGCTGCCACCATCGAACTCGCCGAGGACACGGGAGAGTCGACCCCGGCTGTAAGGCGCATGCTAAAGGTCTCTGAACGGGGTGGGGTAAAGCTAATTGGTGCTCTCTTCAACAACAAGAACAACAAGAAGGGTTTGCACGACATTTACAAAAACTTTTTCTGACCTACCATTGGCGCCGGCATGTGATTTCCGGACACCAGTAATACCCGCTACCAATCCCATGGACTTGGCGCTGCCCGACTCATCACATATCTCGACCAGCACCGGAAGCTCATGGACTTTGTGGAGAATAACAAAACGAAGCGGAGCTGGAATCATATGGAGCAGAATATTGTCAAGGGCTTAAACTGCAAGACCACCATCTCACTCACGCTCTGCCTCTTCACCATGGCCGTGATGCATCCCTACGCAGCGGCAGTTCGAGGATCGGGTCTAGAGGAGCTCAACATGCTGGACCTCAGACCATTTCATCAGTCTGTTAAAGCGCACATGCGAAAGCTTATTGCCAATTCAGATCCTCTCATCTCCACTGCGCCTGATTCTTACAAATTTGCGACACTCGATGGGAAGTAATGGAGCGATCCAAAGGCCTGGCACAAATGTGTTAAGCTCGTTCCAACCCACCTCGATGTCTAGCCTCTTTTACTATCTGGGCTGAGGCACGGACTCGAACACTTTGAGAAGTTTACGACCGAGTTCGATGAAGGCGGGCTAATTGACACCTCCACCGAAGAAGAACGACGTGCAGGTAACATGCGGCATGCCACCCACCAACAATAATAACGAAAGCCTTTTGGGACAATGGTGCAAGTTTTCCCGAGAGAGCTCGAGCTCCACGGTCGACTACTTTGCGGATCGCGCGATGTTCAACTGCAACGACACCCAAGCGTTCATGGACACGGAGATGAACAGGGAGACAGACCATACCTTCCTCCGGCAGGAGGCCCAACACCAAGACGAGAGTGGAATCGAAAAGACGAGGAGGGAGGAGCTCAACGACCACAAACAACGGGCGGTTGACGAGAAACTGGCAAAGGATGCCGAGAAGGTGGAGAAGGTGCGGAAGGAGAAGGAGCGGTTGGCAGCAATCGGTCTTGAAACCGATTGTGATATAATCAAGAAGATGGTGGACGCAAAATTGAAGGACCAGGTCGAGCTGCACAGGCGGGAGGGGGACAAAGAGGTGCTGATGAAGTCGAAAATGCGGTTAAGAGCAGATTGGGTAAAGGAGTTGTTGGCGGCGGTGGATCGGTTTGAGGCCCATATTGCTATGGCTTCTTTGTCTGTATGAACTGCTTAAGTAGACTCTTGAATTGAACTTCGCGCAACCTGTAATCCGTCTAATTTAGCGTAATTGAGCAGCTTATATAGTAGCTTTTTTGCAAAATCTACTGGGGTTGACCACATGCTGTTTTGCAAAATCTACTGGCCCCGCGAAGTTAAAGTAAATGTTGAAAATGCCGAAACCCTGGATGGAACCCAGGACCTAATGGGTTTGTCATTATTGCAAGATCCAAGGGTACAACCACCTAGGCTATTGGTGCTGATGGTGGCACGAGTTTTGATTGCACCACATGACTACTTCTGACAATAAATAACAAATCTCCAAAACCCAGCAACAATATTCCCCAACCATGACTTTAGCCAACCCTAACCTAACCCAGACCTTAACCAATAACCCTAACTTTAACCCTAACCCTAACTTTAACCCTAACCCACACCCTAACAAACCTACCTAACCCTGACCCTAACCTGTATAGACTCAACATAGTCCCTCATGAGCTTATAAACCTGGCTTGTACTAGAGCATCTGCATATGATACTAATGAAATGCAATGGTTCTGTTGGTTCAGTTGGTTAATTTGCTTGTATCAGTTTTAGGCTATACCTACTAGGCTTTTGGTTCAATCCCCGGCCTCAGTACTTTATTAAAATTGGCTGCCCAATAGTTTTTGCAAAAGGGGATGTGGTCAAGCCCAAGTCAAGCCCAGTACCTTTGCAAAAAGTCCCCTATATGAGGTGAATTGATCACCCTTGCCACATCGCGGTTTCTGGTCTTTGGGCCCCAGAAAAAAAATCCTAGGATGGCTATTTGAGATCATAGTATGTATTATGTACCTGTACTCGCAATTCTCTATGGTTTATAATGTTTTGAGATGGCTTTAGGTCAGGTGTTTCTTGGCAATCAGTTCCAAAGGAAACCTCCGGTTTTGTTCACATTCCAATGCTTATAAAAATGAGATTCCTGGGTAAAGGCTACGGATACATCGCTCCATCAGAATGAGCATAAAAAATCCGGAAGATTCAATGAATTGAGCCTATACCGCTGTGATGCGGACTGCGGTTCTGTGAACTGCCTGACCCGGGGTGGGTATAGTCAAGTAGTGTTTACAGAATTTAATTCGTCCTCTAGGGGGAAATTGCTCTGTCGCGGAGCTGCGTAGTTTAAGGTACGCTAATGCGCGATATATAATTTGTGGTGTGTGTGTGTGTACAGTTCCCTCCGTTTGGATTGAACGCTTTGCCAGGTTCCTCGAAGATTTAGTTCTTCGTTGGGGGCTGGCCTTCCGAAGGTACCGCAGATGGATAGTTTTCTACACTTGCTCGAAGGGTACGCTCCGCAATGCGAATGCTGTTCCGTTCCGGAATACTCGGGTTATCTGTTATGCTTTATCCACCCGTCTCGAACGTACCGGACGGCAGGTCTCTTCAGTACAGTGCAACACTATACGGACGGCTATAGCGATTCCCTTCGTAGCCTTGGTTTCTCCGTTGGTGAACGCCTGAAACGGAATCACTTCCGTTTCAAAGACTCGGGGGTGAAGTGCGCGAATTGAATGGGGGAAATGGTATGATCGCGTAGGATAGGCCTTCCGTGTACGATGGGGTGGGTTCCTCGCAAGGATATGCGCTCGAACTCCGAAAAGGAACGGTTGCACAAAGCCAAGTTAGGCGACTGGCCGTTTGGTGGTGTGCCGCGTTTAATCTACTACCGCGCGCTTTCAACTCCGGATTGACTATATTTCCCCCGTATCGATTTATCGAAACGGAGGTGAAACGGACGGGGTTTCTTGACAAGCCCTGGCCTTCTAGGTGACCTTGGTTTGTCCTAATATTGGGCCGCACGACCCGTAGCGGAGTGTATTTAATTCAGTTCCCCACCCTGGTGTACTTCAGGGGGAGTAGCTTTTAGGTATATGCAGTGGGAGGTAATAAGATAATCATTCCGTATCCTACAGCTGGCTTTTATACCGTACTCTGTCCGATACTCGCACGCGTATTTATACCTTTAATTGGAAACAGACGTTCCAGCTTTTCAGTTCTGACTCGCCTCTGTGATCGCCCACGCGTTCCCAATTCCGAAGGGGTTAGAAATTGACTCGGAGCAGCCTCGTGTCGCCTCCGTTTCCCGTTTCAGTCCCCCCCGTTTCCCAAGAACCGCCTCAGTTCTCTGTTTAGTCGCCCCGTTTCCCATACCGCAACCACTCTGTCTCCGTTTGCTCCCCCATTTTCTTCTCCCCAGTACCGGCCAGGTGGCGGAATGGCAACGCATGCGAGACAAATAAGAGAGCCTGTAATGTTTCCTCGCAAGGTCTCCGTTCGATTCGGGGTCTGGCCTTTTTATTCGGAGGCGCACCGTGTCATATTCTTGGATACGGAGTCGCCGTCGTGAGTATGATTTTCCTCCCGTTTGGCCGCGTTCAGAGCGCATCACAAAGTGACAGCTCACACCGCGGCTGCGACGCGTGGGTCAACTGATTTTTTACCCCGCTGGCTAAATTGTGGCGGTGCTCATCACAGATCAAGGCCTTTGATTGGGTTCTCCGACCATTCTACTGGGTATCAAATGGGGGAAAAGAAGGAAAAAAGAATGCAAAAAAGAAAACTTCCCCGAGAAGCCCGGAGAACTCTTCAGTGCATTCACCTGGAGCCATGCAACGCAAATGATGGAGAAATTGAGGACAGAGATGCGGAGAAGTCTTTCCACACTGTTTCTTGTTCCCACACCCTTCTTTGAACAGCGACGGTCAAAGTAGACGCTTCAGAGGCGCTTCACGAGGTGCTTTAGAAACGCTTTAGGAATTAATTTCTCATCAGAAGCGTGGGCGAAGCGAAAGTTACCATGACCGCCACTTTCGAAAAGCGCTTCAAACGCGCTTCACAAAACGCTTCACGCCTGATAAAACATCAATGATGTCCATCAAAGCTGAAGCGTTTTCTGAAGCGCGTGAAGCGCCTCCGGAGGCGCTTTGACGCTTCGAAGGCGCTTCAGATTTTCGACGCTTTTCCCACGCTTTATTAAATCTGAAGCCGTTCTGAAGCACATCGTTAAAGCACCTTTGAAGCGGCTACTTTGACCCCTACTAATGCTGGGCTTAGTCTTTTCTTTTTCATTGGAATGTTACTCGGCGTCAAACGAACCTGAACACTTTCGGAATATGGCCTCAAAGGTATAGGGATAGAGCCTTAAAGTTGGGTTTCTGGTGGTACAGACATGTTATAATGAAGGCCAATGGCTGATCTTTGGTCTCAGGGCCCGACACATCGAGATTTTTGATGGGTCACATCAGCCACCTGACCCGTGACAATTTATCTGCCATGTCACGGATTTATCTGCCACAGCTCAATTGCATTGGTACTACACCATTATGGCTCAATCTGAGGAGGCAGATCGACTCCATATTCTTTTACATGACCACTCAAATATACTCAAGAATTTATCGTGCGCAGAAACGGAGAAACAGGGAAGTGGCAGATAAATGTACAGCCACATGGCAGATAAATGCCCAGCTGATCGATCGGTAAACCTTTGATTGCCCACCACCATGGACCGAACACCGACTTTTACTACCTTGCGTAGTTCACTGCCGTCTCCACACTCTGAGCGGCGAAGAGCCCTCGGTGTACGCCTTCAACCTCACCGAACCCGCTCTCGGGCGCATTGCCAAAATGGAAATCGCACCCCCGAACAACATGTTGTCCTTCAAGCGCTGCATCGCAAGAGCGGAATGCAAACCAATCTACGCTTTTGGTTCTCTGTATGGAAATGCTACCGAAACCAAGCCATGGGCCGACAAGATGCACTTGATCGACAACGAATGGGACCACAATTTTCCTGGTTCAACCCCGACGACACCTTTGCTTATTGTCCGCCCGGAACATCGCCCAGGATTGCATAATAGACCGCTGAAGGTGCTTGCGGTGCAACGCCGTGCACGCACGGCGTTTTGGAATGTAAATTTCAACGTAGGGATTAGAATCTAGATTCATTCGCTGACCGCGATGTTGGGATATCACCCCGAACTACGCCCCTATCTCTGACGCCATAGCTGTTATACAGCAGGGAGTTCTTCTCCCGTGTTTCTATTACCAGTGCTGTTTGTGTTTACTTGTACAGTGTTTACTTGTCCCCATTAAGTAGTAAGATTGTTATTTTCCACATACCTTCATATGGACTCGTAGCTATACATTGTTCTCGTTTTTATTTAAACTGTAGTACTTGAACAAATACACAGTTCTATCTGCGAACCCGTCCCCTCTAAGTCATTACTTTCACAGGTTATGGGCCCCGCCCGAATCTGAATTCTCCACAAACATCTACAACACAACAAACTTATCTTCTTACTTGTTCACCATGTCGACCCCTACCTCGAAACTCAGCGACTATTTCCGTCGCGTCCCGAAATGCGAGGCCGATGGAACCAACTGGAGCATCTATAAAAGTCGCTTCATTTATGCCGCTGACGCTGCTGGTTTAAAGGAACATTTGGAGGCCACACACCTTCCTCCTGTTGCCCCGACCGCAGCTGCTACGCCTACCGCCGCCGACACCGCCGCGCTGGAGGCCTATGAGAAGGAGGTGAAGCTCTTCAAGTCGGGCCAGGCCATTGTCAAGCAGGCGATTGCCAGCTCCATCCCCGATCCCTTGTTCTTACGTGTCAAGGACGTCCCCACCGCGGCGGGACTCTGGACCAAGGTGTCAGACGAGTTTGAGAAGAAGTCGAAGATGGTTACTATGGATTTACGGCACAGGCTACAAGATGAGCGCTGCACAGAGACTGGGGATGTTAGAACTCACCTTGCGAAGTTGCAGACACTTCGCACCGATCTCATCGGCATGGGTGCCGACCCTGGCAACAATAATTTCACCGCCATAATTCTCGGCTTGCTTCCCGCTTCCTGGGATTCCTATCTTTCCGCAATCACGGCGACATCGACTTTGCTCGCCAAGACTCTCTCACCCGACGACCTTATCCGCGGCCTCAACGAGGAGGCCGACCGTAAATCGCTGAAGCAGAAGTCCAAGAAAGACGACCGCGACATTGTGTTCTCCATGGGAAGGCGGCGCCTCGAAGCCCAATGTGGAGTGTTACAACTGCCACAAGAAGGGGCATGTCAAGGCGGAGTGCTGGGCGAAAGGCGGAGGAAAGGAGGGGCAGGGACCGCGTGGGAAAGGAAGGGGGAAGGGGAAGGAGACCGCTGCCGCCGCCAAGGATGACGACGGCGTCTGGATGGCTCAGGTTGAGACGAACCTGGAGCAGTTCCAAAATGAGTGGGCTGGGCTCACTCCGGTTGACAGCAACACTGCGCAGAGCAGCGCGAGCGCTTGGCTGTCAGACTACGACGATGAAGACTTCTTTGAAGGCGAAGAAGATGGCACCGTCGACGCTGCCACGGTTCCCACGATGGAGGACCTATTGGCGACCGCGAATGGACCCACGGATATGGCCGAGAGCAACTACGCACTTTCGGACTTGGAGGGCATTGCATATTTCATGCAGCTCCTCGACGCCTCGGACTCGGACAGCGAGGACGGCTCCATGCCGGACTTGGAAGCTGTATCCGACAGCAATAGCGAGGCTGATTCGATGCCGGATCTGGAATGTGAATCAGAATCCGATTTGGAGAAGGAAGAAATAATGGAGGAAAGTGACACTGAGTCCCTACCTGATTTCCTCTCCACATATTCTGACAACGAATGTGATTGCAACGTTGGTCGGACTGCTTCACTCAATGGGCCGGATTGCCTGCCCACATCTTTCACCGACGACTTGGCAGAATGGGTTGAAATCTCTGTCAACGAGTGGATCAGCAATCAAGAGGACATTGAAGAGGAGAAAATCACCTCGTCCTTTGATTCGGCTATGCTCGCCAACGAGGCAGGCACTCCGGACGCCGAAACCGAACTCTACGACTCGGGCGTGTCGCGCCACATGTCCCCGTACCGGCACAAATTCATCAACTATACCTCCATCCCACCGAAATCCATCACCGCCGCCGACAATGGAACGTTCCAGGCTATCGGTCAAGGCGACATGCGAATCAGTATTCCGAATGGCAAGAATACGGCCACCATACTCCTGAAAGGAGTACTGTATGCGCCGAAGCTAGGACTCACTCTTGTCTCCATCAGCAAAATTACTAATGCTGGATTCGCGACGCTCTTCCGCGACAATTTCTGCAGGATTTTCGATAAGCAACGAAAGATCCTGGGCGTTGTCAACAAGAAGAACGGGACATACCGTGTTCAACGCGGTTCCACTCCACCGACTGGAGCTACCGCCGCAGCCGCCGTTGAAACTATCTTGATTGATGAACTCCATCGTTGAATGGGTCACATCGCGCCGGATGCCGCCAGACGTCTTGTCAAGGACGGCTTGGTTACTGGGATCAAGCTCAACGGGTCGAGCGAGATGAAATCCTGTGCATCCTGTGAGTACGGGAAGATGCATAGGAAACCGGTTGGAAAAATTCGGAAGGAGGAGCGCGCCGCTGCGATGGGAGATCTCATCCATTCGGATGTATGGGGACCGTCGCCGACGAGAACGATCAACGGCCGTGAGTACTACTCAAGTTTTACCGATGATCATACTCGTTGGTCTCGCTTGTACATCCAGCACACCAAGGACGAGACGTTCGACTCGTACCAGGCCTACGAGGCCTGGTTGGACACCCAATTCGGCTTCAGGATCAAGAAGCTTCACTCCGATTGCGGAGGCGAATATTGGAGCAACGAGTTCGACGCGCACCTTGCCAAAATGGGTACGGAGCGCAGTTTCACCGTGCACGACACCCCGGAGCACAATGGCGTATCGGAACGCCTCAATTGTACGGTCTTGGAACGTGTACGTGCTATGCTTCACGCTAGTGGGATGCCTAAATTTTTGTGGGGCGAGGCCGTCAATCACGCGATTTATCTCAAAAATCGAACTTCAACACGCGCCTTGGACAATAAAACCCCATTCGAGATAGTCTACAGCAAGAAGCCTGACCTCTCGCGGCTCCCCGAGTTCGGCGCGAAGGTGTGGGTTCACGACCCAGACGGCAGCAAGCTGGGAGGCCGCGCAAAAGACGGCTGTTGGGTTGGCTTCGATGAAGTCAGCAGCGGGGACCGGATTTATATCCAAGGCAAGCGTACCATTGCTGTGGAACGCAGCGTTAAACTCGACAGAGACGACGTCCTGGTGCCAATTCCAGGCGATCTGCTGTTTGAGGGGGAGCAGGAGGAAGACAATCAGCCTTTGCCTGAAAATTCAAACCCCAATACGCACCAGGCCGCTGTTCCACCCGTTCCACCCGGAACTCCGAAGCAGAGTCCGCCACATACTCCACCTCGCACTCCACCCACTTTGACCCCGCTTCCCGCGTCGCCCTCCGTCGCAGAGTTGAGGAAGCAGCTCGCCCGCAAGGACCCGCTCGGTCCCGACTTCGAAGAACCCGCGGTTGAGGAAACTCCCGCGGGACGCAGCCAACGTGTGCGCAAACCCTCTGCATACATCCAGTCGCTGCAGAGCAGTGCTGGAAGGACCAGCAATCGTCCATCCGACCCCGCAGTACCCAAGGGAATTCGAGTACCGGCGGTAACAACACCGGTAGTTGAGGGAGAATCCGAGTCTGGTGCCAGAGCAGAGGTGTCGGAGGATTGGGAGACGGCTTGGTCGCTGCGACGTCGGAGTCTGAGGCACTCGACCCGACGTTCAAGGAGGCGAAGAAGAGGCCGCATTGGGAAGCGGCGATTAGGGCCGAACTTGCCGCGTTGGCTGATGCCAAGACGTGGGATCTTGTTGAAAGGCCGGATTCTTCCCGCAACGTCGTTGACGCCAAGTGGGTTCTCCGCATCAAGAAGAATGCCGCCGGTGAAATCGACAAGTACAAGGCACGCCTCGTCGCTCGAGGCTTCACTCAAGTCCACGGCGTCGATTACTACGAGACCTTTGCTCCCACCGCCAAAATTGCTTCCATTCGACTCCTTCTCGCCATCGCCGCTCGCAACGACTGGGAGATCGATATGTTCGACTTCCACAGTGCTTTTCTCAACGGAGAACTCGATCCTGACGAGGTCATCTACATGGAGCAAGCCCCCGGCTATGAAACTGCCGACCGCGCCAAGTTTGTCTTAAAACTCAACAAGGCACTCTATGGTTTGAAGCAGGGCGGACGCCGCTGGTACGAAACTCTGAGCCGTTCTCTTGCTGAGATTGGGTTCTCACAGTGCTCTTTCGACCACGCCATCTTCTACGCACGCGATGACGGCCATATTATTATCATGGCGATCCATGTCGATGATTGGACCATCACTGGCAGCTCTCCCGAGCTTCTCGTTGCGTACAAGACGCGTATTGGCGCACTCTTCAAGATGCGGACCTCGGGCCCGTCTCATGGCTGCTTGGCATCGAGATCAAGTGCAACCGTGAAGCGCGCACAATCTCATTGTCACAACAAGCCTACATTGAGTCCATCATTCATCGCTTCAATTTTACTGATTCGAAACCTCTCTCGCTGCCGATGGACCCCAACATCCAACTCACATCGGAGCACTCGCCCGTCAGTGTCAAAGACATTGCGGCGATGAAGCATGTCCCGTATCGCGAGGCCGTTGGCTCGCTGATGTGGGCTGCTGTTGGCACTCGACCCGACATCGCGTATACCGTGGGGGTTCTGTCAAAATACCTTGACAACCCTGGCCCAGCTCACTGGGAGGCGGTTAAGCGCCTCTTCCGCTACCTTCAAGGCACGAAGGATTTACGCCTCACGTACGGCGCGGGGAAGAAAGGGTTGGAAGGATTTTCTGATGCCGACGGGATGTCGCATGAACACAGGCGCGCTATCTCTGGTTTGCATTCATTATTGACGGAGGTGCTATTTCTTGGAGTTCCAAGAAGCAGGAACTCGTTTCACTCTCGACCACCGAGGCGGAGTACGTCGCAATGACCCATGCCGCGAAGGAGGCCATTTGGCTCCGCCAACTCATTGCCGAGTTGTTCCGCCCACTCGAGCACCCCATCATGCTCTATGGCAACAACCAATCCGCCATCGCGCTCGCCTATTCCGACATAGGCCAGTTCCATGCTCGCACGAAGCATATTGACATACACTACCACTTCATTCGCTATGTCATCGAGAACAACTCCATCCGCCTCGTTTATTGTCCTACCAATGACATGGTGGCCGACGTTCTCACCAAAGCCCTTCCTAGCGCGAAGGCCAAGCACTTCACCGCAGCTCTCGGACTTCGTTCGGTTTGAGGGGGAGTGTTGGGATATCACCCCGAACTATGCCCCTATCTCGGACGCCATAGCTGTTATACAGCAGGGAGTTCTTCTCCCGCGTTTCTATTACCAGTGCTGTTTGTGTTTACTTGTACAGTGTTTACTTGTCCCCATTAAGTAGTAAGATTGTTATTTTCCACATACCTTCATATGGACTCGTAGCTATACATTGTTCTCGTTTTTATTTAAACTGTAGTACTTGAACAAATACACAGTTCTATCTGCGAACCCGTCCCCTCTAAGTCATTACTTTCACACACGAGAGTCATCAGTCAGACCTGACCTGGCTCAAAGCCTCCGTTGGGGAAATTGTATACACCGATGGCGTGCTTCGGGCCGAGAACCACCGGGGGCACGATCAGAGTATACTGTACTATTTCGCTCAATTCGTAAGTCACGTGTCACGGGCCTCAAAATTTCAGAAAATTTTCGAACGTGCCACGGGTCACCGAGGGCATTTTCAAAAGTGCAAAAGAAGTCACGGTATCATTGAAAATGAGTTGAAAAATCAAATTTCCTTTCCGACAATACCTTTTGGTTGAAAGAACTGCGCCGCTTCCCCGAATGCTAAACCGGAGCTCAGTAACATCAAATAACTGCTTCAGGGTACTTGTTTCCTGGTTATCTGCGACTTATTTGGTCAAATATTGCAACGGTGAGTAACACTGATTTAACTTTTGGTTCAACCATAGCAGATCAACCTGAAATTGATCTTTCTAGCAGTGTTTTAACCCTACACCAACAGGCCAGTCTCTACCACATTTTCGAACTTTTTTTCCCGGTCACGGTGGGTTCGGTGGATTTTCGAACACTGAAGTTCGAAAATTTATGTCACGGGTCACAGCCACGGAGAATTGAGCGAAATAGTACAGTATACGAGAAGAGTGGGAGTGGGACTCGCACAATTAAGCGAGTCCCACTTTTGATCTGAATTCCATCAGTCGGCATCAACAGGATCAATATCGGCATCTGGGCTCCGGTAGCGGGGTTTCAAGGTATGCATGCTATATTGTACACTGGGGGGAACGGTGTTCCCCCCCGACCCCCCTCCTTTGGCCTGACGGCATGTCAAGAATTTAATTGAGGTTGCTTTACTGTTTTTTTAGCCGTTTTCATTGTTTACGGGCGGACGGCTGGGGTTTTCCACCCCAGACCCCGACCGCTGCGCGGGGCCGCCGCTCGCCGCGGAGGCCCACTGCGTGGTGCTGTCGCTCGCCGCGGGGCCCACTGCGTGGGGCTCTCCCGACTTTTTAACAGGATTTAATTCACTTTTTCCTGCTTATTCGGAGTGACATCGGCACGTTGATTCTGTGATGGCCGCGACGCGCGAATTCCACTGTCCGCGTTTATCGGAGGACGAGTTCCACTGACAGGTCCTTAGCCGATGTTAAGCGAGGCTAAGCAAGCTTCAGCCGAGTCCCACTAACGCCGAGTCCCACCGTTCTCGTCGTTACTCGCACGATCGGGAAGTCGCTAGCTACATGGCCGTCGATTCCGACGGCAAAACTGGATGTGCGTCTCCTTTATTTGCATACATCGAGTATTGTCTTTGATTCATCTCGTGCAGTAATTGTTGCAGGTAACGAAGCTGTCCTCTCTCTACATCTCGCCTGATTCAAAACCCGCAGCAAATACGAAATTTCTTGACGAGTAGTGGCATCGCCTAAATTCCGGGGCCACGATCTTGACCAAGTCCCGAGCATGGTTCAAATTACCAACTCTAGTGTCTCAGCGCAACATCTAGTTTATTTTATGAAGTCTGCTGCAGCTCACTGACAAGTAGTGGCATCGCCTAAATTCCGGGGCCATGATCTTGTTGTACCAATATGCTCACCGGCTTTGCCTTTCCATATATCTGAGAAGCAGTGTTGTTCAAGCGCACGACGGCGCCAGTTGAATATTTCACCGCTTTGGATCATACATTTCGCTCGGCTGAGCTTCGATAACGTACACTTTTAGAGCTATCACCAATCCCAATATTCGAAACACTCCGGTCCTCCTTAGAGACACCGTTTCCAAATTGCACAGGGAACAGACATTCCCGCCGGCACAAGTATGGCACATCAGACCAACTCCTGCTCGAGGAATTTGAAATTTGCTGTTGGTTCAAAGGAGAGAAATGCGGATTAGGACGTGCCCTGTCAGCGAGTCAAGTCTTGAGTACCTTGGGTGAGCCCTGGAAGCGGATGATAAGTAATGCCGTACATGAAACGGAACTGCTCACATCCGTCACGCTGAGTGCTGCCACACGTGTTTGATGCATTACATCCTACATATCCTTCCTGGATCCCGTCTGTGTAAAGGATTGTGCCAATCTGGGGCTTGAATCCACCCTACTCATCGCCGAGGCTATTAATGGTGAGCGGACACTCACAGTAATGTAGAGACACACATATTCTGCGACGGCGATTACTTTGATGGGCACATTGTACAAACCCACCCGTCGTTCTGGTTGTACGAGGACCATAGGTTTATCCGCCGTAGACCCAACACAATCGTCTCGAAACAAAGAGATAAAAAAGTCATCGGCCATCGCCATGTCGCTTGAGATGTCTGCGTAGAGCTGTGCCGCGTAGGCACATATGGGTTTCCTCTCAGCTCTTGCAATACACCGCTTGATCGTTGCAGGCGTGTGAGGTGGACAGATGTCAATCTTCTTGATACGTCCGAGGGCTGGTTCACCTAGATCGAATGAAACGGTCGATGTGTCCTCGCCAAACTGGGTGAACAAATGATAATATACTGCCAGGTTCAGCAGCGTCAGTAAATGACTCTTACCGAACCTGATGAAAACTCACGGTACTCAGGATTATGCCCACGATTCTCCCCAACTTCCAATTCACCCACAGCGACCTTTTCTGCCACGGTGAGCTCCTCGATGAATACCAGAGCAAACACCGTCTCCGGAGTGGACCCAGGTGTGCTGCCAGCGCCGAGGATCGCCACTCTCGCTGAGTTCTGCATAGGCGCCTGAGCGGCAGGATTAAGATATAGGACGGTCCTCAGTCCGGTGGGGTCATTGAAATTCTCCGTCTTTACAAAGCATCCCTTGAGTGAAGTGACGTTGTGCGGAGGAGGAACCGATCTTGCTGCGATACGGCCGACGAATGGATTGCTTGAATCGAAGGCCGATTTCGAAGGGATCGCGCCATCGGGGGCGTATACGCGGTAGTATACTATCCACGCCGCTCAGTCTGGGGGCACCATTCACTCATCACAAAACACTCACTGTAGCGAGGCTGAGGCCCTGAAGTAGTGGCGCCGTCCTCCTTCTTGGAATCGGTCATAGTCCGCGAGTCGTAAACGGGCGGAGGATCAGCGTCTGGGCGGTCGAGGGTCATGGGGAAAGCCAAGTGCGGTGGGCGCCTTGTGGGCGCGGGTGAGGCTTTATTTGGTTCTGGTTACCTCATCGTTGCCTAATCGGATGTTTCGGCCTGCGAGGTACAAAAATACAAGTACACAAATTTCTCCAGAAAAACTGGGCTCGATACTGACACAGCCGGCAAGGGCCATGACCGCGGCTTCATGGCCTTTGACGGGCGTGGGTCTGACATTGGCCATGGTGTTGGCCTGGCGTTGGCTAGGCGTTGCACAGTTTCTTTGTTCTTTTTGACAGTGCATCAGCAAACCCTGATTTTTCCCGTAGTGGCCCATAGTGGCTCATAGTAGAGCCCCAACTACAGAGTACTCTGTAGTAGCCCCTCTACTACAGAGTACTACAAAGCACTCTGTAGTGGACGGTGACACTACAGAGTGCTCTGTAGTAGACGGTGGCACTACAGAGTGCTCTGTAGTGGACGGTGGCACTACAGAGTGCTCTGTAGTAGACGGTGGCACTACAGAGTGCTCTGTAGTGGACGGTGGCACTACAGAGTGCTCTGTAGTGGACGGTGGCACTACAGAGTACTCTGTAGTTTGGCCGCAACTCTATAGTACTCTGTAGTTTGGCCGCAACTCTATAGTACTCTGTAGTTGGCCCGCCACAGAGTATTTTGTAGTAGGGGACAGAACATATTAAATAGCTAGCATAGATCTAGAACAAGATATATTGAATAGCTAGTGGGATAGAGTCCAGAAAAGTTCCTTTGTAAACCACTTATCAAGCCAAAAATCTTCGCAGTAGTCCAAACTTGTCGCGCTCGTCAACTTTTTATTCGCAACCTTGCCAAACCTTGGTGTCAACTCCAGCCTAGCTCGCACACGGTGAAGGGGAACAATATCACCCCTAACCGAGCCATCTGCCCGACGAGATCGTTTAAGCTGGAACATCCCAGTTGACGACTCTGGAAAAGGGCCATTTGCTCCCCCCTCGGGATCCGGCTGGCTGACGATATCAAATCGTTGAACGTACGCCAGGAACTGATCAGTCCCTGCTGGCGCTACAAAGCCCGCCCGGGGGACAACACAGAAGATAATCTTTAATTGACAGATTGCATGGCCTGGCGAATAAATAGTTAGATGAAATTAAATCATATAATTCCACGACACACCTGCAAGGCCACTCCTGGGCCAGTGGTAATCATCGTCTATATTCACAAGGACCGGATCTCCACGCCCCGATTTCCAGACCCCTTTGGGAGGTTCCGCTTTGACAGTCTCTGGCTCCAGGAGTTGCTGGGAATCGTGATAGGAACGAGTTTGTATCCGGACGCTGTGCCAAAGTTGTAGGTAAGTAAAAGCAGGCTGGATATCATCGAGTTTGGGTCGTCTGCCACCGATGGTAAGCGGACTCGTCGGTCCACGCTGGATGAAAGCAAGAAGAGCGTCTTTCAGATCCGGGACACAGAATCTGGTAGACGCGTCTTCAATAGTCACCCGATGACCAACGTGGTCTCGGTTGAGATGGAAAGCAGTAACCTTGTTCTCGGAGGTGAATGTGCGAAAGGGGGTGGGTGCATTAGGGTACTTCCCATCCCGGAGAGATGCACTATAAGTGAAATAATTCACGGCCGTGCGTCCCGACGAGAGACCTGCCAAGAGTGGATGTGGCTCCTGGTGGTCGGGGGCGTCGAGATCATCCCCATCCAGATCTTCAGTGTTCCCGGTCGTTTCCATAGAGGTGGCGAGGTTGAAAAGATGGCACTTGTCTCGGCGATCCAAATGACGACAAATCTGGGCCTCGTAACCCTGGTTGTTCGAGTTCGAAGCGGGGTCCTTGACTTCCGTGATATGGGCATGCTCGGTTACATCGGCTGTCCACTGAAGAGGAACACCATTGGCACGAATAGCGGGGACTACAGACTGAAGAAATTCGAGTTTGGGGATATGCCAGTTATTAATTGGGCCGTTTTTCCCTTTCCGAACGCCAGCCTTCAAGATAGCGGATTTGCATCGATGAAAGGTGGCCAACGCATGGTCCATTTGATCTAAGACATCGTCATCGAGCTCAGGAGCTTGACCGTAGTAGAAAAAGTTCACAATGCTGGTGAGGGCAGTTATGAAGGCTTTAGTGACGACTTTGGCCTCCGCGATTACAGGAATCAGGTACCGCAGGATATCGCGGTGTTCACGTCCTGTTACCTGCTTGGCTTTAGATATACCCTCCCTGAAATGGCGCATCCCAGTATGGGGGCGCAACACGGAGAACCGAAAATCTATCTCGGCGGCTCCCAGCGCGGCTATACACCACTTTACGATATGGTCGTAGGCGAATTTGAACCAATGGTGCAGAATTTCGGGTGTCAAGAAGAGGGAGGGCTCAGCCATGGGCCAGTCATGCCAGAAAGGCCGATGGACGCCGTTGAGTCGAAGTAGTTTAGCTTTCTTAACGTATGGTCCCAGATCCCAGGGATCTGTATGGCGCTCTAGCTGGTGTAACTGTTGGACGGTATAGTCCCGAGTGCGAGGTGGATGGCGATAAGCGTCTCCGAAATTCTTGTATGATGCAGTCGTGACGGAAGATGTCTTTCCCGCGACCCCAGCAACCATCGCAGACTCTGGGGTGTCCAGGATATAGGCCACTAGGGGGGTAAAGCAGAAGCGCCGCCAACCCAAAGGGTCAGACATCATAAGGCCGATTTCGGCAACCTTTTTCAGGGGCCCTAGAACGAAGTCAAGGACTGCATGAAACGTCCGGCTCTCCAAGACCCCCCGAATTTCCACGTCGCGTTCAATAAATTTGGGGATTGGAACAAGGGCTAGGAGGAGAAAGGCGTGGAATGACGCCTTCATCCTACAATTCATGCGGATATTGGCGGAGGTGATGAGGAGTGGGTGAGCCTGACGATTCCCCGTCATCGTTGAAAGTTGTGTTTTATCCGACGATACGACAGCTCCCAGGACAGTGGCGCCCTCAGGCAACTGATCCTAAACCCAAGATGAGGAGGTGCGATATGAGAATAAAAGTACGAACGCACTTGGATCTTCCAGGCCGCATCACCGGATAACCATTCGTTATAGACCCTGACGACTCTTTCTGCGGTCTTCCACAATTTAAAGGGAGTGAAGTCGATAGAGCCCTTAAGCAGGGGATTGCTCATCAGGCTTTGCAAGCACTCAATTGGGTCCCGGTAATAAAGGGTGAGCGGTTTCTTGGTAGGATATGGCGTCTTCCAAGTGGTCGACTTCCATAAGGGGCCCTTGGGTAGGCTCTCGATACGACTACGCAACTCCTTGGCAGTCTTGAAGGAGAGATTCATTCGTCCGACCTGTAGAAAGAAAGTGATTAGTTTATGATTTTATGCAAGTCAGACAACGTACGAGGGGAAGCTTTAAAAACTGTTCGGTTTTGGCAAGAGACAACCCAGACCCATTAAGGAAAGCAGCGAGTTCCCATTCTCCTGAGGAGGCGAAGGGATAGTGAAGATTAGTTTCCCGCTGCTTTGCGTATCGGTCCTGTTGGAACTTGTCCTGGAATGTTTCGCCTCCATCAAAAGTCTCGGCCGCGCCTTCGTAAAAATCCTTGGTAGGCCCGTCCCAGGGTGGCTGAGGATCAGGATCCTGCGTAGGTAAGTCCTCTATAGGCTCGTCCTGTGTGTTCTGGAGATCTGCCTCCGAGTAGTTACCACCGAACCTAACCTCATCTTCATCGTCGGTGTCCTCTGCATGAATCCCATCCCGTTTAGCCCCATCCCCCTCATCAACATCCTCGGCATCCAATCCCCCTTTATCCTGGGCAGCACGCCGTTTTTTGAAGCGCTCTGCAGCCTGTAAGATGGCTGGGTGCAAGGACGGATTACAGCGACTGTTGGGTTGATTCATGTGCTGCAACACGCGCGTTGGGGTTTTGAAGTTCTTATTGCATATGAGGCAGCGAGTATTTTGAGGATGTGACATCAGAGAAATAGTTTGAGTTTGAGTTCGAGAGAGTTCGGTTATGGCACGTGAGCGCGCAAACCATAACACTTTACCACCAACCACCACCCTCCGCCATGGGCGAAGTTAGCGGACGTCGAGGACTCACCATCAACCTTCCCTCCACCCTCCGTATGGTGCGCATGTCCTCCGTGAACACTGCTTTTGAGATCAATTGTACTTCAGGACGGCCCCCACATTGCCAACGAGGTGGACCAAGACACCTACAGGCTCAGTATGGCACGAAAAGTCAAACTTTCACGAGCAGCTGAAGCGCGTGTATACACCCTTCTCATTGAGGAGACCAAAATCGCCCTTGCAAGACGCCAGGCCGAGATAGAACTGGCCCAGGTCCGCGCCGAGGAGGAACGTTTGCGCCTAGAATATTACGAACAGATGAATGAAGCCGCAGAAAGCAACCTACTCGACGCGGATATGCAGATCGGTGTAGTTCGCCACCAGATCTGGGGAAACGGAGCGGCACGGCTGGTCAAAATTGAGGACGATGGTAACTACCCTACAGCTCTTTCATCCTCATCCCCTGCTGACATTCTATGTAAGAAACCACTCCAACGACGACTGAATAATGATTCTGTGTTTTCAGCATCCCATATTTCGCACTGTACTTAGAAAATATGTTGTACGACGATTCAAACTGAATAGCCATGCTTTGCAAGAATACCTGCATGTCCCTACCAAAACTCCTGCATTCCCGATCTTATCCTCCCATGCCGCCCCCTTCGCTCCTTCCCCGCCCCCGTATATGCCGTACAGTACAGAGTGAATCGTTACCCTTCCTCTTCGATGTCCCTGCCTTCGCCGTACGTTGCATGCATCGGCATTCAGTCTGTTCCCTGGGATCCAAAAAAACAACTGTGAAGAAAAAGGTCAGCATTGAATCGACTGGGAAGCAACAAAAAAAAAAAACCTATGATTGAGCAAGCTTTCGTGGTGCGGCCCCGAGTCGATGCGGATGGACAACGGGGCAATCGGCGTGTTGGACCTGGACCAGGTCGAGAGCGCGTCGTGCGATCCGCACTGTCCGGCACGTATCCACCGTCGCGGTACCACCGCGTACGCAACACACCATACCCCACCGCATTCAAATCTATGAGAATACGTGAGAAGAATCGGCAGAACAGCGCGAAGGCGCTTACCGATGGCAGGGCACAATTCAGCGCTTGCGGCGTGTTCCCCCGCTTCCCCCAACGCCTTCCTGCAGAGCTGAAAGAAAAACAGTGCCGAGTCAGCGCGAGCGCACGAAAATTCAAGGCAGCGGCGGAACAACTCACCTCAAAGAATTCGCGCTGAAGGCAGGATGATCTGCGGAAAAATCAGGTCAGTATCTGCCGCAAACCTGAAATCAATGCTTACCTCAACTGTGTACTACAGCTCCCCGCGGATAACTTCCCGGGCTGTGAAAGAATAAGGTCAGTAACGCCAACAACCTTGCGCCGATCCCTGCGAGCGATCCGGTGCACCAGGGGCATCGCTGCGCACGTCCCCCGCCAACCCATCCCCCCCATTGCCTCCGCCGCCGGCCGCGCATTGGCCCCAAACTCGAAAATCGAAAATCTGCGAAAATCCTCGGAGGAGCGGGATACTTACCGGCGCCGACGTGCTGTGACGTTCCCCCTGCGTCCGCCGTACTCTCCCCTTCCTCCCATCGCCCGCGCTCCTTTCCTGCGTCCACCAACTTGCGCCGACACGCCGCCGCTACAAGCACAAGTCAGCAAATAGAAACAGCGAGTCCTCGTCAAAAAGAAATACACACCGAGATCGCGCCCAAGTGCGCGCGAATCTGGACTCGATATCGGGACGTCTCGTACGTCTCCCCCGCACGTTCGGCGCCGAAATCTGTGGGAGAACAAGAACAAGTCAACAAGTAGTAGAAGAATGGGGAGGGGAGGCACGCACAAGTGCAGCGTTGCGCGGGCCTGCCTCCGCCGTTGCGCACACCCCCCCCCCCCCCCCCCCCCCCCCCGACCCATTCGCCTCCGTGCACACTGCGTTCACGGCGCTCCTCGAATCTGGAGGGAAACAAGTCAGCGCGCACGAGAATCAGCGCACGTTACACACCTCAAAAAATTGCACAGCGCGCGTTTGAGCCCAGCACGTGTGCGGCTCGTCGGCGCGTTGCGTGCGTGTATGGGCCGCGGGCCGCAGGGGCATGCGCACGGGGGCGCAGCGGAGATGTTGCGACGTTTGCGGCGGGTGCGCGGGTTTGGGTGTAGCGGGACAAGGCGGCAGTGGTAAAAAGAGAAGCACGCAAGTGCACGCGGCGGAGATCGCACGCGCGGGCACACCAACTCCGCGCGGCGAGGACGGACACCGCGCGGTCGAGGGTGCTGGACTTTGGTGAGGTGGGGGTGCCGGAGCGGACAGGGGAGTGTGTGCGGCTGGAGGTGGAGGAGGAGGAGTCGGCGCGGGTGCGCGTTGAGACAAGGTGGGTGTGAGGCGCGGCGTGCGTGCGCGCGAGGCGGCAGCGGCAGCCGCGTGCGAGGCGAGGCGGCAGCAGCGTGCGTGCGAGGAGAAGACGGCGCGGGTGCGCGTTGAGACAAGGTGAGTGTGCGGCGCGGCGTGCGTGCGTGCGAGGGGAAGGCGGCGCGGGTGCGCGTTGAGACAAGGTGGGTGTGCGGCGCGGCGTGCGTGCGCGCGAGGCGGCAGCGGCAGCCGCGTGCGAGGCGAGGCGGCAGCAGCGGCGTGCGTGCGAGGCGGCGGCGGCAGCGGCGCGCATGCGAGTGCGCGGCTCGCGGCTCGTTGGGGGTGTGGAGGTGGTGGGGAGCGCGTGGAGGAGCGTGGGGTGCATGCAAACGGGAGCGCGGGACGGCGGCGACGTCTGCTTCGCGTGCACTCGAGGCGCGGCGTGCGTGCGTGCAAGGTCGAGGTGGCGACTGGGCGTGCAAACGCGGACACGGGGGTAGCGTGCGTACGCGGCGATGGGGTGCGCGTACGCGGACGCGGGGGTGGCGTGCAAACGCGGACGTGGGGGTGGTGTGCGTACGCGAACGCGGGCGTGGCTTGCAAACGCGAACGCGGGGGTGGCGTGCAAACGCGGACGTGGGGGTGATGTGCGTACGCGGCGACGGCGGTGTGCGTGCGTGCAAGGTCGAGGGGCGGCTGGGGGGTGCAAACGCGGACGCAGGGGTGGCGTGCAAACGCGGACGTGCAAACGCGAACGCGGGGGTGGCGTGCAAACGCGGACGTGGGGGTGGTGTGCGTACGCGGCGACGGCGGTGTGCGTGCGTGCAAGGTCGAGGGGCGGCCGGGGGTGCAATTGGGTAGGGGGTGGGTCCTAGCTGGCGCGTTAGCCAAGTAAAAGCAGTGAAAGAAAAAAATACGTACGAGGTAAATGAGCCTCCGCTGTCTTGTACCCAAACAGGGCGGGGACAATCGTTCGGTTGTGGGGGTACAAGGCGGATACGCACGATGCAGCGTGCCGCCGGTTCGTGCGTGCGAGGTGCAAGGTCGAGGTGGCGGCTGGGCGTGCAAACGCGGACACGGGGGTGGCGTGCGTACGCGGCGACGGGGTGCGTGTGCGTGCGGGGTGGTGGCGGGGTTTGCGTTTGGTGCGTTCGGCGGCGGTTGCGTTCGAGCACGCGGTGCACGTGCGAACGTGCGTGCGGGAGTCACGGTCGTAGAGGGGTCGGACAGTACTGCCGTGCGCGGGGTCGTTGGCGAGCGCGGGTGGCAGCGTTTTCGAGCGGCGTTGGCGAGCACGGCGTTGTAGGGATGTCTTCTGGAACACCACATGTGTGGTGCCCCGAGTGCATCCCTCACAACGCTCGCCAGAACAGGTACGAGGGCGGCGGCGGCGTTTGCGAGCACGACGGCGGCGTCTTCTGGAACACCACTATGGTGCCCCGAGTGGGTGGCAACGTCGTTGGCGAGGGCGGCGGCGGCGTTTGCGAGCTGGCGTTGGCGGAGGCCGGGACTTGTGCTCGTCGAGGTGGTGGTGGGAAGAGGCCAGCGAAAAGCTGTGCAACTTCCCCTTTGGGACGTTGCACGCCACTTGCTCTCGACCACAACAAGCCAACGCGCCGACGCGTTTGTTGAACTCACACCGCGTCTACCTCAGTCACAGGTAAGTCCTGCTGTGACCAGACGCGTCGAAAAGTGCTGGACGAACTCATTCGTCCGGCAGTTCTGACATAAGCAACAGCCATGCCCAATATTCCAGACGCGGATGTCGAAGCCAGTATCGCGGAACTGGAAGCTCTCGAGGCCGCCGGCGTGGATGTCACCGCCACTCTTCGCCGCCTCCGTAACCATGCTCCCCGTCGCACTCCTCCGGCGCGTTCCTCGACGTCAGTGGCACCCAGACTGCTGCCGCACGTACATGATGTCGCCACATCCAGCACCCTCAACCCCGCCGCACCACCCTTCGCCGCCGCTGCTGCACCCTTCGCCGCCGCTGCTGCACCCTTCGCCACCGCTGCTGCACCCTTCGCCGCCGCTGCGCCACCCTTCACCGCCGGCACCGCGCCACCCTTCGCCGCCGCTGCTGCGCCACACTTCGCTGCTGGCACTCTTCAAGAGCGTGTCAACAACGGGAGAGCACGGAGTCTTCCCCCTTCTCTCTCCCATTCTCTGCAGAGAAACGTGCCCTTTCAGCCCTCCTTGTGTACGTATAAATTTAAAGCTGTTGAATATACCACTACTGACTCAAAAGCTCTCTCTCAGTTGTTCCTTCAACGCCGGCACGTTCCAACGCGTCGAACGCGTCGATATCTTCGAACGCGTCAACGCCGACGTTGGTGGCAACGTCACCCACAAATGAGGGTTGGTCCCCGTCGGACGGTATAGTTAATAAAGGTGTGATTTCTATTCCTTTCAGGGGAATACCAGGATATTAATCTATTGTCTTCACAGTCCTGCCGCCACTGCGTATTTTACCTCAGCTCCAAATTGACCCCGACGTTGACATGGAGCCGCCCTCCCCTCTGTCCCCTTCCCCCTTGTCCCCTTCGCCGCGCCAAACTTCCTCGTCCCCGGCGTCAACCACGCTTGGCAAGCGCGCCCCTGGGGATCGATTGTACACCAACGACGATGGTGAGAGTGAGCGAGATGATGATGACGACGACAACGCAGCTGTCCAACCCCCGCGCAAGCGAACGTCGCGCCGAGGCGGAGGCGGAGGCGGAGGTGGTGGCGGGGGTGGTGGCGCCGGCCCTGCACATTTGTGGACGCGGGAGTGTGTGCGCAACGGCGATCGTGCGCGCGCAAACGGTGACGCTAGTATTGGCGCAATGCCCTGTCAAGACGGGACCTGCGCTAGCTGCGACGGGCAGCAACAGCAGCAGGGTTCTAATACCGCCGCTGCTTCTGGTTCTTCTGGCGGCATTGCGGTCGGTGGCGCAGGCGAGGGCGCGGGTGCGGGTGAGGCGGGCCAGGACACGGGATCCGTGGAGGGTTCTGATGGGGGTGCGGGCTCATCTGGTCCCCAAACGCGTGCCGCGAAGAAAGGCAAGGCGCCGGTTGTGAAGCTGAAGGGCCCATCGATGAAGGAGGTGGGCTGGTGTATTGATCCCAATGGCGGGCCTCCCATGACCAAAACTGCCGGCAACGTCCTGTCCGCCCTGCTTGCGGTTTGGAACTTCAAAGGACGCCAACAGCTGGAAACCCTTCTTCAAGGACCCGATACTGCCGACTCCTCATCCTCCGCCCCCTATGATCCCACTAGTGTCGATGCTGTCTGGCGTCGTATCGAAAAGCTCTCTAGAAAATCTAAGCTCTTGGATCTCGAGTTAATTCTCGCCATGATACAGCTGGCGCTGAATGTTGATTCGTATGTTTATCGTCTTTTCCACTATTTTCTTGCGCTGATTTTCTCGTGGCCAGGGAAATTGCTACGAGCAAGCTCAATTACGATTTGGCGACCGCGTCCAAATCTAAGATTGCAGAGAGGTTCGGCAAAGCAAGACAAACATTCAATGAACATCTGGACAACGGTTATCGTTTTGCGTTCCTGGCTGGTGCAGGTACGTTACATGCATCTTCTCTTTACTCATGAACGCCATTGACTATGTTGTAGGCACATTAGGATTAATTCCCATCATCGCCGCGCTGGACTTACGCACAACTGTTACCCGCCAAATGGAAGTTGTGGATGTTCAATGCTTGGGAGTGGCGATGCGGGAGGTACAGCGTGAGTGCAAACTACCATAAATTGATTAGAAAATTAACTCGTGGTAGATGGAAAATGGCTGCCGCTGATGCGACAGCTCATCCGCCCCGTTAATGACATCCGCCACCGGCCAGGGTTCATCCAGACCCTCCGACTCAGTTACAAGACCCCTGTGCGCCGGACATCTTTGCGTCCTGGGGAAACAGCGGAGATCATCGAGTTTGGCTTTGCGGATACAGCAAAGTCGGACAAGGTCTTCGACACCCTCCAAATAAAGTAAGGATATTCGTCGCTTGTTCTTTTACATTTGTTAAGCCCCACAAATCATTTCCAGTACCATGAAGCTCGACAAGCGCGGGCAGGAATGGCAGGGTATGACCTACAAGTTCACTGGTTACCCCGCCCGTTCCAGCGCATGGGACTTGGAGGCCCCTTCCCCGTCTTGGAACCCTATGCCCGACGCCGCCCAGATTCGGATGCCCACCCCAGTTACCGTTACTCTACCCGTGCAGATGGGTCCAAAGGCGGCTCCTCTCCCCTTCAAGAGAAAAGACCGTAAACGTTGGACTGCACAACAACGAAAGCTGGCTGAGCACTCGGTCAAGGCCACCAGTGTGTCAGACCTTCAAACCAAAGTGCGTGTTGCATGTTTCGATGGCTTCTTATTCTAACCTTGTACCAGATTACCGCCAAGCATCAAGGCGTTAAATGGGGCAGCTGCGAAAATTACATCGAAATTAATTCTAGTATACTCAAAGAGTATGTTCTATCGATTCTATTCTATTTAGTCCTTATTCATTTTCTGTACAGCGAAGCGTTGTTCATCCGTGATGTGGACTCGGAGCTTGTCGGGCTCCTGTTTACTGTTGGCGATGAGTTTAAGGCCGGCCTACAGCGAGCTATCGACCACATCAATAACATCTTAAATGGTGAATTCAAGACTACGGACTCGCAAAGAGAAGCATTTAAATATTTGTCTTTACATTATTCCTGGTATTGTCGCGATGCGGAAAATGTGAGTAATACTATTACTCCTGCTATCGTCTTGCCCGATATAACTCATATTGCTTGTTTTAGGGTGAAACCGCGCCCCAGGATGTTCATCCTCACAAAGTCCGCAAGACAAATGTTACACGCGTCAATATTACTCAACGTGTCCCTTACATGTCAAAAGAGATTTTGGACAAGCCTCGCGAGTACGCTCTCCTTGCAGATGCCCTGTCTGATTTTTTCGAAGTCGTACGAGTATCGGTAAGCCCTCAATCCTTTTTTTTTTTGAAGTTGTTTACTGATTTTTTATCTGTCAGATCACGCACTTGCTTCCAGAGGAGACTAAAGAGCTGCGCATCTACATCGAGCAACTTCCCCTGGGAGCTTCCTCACCGTGCGCTCCCTTTGGGGGTTTTGTCATCAATATTGACGCCTGCACGGATGGACACCAAGACGTCAAGGACAAGCGTATGTGTCTTGTGGCTCCCTTAGGCAAGTTCACGGGGGGGCAGCTCTGCCTGTACGAGGGGGGGCTCAGCTTTGACCTCCAGCTCGGGGACGTTCTAGTCTTCCCCTCCTGGAGAATCACCCACTTTAACGCCCACTTTGAAGGCATGCGCGCAACAATCGTTCTTCATACCGATAGAGCAGCTGATAGTTGGACTCGGAACTGCCATGGGTGGTACACTCATGTAGTGAGGCATGGCTCAGGGGAGCAAGAAGTGGAGGGTGCAGGGGGGGAGACGGAAGCAGCCGACGAAACTGAAGTCTAGTTTTTTTTTAGATGCCGTACTTTTTTTCTCTACCTACTTAATACACCTGCATAATCCTCTTCTACTTGTGTGCTCCTCTCGGGCTTAAGCAGAAAAATTAGGGGGAAACCGCCATCCATTACGCGTTGAGACTTGACTTGGCGGGGGGTGATGCCATCAATGGTATCTCTTCCGCAACCATCGTCTTTAACGTCCCGACTGTAGTGTCCCATGATAATGTTACCGTGGGCCTTCAAGACCAATTCAATTTATTAGATGCTGCCACTCATGGAATGACCAAATCCTCAGCGCGCCACAGACTAGTGCTCCTTCTCCCACCCAGTCCCAGTCTCCGGCTCTTCCAAACGCGCCTCATCCCATGTATTGGAGCCAAATTCGCCCTCGAGGATCCTTCTGAGTTCCCCAAGAAGGATGAGAAGGACGAAGCGGAGGGCTCGTCAAACTCGTGCGTTTTTTTCAGATGTCTTGGCCCAACGTAAACTAACGAGTGGGTAGTCCGAGGAGGACCTACAGCTAAGAAAGAAGCTGAGATGCTAGCAGAACAACTTAAGGTAAGCACATGTCTAGTTAATCATATACATCCAATTAATACCGTTTTTCTGAAGGAGTCCAATACGGACCAGTTTCGACCTGCGTTGGAGACACTACAGACGTTCCTGCAACCGTTCCTGCAACTACTGTATCCCAATCTCCAGATGTTATACAAAACATGGCCGGCCTCAGAGGACAAGGTTTGCATTTCTTTCCATCCCTTTAACAGTTTTCTAAAACCAGTACGATAGTCCCTTTTTGCCGACATTCTGTCTATCCTCGCCATGACTTACTCTAACACGCAACCCCCTCGGCACCTTACGCTATTGGCTGTTGTCCGCATATCCACCTGGGGCCACAAATATGTCTACCATCTAGCGGCTCGGTATATCCCTTTGCATCATCGTTGCAAACAATTCCACTGACGCTCTTCTTTCTTTCTGCAGAGCCTCCGTCGCAACTTTAACCGAATTCAGTGTATGTAACGCAAACCCCGGCTGGCGGTTATGATCGAGCTGCGTACGTACACAGTTCAGTCAATATTTAATACTCACCTCTCTTTCTTCTATAGACGCCGCTTCAAGTATTCAACCCTTGCCTTCCCCGTTACCCTCCCAATCTTGGCCCCAAATTCCCTGGTCCATCCATCCATCCATCCTTACTCCGCTCCACTTCTTCTGAATTTGCAGTACGTCCGCTCCTCGTGATTTGCTTCGCCGAATAATTGCTCACACAAATTGAATGTAGGTATTTTTTTCATTTCATTCAAGCCGGACAACATACACAAAATTGTACGTTATGCACACCACCGTGGAATTCGCCCTGCGCGCTACGTGTCTCGGCACGGATCCCCGCACAGAGGATGGGCTCAACGCGTGCACAGGGCTCGTCAGCGTCTCGAACCCGCAGCTCCCCATCCTCGATACGCTCGCCAAGTATAGCCACGATAACGACCTCGCTGTTGCCCTCAATGAGATCGTTGCTCATGAGCGCACATCTACGGGATAATACTACAAGGAGCCTGGCTGCTTGTTGATCATGGTAGACGAGAAGCTGCAATCCCTTACAATTTTTCATGTGACGCAAAATCTTGGGTCTGGAGATGCGCTTGAAGCACTTGAAGTTAATTCCCTTCTGCAGCAAAATCCTGGGCGGCAGAAGAAGGATAAGATAACACCGTAGAAGCTCCAACACGCTGAATTTAGAACTGCACCTACGCGTTATTTTAAAGTCAAGGCGATCATTGCTGGTCCGCGCACACGTGGTGGGAAAAAACTTTACTTAAACTTCTGCCAAACAACGCAAAGCGTAAAGCTGGTTCGACATCAACAACTTGACCTTCAACCACTACCACCTCCCCTCATGAGCTCCCAACCATGTATGTCTGAGCTGGGCAATTTTCCCTCGCCAATCCTAATCCTCTGTTCTGTAGCCCGCTCTCAAGGTTCCGAGCAGAAAAACCGCGTGCCACTCGCCGCCACTCAACCAAGGAAGCAGGCCAAGCCCAAGGGTGACTACCAACTTATTCTTAACACGTGTTTACAGCTTAATGGCCGGGATCCACCACCACAGACAAGAACCGGCGTGCCACTGACGAAAACCAGCATGAACCCTCGCATACCCCAGACGGTGCATCCTCAAGCCTTGTCCCTGTTATAAACCCTAACGTTCTCCTTCTTACCTCTCCAGATTCAACTGCGCCAAAGCCAATTCCCAAGAGAAAGACTGCACCTGCCACTGCTGACGACGTCGAGCCCCCTACGAAAACAAGGAAGATAAATCAAGGGGCGTCCTTAATAAGTTTTCACACTCTCTTCATGGCTGTAAGCTGATATCCTCTGTGGTCAGGCGTGGCGTCGCAGGGGTCACAAGAAACCCTGACCTGGGCTAATGGTCGTCCCAGAAGAGAGACTAGAAGTACCATGGACAGGTTTGTGCGGGAGAGCTCTGCCATTGCGGAGAATCCTCCACGCCCCCCGAAGAAGACCTCCCAGCCAGAAGACACTCCCGTTAACGACTTTGCCCCCTTGCCGCCAAAGTCCCGTGGTCGCAAGGTTCTACAGTCCAACACTACTCGACCAGATGACGAAGCTCCTCTTGTCCTCAAACCTGTCCTCCCTAAGAATTATCCCAAGCCAAGGCCGCTATCCGAAGTATGTCAGTCCTTAGCTTCAAGCCTTTTCTAACATACATGTAGCCCACATCGGCTTCGGCCTCTACCAACTCCTCCGCCTCCCAAGCTTCAAAGGAGGCGCGTTCCGGGGGTTCGAACCAGGGGGGTTCCTCCAAGGCTTCCACAGAGTCTGCCCCCAACGCTTCGAAGAAAAGAAGACGTATAATTGAAAGTGATATCGAGGTATATTGCTCCCTTTGGTATATCTCACGTTGCTAATTTTTATTCCAGGAGGAGCAGGAGAGGGCGCCTGCCAGAAAAAGTAAGTTTTTTTATCCTCCAATATAATTACTGACTCCTCTCCCGTCGTCATTTAGAGCCTGCTACTGCTAGTGATGCTTTTCTGCGCGAGGACGACCATACTACCCTCAATGTCCCCTACAACCACTACGATCCCAACAGCCACCACAACGCACCCACCGATGGCCACCACATTGATCTCAATGACGATCCCAATGACAACATCAATCTCATCGACGATCCCAATGGCGATGCCGACAACGACCATCCAGACGACGACGATGAGTACGTCCAGGGCCATCACGCCCCGGATGTCTACGAGGACGATCAGGAGCCCACCCAGAACTACACGGACTTGGGCAGTGAGAACAACGACGAGCAGGAGGAGGAGGAGGAGGAAGAGGGTACCAGTTGCGTATATTTTTTCATTCAGTCTTGTGAGCGTCATATATTTGTGGTCGACAGATCCACCTCAACGTCGTGGTCGTGCAACCCCCCGACTCAGTCCCGTCCTTGAGGAAGAGGATGAGAATGCTGTTGATAATGGTACATACTACATTACGCCTTCCTTTGGTCCTTCACTTACTTATACACTGGTGATCAATAGCGACCCAAGCCTCTCCACCTCCAACTCCAGGTCCTCCTCCACGTCGTACAGTTGCTCAAGCTCCCCCTCCACCCGGTCGCGGCCAACCTGGGTCTGACCCTCAACGTCGTGATGCTGCTGGACGCTTTCAGCCGGGGACTAGAGGTTGGTTTATGTCTTTATACCAATATACCGCATCTAACGCCTTGAGATTCAGACGATCAGGCTGAGTTTGAGGGCCCAGGTTCGTCATGCTTCCCTATTTGTCCTACCTTTCTGACATATCATTGGCAGTGGCGCATCCTCGCAATGTCGGACCCATCCAAGGTTAGTCAGTTGTTGCTGGCATTTTATGAGCCGGGACTGATTATTATAAGACGTTGTACAGAGTCACAGAAGCAAGAACAAGGGCAGTCGCCCTCCGAATGCCGACAAACTGGCACACCACCGTCGCCTGCAGCAGGATGCTCCCACAGCCCGGGACAATGGGCGGGGAGAAAAGGACATCCAGGAAGCAGGGAGCGATGACGAGGAGGAGGAAGAGGGGGAGGGGGAAGAAGAGCCCACTAGGAAGAGAAAACGTCGAACGAAAAGAGGCGGGTCACCTACTCCCACACAACAGGGCTTCTACTCCGGGGAGTGGTCACAGGTCATCACGTTAAACAGCTTCAAGGTCCAGGAGCACCTTCTCTCCTCGGGCTTCTTCTCGACCAAGGCGCGGATTGAACGGGAAGCTCCGGAATGGGCAGCGCAATCCATATCCGAGATTGAAGACTACGTGGAGTTGGAGCTCTCCCCCGGTACGCGCCCTTTGCCTAGCGATCAATTATCCCTTGATTGAAGCCTTCAATTCAGCTTTCTACAAGGAGCACAAGGACGATATGAACAAAATGGTACGTTTTTCTAGTTACATTCCTTTATCATGGCAACGGCTGATTGGGTGAAATTGAGATGTGGATGGAGGTCTCTCATTATCGGGGCTCGGCCAAGATCGACTGCCGCGCCATTATCGATCAGTACTACGACATCTCTTCCGGCCCCAGCGGATACAAGAGCCCCGGTGAGATTGCAAGTAAGGTCAAGGCCCTACTAGAGAAATCTCGATTCCTCCAGCGTCGGACGAAAGTGATAAAGAAAGATCAAAATGTATTGTTTATTCTATTATCTGTCCTCTTCCCTTTCTAATATGTTATAAGGGTAATATCGTGAAAGACGCAAATGTATCGTTAATTTTATTATCTCTCCTGTTCCCTTTCTAATATGTTATAAGGGCAAGATCGTGACGCTCGAGAGAATTGACAACATGATGGCGCCTGCGCTGGGCAAGGTCATGGAGTTGATGCTCTGGGGGGGCGAGAACAAGCGGGGCAGCCGTGTTGGGGACACATATGCACACCAGTTCGAGAAATATACCACTCGCCACATATCCGCAGCTGCGGCGGTGGTCTGTGCACTGCTTCTTGATTCGCTCTCACTCACTGATTTGTAATACTAGCTCCGGTGCTGCATCGAGGAGAAGAAAACGGGATACCACCAGAACGTTAATCTCTCTGCTGATAACTTCGAAAGTTTTTATAACACCGTCTACGACAAGCTAGAAAAATCCAGAGCCGACAACGACGAACATTGGAACAAGATGAATGTCGAGTGGATGAAATGGAGAAATGCCGCGTTCCAGGCGCGTGGTCTTGAGGCGCGCCAAGAGGGCAAATTTGTGACTGCCGATGTATTCGATTTTGAATAGACAATATCTTTTTTTCCCCTACTATTTTGCGTGATGTTTGAGCCCTCGTCTGAAAAAGTACCACCTGGAATATAGGAATGGTCCGTTCTATAACGCACTACAAAGTCCCCGGGGCTACTACAGAGTGCTACAGAGTAGCTGGGGCTACTACAGAGTGCTCTGTAGCGGGCCAACTACAGAGTGCTCTATAGTACCGGGCCGACTACAGAGTGCTCCATAGTCGGCCCGGTCACTATGGAGCACTCTGTAGTCGGCCCGGTACTATGGAGCACTCTGTAGTCGGCCCGGTACTATGGAGCACTCTGTAGTAGCCCCGGCTACTCTGTAGTGCTACAGAGTTCGGGACCTTTACTACAGACACTACAGGTACTATAGCACTCTGTAGCACTCTGTAGTACTCTGTAGTGGGCCCAGGGTTTGCTGATGTGTGGGAACTTGGCCGTTAACAAAGTTCAACTCAATAACTATTGAGTTTTCCACCCAGCACTTTGCCATGGTAAGTTCACTTGACCTAAAACTGTGTTGAGAGTTCAGAACACAAACAAGTTTATGCCCTGGTTTCTGTCTACTTCCACCTATACAGCATCGTCTATAAACTCATTTTTCATCATTTATTCTAGATCCCATGCCAAACGAATGCGAAGACAGTACATTTTCCACTAGTTTAGTCACTGGTTCGAACTTTTTGGCCAAGTTGAGCTTTCAGGTCCAAAACTTCCAAAAAGAGTAAAGGAACTCGGAACTTGAACTTTAAAGTTGAACTTTGATCAAGTTGAACTTGAACTCGGGGATGAGGTAGATTAACTCTATGGGGAGCTTAGCTATGGTTCTGCATCCACTGTTGGTGGTTTTCACCCTCTCCCCTTGGTTTTGAGTGTGATCCAGATCAAGATTCCGTACCAGGAAGCCATCATGCTGGGATAATAATACATGTAAATAAGGCTGCAATTTTCTCAACCTCTATATACTACCACAGCAGGAGTATTTGGTATTATTAGATTCGCATTTCGAGGTCATGTTCCTGCTTCAAACTGCATGCAAATTGGTCAATAAATGAACACACTGATATCTCTCAATCAGTTTCTGCACAGCTCAAGGGGCTCAAAGATAAGGAAAAAAATATTACCTACAATTTTATTTTTTCAAAACTTCGGGCCTACCCCTCCCTCCCTACATAAGGGTGATGCTATCAAATTCCCTTTTAGAGATGGATCTCCGAGGCGACGTAATATCAAGCTCCGATATTCTTTCGCAGTAGAAAGTGGCTGTAGCAGTGATTTTATAGCAAAAGAAGAGCACTACTGTACTATTATGACCAAGGGTTCAGGTGACGGGTGACGGGGCCTCGTGAACTGAACCAATTTGGCATGGGTGACAGTGACATTTCGATTTTTGGCCTGAAATAGGGGTGAAAACTGTCAAAAAATTGTGGCCGGCACCTGCCGACCATCCATTTATGGAAATTTGCAGTGATTACCGATCAGTGAACCTGCGACGGGTGACATGGCGTGAACCTTTGGTCGTAATAGTACAGTACATGAGAAGAAACTTTCTCGTTGAACCATCAATGTCCTGGACTCCTGGCACTTAACATTTACACGGGGCGGTTGAAACTTGGGTCAAAACTGACTGCGGTGACCCAACCTTACCCAACCTTGCTAATGGGAGGCCTGTAATTGCACAGTTATACTCTTAAATCATGTTTAAGGCCCTGCATTAATCCTAAACTTTCACCGGACCCTCGACCCTCCCCCTTCTGCCTCATATGGCAATTCCCTGCCAGATAATACGACGGTTTTGAAGACTTGCACATTCAAACAAATCTGGGTCTAATGCTTGCTAAACGATGTACAGGTTGTGTAACAGCTGGACCTACTCGTTATGATGTAAAGTAACCGGAATTAAATAAAAGCATACAAATGACATCATTCCCTGAACCACGACATGGCTCGCACCTCGAAACCAAAGACCAGCCATTGTCAGCTCAACTCTCCGTGCAAGAACCGCTTCGTTGGCGCAATTGAGGCCACGGGAGACATCGCACAAGCACTGGAGATGTTCTCGATCGCGTCATCAACTGGTTATGATCTGTGGAAAAAGTACCAGGAAACCGGCTCGACGTCGAATAAACGGCGCTCAGGACGCCCGCCCAGGCTCGACGAGAACCAGAAGCAGGCTGTGGTTGCCACTAGTCTCCCGTAGACAGACACTACAAAATTTTGCTCGTACCTCGCAATTTGTAGTCTGTTGATTAGAGTGATCCTTTGATCGCTCACCAGATTATTACCAATCACAATATTTCTCCAATGTTGAGGTGTGTCCTTCGATGTGTTTCTTGTCGATTTACAGCCTCCTTGACACTCAGTACATCTACTCCAATGTTCTCTGCAGCGGAATTTAGTTGCCAAGGTTCAAGAACGAAGATGCCGAAAGTTGATGCCCGGCATGCGCCAAACACCGAAATATTAGTTCAAGCTTAAAGGCATAAAATAAAAATATTCTGAAGGGGTAGATCCCTTCATAAGGTAGTAGATTGTACCGATTTGATTGAATTTCAACTGCTGGAGGATATAAGGAGCAATGGGAAGGGAGGGGAAAAGTGATTTGTAATCACTCACCAAAAGATTGGTAATAATCTGGCGACCTTGCATCAGTGGCGCGGTTAACTACAGACTAGGTTGCCACTGCGGTCGCTCATCGCTGGAAACCGCTTCAAGAAATTGGCAACGAGCGCGATCCTACCGTTTGCCGCACTGTCGTGCAAGATGCATTGGTGGAGGCAGGCTATCATCGGTGCGTGGCAAAGAAGGTGCCATACCTGAGTGCAAAGACGAAGGAGAAGTATTTGCAGTGGGCATTGGAGCGGAAGGGAATGCCACAGGGCCGATGGGATGATGTGGCATGGTCGGATGAGGTGTACGTGGTTTTGGACGAAAACAAGGGCCGTGTTTGGGTGACCAGGCATCTGGGCGAGGAGCTGCTTGACGAATGTTGCATCCCGAAGCTCACACAGTCCTCTGTGCGATGCCTGGTGTGGGGTTGCATCATGAAAGGCGTCAAAGGTCCGTTGGTTGTCTTGGAGTATCCGGGTGGAAAGGGGGGTGGAATGACGGCAGCACGCTATCGGGAACAGGTCCTAGATGGTGTTCTGGTCGAGTTCTACGATCACATGAAGGCTGAACGCCCAAATTTCACCTTCCAGCAGGACGGCGCACCGTCACATCGCGCGAAGTTGACACAGAAGTGGTTTGCCGATCACAATATTCCGCTTTTCCCCCACCCACCGTCCTTTCCGGACATCAATCCTATTGAGCCGGTATGGAAGGTCCTCAAGGGCCATCTTCGAGACCTCCCCACCCATCCCACTACCTACGCCGGCCTTTGTAAGGCACTTCTACAGATTTGGGACGACATTGATATATCCGAGATTAATACGTACACAGACCGTATGTCGGACATAGTGAGTGCTGTTATCGATGCTCAGGGAGGTCATACACGATATTAGTACCTCATTGTATTTTATTTCGCCTTACATTCACAAGTTTTCGCGACTTTTCTCAGTGCATCAAAATTCCGGTTACTTTATGTCATAACGAGTAGATGCATCGCACCACGGCCATCCCACTGTGGTGGAGCAGGTACACACTGGTCAGCCTGGCAGGCCCAGAGTCGTTGTTAATCTCAATTTCTTGCAGTTTGCATATGAGCATCACTCTACCAGTGGTATCAGGTGTTTGCTGAATGTCTCAGGGTGCTGTTCGGTCTGCCCTTCTGTAACAAGGCTATGTTGAGCCTCCGGTGACATCCTTCGAGGGCCCTCCTTCCGAAAATGCTGAGGTGCCAGAGGCCCCCCCTGGGTCTGGAGGACAATATTCTCCCCCGCTGCCCTCAACTGGTGACCTCTTTATGATCACAGACTGGGAGTTAGACACCCTCTTACTCTGATTGCGTACACATTTTCGGTATGCAGGAATTAGCATGCCTGATGGGATACTCCACCAACTGGGGCACCGTGTCCAGCGGGACCGCATATGTGAATGGCTCTGTTGCATTGATCCGGTTCGTCCTGTATTTTAAATTAATAATACAGTATTCCAGCACATCCGAATTCACTGATGGCTGCAGATTTATTGGAGGAAGAGCTCGAGGTCTATAGTGCTGATTGGGAGGGGCTTCACGATGGCACTCTCCTACACTCACAGCACAAAAACAATGCAGAAGAGACAGGCTGCACTTCCTGGCTGGGACACGTTGGACTCCTGAGCGTCTTAATGAAGTCCCAGTTAAATCACCACAGGGCCCTTTTTATCCCGACCAGGTTACCACTCTCAAAGCTGTCATCACACAGTGGTGTGGTCTTGCTGTAAACTCGAACATCATTCATTTATGGAGCATTGCCTTCACTTTTTGTGTTGTACTTTAAATAACACTGCATTTTGACTGTTCCTCACATTCGACCTGGTATTTGCACCATTCTCTCCAGAGCCAGAGTGCACAGAAATAAAATTAAAAAACATAAAAAAGAAATGCAAAGAGCGTGAGAGAAAGGTAAACAATAGTACAACAGGCGGGATTTGAACTTATGGTGATGTGGCTCCCCATCGCCAACCTTGAACAGAGTTAGGGATGTAAAACCTCTAGACCAACAGAGCCTAAAGCAGAAGCATACTGATCAAACCTGGTATAAATACTGGAAGGGGAACACAAAAATCTCACATTTCAGAGGTCATCCTGCAAGTTACAGCCAGTGTAAATTAAGTCAATGAAAAGGAGTACGAAAAATTGAGCACAAAATAGGTAGAACGAACAGATGGAGGGAGTTGAAAGGAAACGAAGAGATTAAATGAGTGACAAAGGGCTATAATGAATTGAGGAGATTAAAAGTAGTAAAGGCCTAGAGTAAGCAGCAGAGCAAAGTAGAGGATGAAGGGAGGGACAAACTCATAAAATGGGAGGTCAAAAGGGTATAAATTTACTCTAAGCAAAGGTGTGGTTGTTGATGCCATTGAGCAACTGACAGAGCAGCCAGTGGTGAATAAACCGACAACAAGAACAAGGTTCTTCGGAGGTGTATGAACCTGGGAAGCCCACACGAGGAACGAGGCTGGATGCAACATTCGAGGAAGCAAGTGTGAAAAGACAGGGCTCCAATTGCAAATCATCAAGGGAAGCAGAGAGTGAGGTTATCTGCTAAGGTAAATAGTGTCGTTGTCATCAACAAACATGATCTGGACTTATGATCAGTGTAATAAAAAGGGCACACAGGAGCAAAATATTTTGATATTTTGAGCTGAGCTCAAATCAGTTGGCGATCAGTGGCCAGTTTAGCCGAACCGCTAACTAACCCAATTTGGTAGCTGTGTCTCGCTAAAGAAACCACAGCCCGGTAAGAGAACCACCAGATCAATCATTCCCCGACCACCAGTCGTATCAAGGGAACCAAAGGTTCGCAAGAGGTTCGGGTAGTGCCTACAAGTACATGTTCGCAAAAGTTCGGTACTTCGAGTACAAAGTTCGCACGACCTGTCATGTTCGCTTAGCCAGGTAAACTTCGAAGTAAAAGTTCCGAACTAAAGCTCGAATATTTGATGAAAAATAAGGTCATAATCGTCAGTTTGTTCTGCAGTTGGTTTGGCCACTAGTGCCGACCTGAATTTTGTTTTTGTGCCCAGGTCTCAAAAACATGCGGAAAAGCTGAAGAAAATGGCACTGACATGTAAGAACAAGGCTCCTACATGGTGCAACTATTTTTCTCGGAGGGGGATTTGTCAGAAATGCTAAAAGTGAGAGGTTCAACATGACCACTCGGTTATCGCCGATAACAAGCCCCAAAGGCATGTCAAATTCCCACAACGCCACGGCAAAAAACCGGTGCCCCCTCTACATGTATGCTACAGTCGTGAACTAGTCCAAAACTGATAGATATTCATCATGTAGCCTTCTCACGAATTGAACGCCGTTCCCGGGAAGAACACTTGGAGGCAGCAACTGGAAATCAAACCTGATATTAACCTACAGGGATCAACCGTTCGAACGCGTTCAAGACGCTCAAGACCTCGCGCACAAACTTTGCAACCTCTTCACAGCCTTCCTCGATGACAGTGCCCGGTGCAAGAGGTCGTAGTGCGCCTCACGGTGTTCCCCGCCATCGCCAGTCCGCTCTTAAGTTCAGACTTGCACCCCACCCCACCCCCGCTTTGGGAAACAAACATCAACCCACCACCGGGGGAATGTCAGCGGGAAGCATGACTAGTGAAACTTTCCGCTAGTACACTCTGATGTGGCAATATGAATGAAAGCCACCTCAACTCAAGTGGGTGTTTGACGCATGCACTCGGGCACCTCGGGCATGTTGACTGCAATGCCCCGGTGTATTGTGTTCTTACCTACCACTTGGTGTGGCTCTGCGATTACGGTGTTGCACTACGTAGGGTGGGTGCCATTACAACATAACAAGGTACGAGTTTTTTTGCGTTGTGGCATTTGTTTAGAAGAGACTAGGGTGCCATTAATTTCAACTTGCATGCAGATGGAATGGTTTTTTTTTTCACTGAAGGAGATCCCTCGTTAGTCCTCAGAGTCCACCGAAATCGTGAAGCCAGCCTTACATGCACAAGACTCAAGCTAAGCTCGACTTTGAGTCGGACTTACAGAGAGAATTTATTTATTTACCATTGAGTTCTACATACATACTTAAATACACTGTATCCAAGGACGAGTCTGGTGGTAACAGTTGGCTCAATATAGGACCTTTGTTTATCGAGGCTAGGTCGGATACCGATTTAGCCTCTCGAAAAAAAATTGTCCGAATTTTGGAAGTGGCCTGGCCCCGAAAACTTGTCCGAATTTTGCATCCAGAGCTCGCTCGGTCGAGATTTTGTCCGAATTTTGCTTCCACCCTCAATTTTCCCCGAAAGAAATTGCACAGGCTCAAAAAAGCGCAAAAGAAAAATTGCATTAATCAGTCCCCTCTAATCAGTCTCCTCCTGCTCATCCTCCTCTATCTCTAGGATGTTCACATTCGACTTCCCTTTCCGTCACACTGTGTTGAGACTTGCGACGGCTTTCCCCAATTTCCCCCTCTCGTCCTGCAGCTCCTTAAAAATCTTCTGGGCCATAGGACCGATCTCTACATGGTCTCAATGGAGCTTGAATTCCTCCGCATGCCGGCCCTGTGGTAAAACTGACAGGAACGAATTCGAAGGGAGATGCACAAACCGCAACGTTCCAGGAGCCGCATAATTGCGATCGTTGAACTTGAATTGACGGCGGTACAAATGCTGGTAGAATTGGACGACCATGTAGGAGAGGGAGCCAATAGTGTCGCATGTGGGAACCCATGCATGTGCTCCGGCTTTCCCACCGTTCTCGGAGTACATGGTAATGACTGGGAAAAATTAGAATATTGTACGGAACGAAGTCGCTGACCATTTTCTGCAGTACACGGTGTGAGGGTACCGCAAGGAATGCCAGGGAATCCTCGATATCTCGTGTAGGCTCCACGGTGGAATAGGTATCTTTGGAATCCGGCAATGTCTCATCGCGAGACACCGGTGGCAAATTGAATAAGAGGAGTTGGGAAATGGGGAGGTTTTCCAGGGGAAGTGAGATTGTATGGAGGCTGGTAGCTGCAATATACAGTGACGTGCTGCCTCGACATGGGGCGGAATGATTTGATATTTTTTTTCCTTGTCTAATCCATTCGCCGGGGACCCACTCAGTATCGTCGTCAGAATCGAGTGGGATGGGTGAATTGGAATCCATAGCGGTAAAATTTCGTGAAGTGAGAACGTGCAGAAGGGTGGCAAAGGTTCAGAATTGTTCAGAAAGATACATAATTATGATTTCCTGAAGTCCATTGTCTACAAAGCAATATCTATGTTGGGCCTTGGTGGCTTCAACCTAATTCCAAATACGGTAACCCAATACAATGTCCGAAATTCGGTTCGACCTCACCCTCTGCAAATTGTGTCCGAATTTTGGCTTCGAGCTCTAGGCTGCAATGGCCAGTTTTGTCCGAATTTTGGCCCAACATCGGACCTCTGATTTCAAATTTCTGTCCGAACCAGAGATCCTACCTAGGTGCGATAATCAAAGGTCCTCTCAATATTGAACAAACCTGTAGGTGGTTCGACACGATGCGCCCCGGGCCTACATGTACGCAGTAACTAAGTAACTCGGGCCAGGGGACTGGGGCAATATCAATGTAGGATGCTGCCACGAACTGCACTCATTTTCAGATTCATAACATCGGGCCCATGGAACGAGATAGTCTGAGTGCCAGCGGGGTCTTTATCTGCCCAGTGCTGGCTTTTGGTACAAGTTGACCGAGGCTTTTAAATTCTATGGGTTTAAATTTTATTTGGGAAAGAACATATAGAGGAGTTGGCAAATGGGCGAGACAACGGTCAACGGTTAGCGCAGGTAATTGCAAGGGGAACTCGGGATTCAAAAGTCGGAAGGATTGAATGATTTTCTGCGGTTATCGTACCTAATCAAGTAGGTCATGTGACAGTACTCTACGATGTAGTAGGAGGACCTTTGTTTATCGAGGCTAGGTTGGATACCGATTTAGCCTCTCAAAAAAAAAATTGTCCGAATTTTGGAAGTGCCCTGGCCCCGAAAACTTGTCCGAATTCTGCATCTAGCGGTCGCTCGGTCGGGATTTTGTCCGAATTTTGCTTCCAGCCTCAATTTACCCTGAAAAAAATCGCAAAGGCTCAAAAAAGTGTAAAAAAAATTGTATTAATCGGTCCCCTCCAATCATTCTCCTCCTGCTCATCCTCCTCTATCTCTAGGATCCTCACATTCGACTTCCCTTTCCGTCGCACTGGGTTGAGACTTGCGACGGCTATCCATTCACCGGGGACCCACTCAGTATTGTCGTCAGAATCAAATGGGATGGGTGAATTGGAATCCATAGCGGTAGAATTTTGTGAAGTAGAATGTCTCGATGAGAACGTGCAGAAGGGTAGCAAAGGTTCAGAACTGTTCAGAAAGATACATAATTATGATTTCCTGAAGTCCTTTGTCTACAAAGCAATATCTACGTTGGGCCTTGGTGGCTTCAACCCAATACCAAATACAGTAACCCGATACAATGTCCGAAATTTGATTCGACCTCACCCTCTGAAATTTGTGTCCGAATTTTGGCTTCGAGCTCTAGGCTCCGACGGCCAGTTCTGTCCGAATTTTGACCCAACATCGGACCTCTGATTTCAAAATTTTGTCCGAACCAGAGATCCGACCTAGGCGGGATAATCAAAGGTCCTGTAGTAGGGTGCGGGTGGCTACGGCGGTGTGAGTAAGTTACAGTGGCCAAATAAAATATGTTGAGTATGGAGACCACTGCGGCGGAAGTAGGAGATGAAACCGTGCGAATAGTTCGGTGATCTCGGTGATGTTCGTTTGTGCGTACAGCTAGTCTTCTGTGGGATACATGTTTGCCAGAAAGTAATAGCTTGCTCTAGCTTCCAAGCTAAGTGTGACACTAGGGGCAAAGACCCAGGCAGATGAAGCCATGTGCCATAAACACACATTTGACACAGATGAACTGGAGATATCAAAAGACTATACAAAGTATAGGTCACGGTTCAACAATTGCTCTTTCTTAGACAAAGGCTGGACAAAGGCCAGACAAAGGGCAGGGGAGGTTTCCCAGGTGCAGGGAATCCTGCCCTGAGCTGGTCCTGCCCTTTGTCTAGCCTTTGTCTTGCCTTTGTGCAGTAAAGAATCATTGTTAAATTGTCACATTACCCTTTGATATCTCCGGTCCATCTGCAACGTACATGCGTTTATCGCACATGATTTCATGTCCCTGGGTCTTTGCCCCTAGTGTGAGCCGCTGGGAGAATGTTTCAATGTTCGCCTTGCCGGACGTAATCTGCTCTCACACATTAGCACATATTTGTGAGAGACGAAAGTGGACTCACCGGTAGAGCCGGTGCCGTTGTGTCGAATTTGATAGGTTCATCTAGAAAGAACTCATATTCCAAGGTTGGTGCCAACCACGTATATTTATCCTCGCTCCAGACAGGAGAATTGGAACCCTTGGCGTAATTGTACTGTATAGTTTGTGAAAAGTGTCCCGGTTTTATTGGTGCGAGTTACATAATCCGAAATCGCGTTTTCGAGCCTAGAACTGGAGTCAGTATGTTTCTCCCACTGATAATGGATAACATACAAAATCATGTACGTGTTCGATTCTGATGTCCCTAGTACCTAGTACAACATTCTTACGGACCTGAGAGGTCTTGTAGTCGCCGGTTTCCCCTAACCCGCCGAAGCTAAAAGCTGAGCGATGAAGCCACTACCAAATCCAGGTCAGAAGATCTTAACGAGACAAAAAACATTAATGAATTTACTTCAGCCGGTCACAGCCCATTCTTGAGCCGTTTGGCGGGTTGGTCGCAAAGCGTCTTGTACATCTAGGAACGAAATTAGTGAAGCTAGTCGGATGGTTTAGTTAAGAAGACCAACCATGCTTGGTGGCGCACACATGACAGTAACCTGTTCGTCGACGAAGCCTCTCTTGCCAACTGCTTTTTCCATCTTTTCCTTTGAGATGCTTGAATATTGTCGCAGCTCTTCGTCAACCTGGAATAAAGTTGACTTGGTATTCTTTCCCTATGTGTTCTTGTCCATGAGATGTGCTCATTCTTTGTCGGGTGGAATCCACATCGAATCGTCATGTCGTTCCTTGACAAGGGCTTTGTAGTCTTCGTCCGAAACCCAGATAAGAATCCGAAATAATGAGTGGCCCAAAGGACACGATCATCTTTGCCCTCGCCGTGTGCAATAACATCGCACTTTGGACAAGACTTCCACTTGTCCTCCAA
Organism: Mycena metata; assembly: GCA_029378385.1. Lineage (NCBI taxonomy): Eukaryota > Fungi > Basidiomycota > Agaricomycetes > Agaricales > Mycenaceae > Mycena > Mycena metata. The sequence goes on from JARKIB010000184.1 coordinate 230,099, forward strand.
ATTTTTTACAGCGGCAACGAGCTCTTTCTCCAAACGAGCATCAGCATTGGCGGGTTCGAAAACAAAGTGAGCAGTAGTCTGTTAGTTACCACGCCCACTTACCCGGTATCCTGCGTTATGAGGTAAGCATCACTCACGTGCACACACCCGGAACGCGACTCGGACGCGCCGGGAGGCAAATGACGCGTCGAAGGCCGATATTGAGACTGTATTCGGGCCATAAGTAATACAGGAGAGTTCTTATGTTTCCTTCAGGCATCTGATCCAGCAAATCTGAAAGTGAATATCTTCTGCCTATTTTCGTTGCATTTTCCATGAACTTTCCCAGGAAAGCTCATTCAAGCAGGAAAAATTGGTGGGGTCACTCTAATTGGAGCCCCAATGTTCTTGAGCAGTTTTGGTTACTCAAGTCAACGCGAGACAGGAAAAACGCGTCCAGACGCGTCTTGCTAAGGCTTTGTTTGTTCAAGCATTTGTGATGCTTACCTCATAATGCAGGATACCGGGTAAGTTACGCGGTAACCAACAGACTCTATCAAGCAAGGTACGAGCTAGAATTGATAGAGCATCTGTCAAGAGAGACTAAGTGAGCAGGGGTTGTTGGGGTCCAGAAGCGAGCGAACTTGGGAAATCCAAGGAACGAGTTGGAGTTTTGAGCTGCGCTCGCTTTGACTGTGCGATAGGGTTCTGTTTATAAGTCCGGTTAATAAACATGTTTTTAAACACCGGTTTATAATGGTCGGCCAGAAAGGACCGGTTTTTAAATCGCACAGCCACAGGGTGGTCCGAACAGTTTTTTTTGACATCCCCCACGACGCACGTCAAAGGAAGTAGCGCGGCGCTCCCGCCCTTCCCGCCGTTCATCATGTCTAAGTCCGGGTCTGGGGCCAACTACTATCATGAAGAGATCAAAGAACTCCTATGCCGGCCGGGTGTGAAATTGGGCTCACCAAGGTGAACAGCGCCGACCCAGCACAACCGTGCTTGTCCTCGGCACCTGGTGCGACATCACTTGACTCGCATCGGCACGGCGTGAACATTACAGTTCCATTTTTCCGAGATTTACTGGCGGACAAGGCCATCCCGGGTGCGGATCAGAATGGAAGTCTCGGTAATTGGTTGGAGAGGGGTGCGGGAGGCGTAGAAGGGGGCAGCAAAGGCTCACAGAGGAAGCGGTGGGAGGGGGAAGTTGAAAAACTCAAATTTTAGCCGATTTTAGGGGCGGTGTCAAGGCGGTGTTTATAAACATGCTTATAAATCAAAAATTATAAACTGTTTATAATTGCCCCCGGAATTATAAACAGGACCCTACTGTGCGAGACAGTTAGTGACAACGAGAGAATAGCGAAGACTCAATGCGAACCCTTCCATTGATTCCATTGAGCGCTATCACTGGGCTCGCCCTGTTGGGTTCTGTTAAACCACTCTTCCCAAAGTGGGCCCTTTGTTGGAATATCCCAAAGGTCGCCTTCCATCTCCCAAAGTACGAGGCCCGATTTACATTCCCTGTCCTTCTGATAACAGTCGAGAGCCCAAAGGAGCCTCTTTTGCAGGTCGTCGAGGAGCATAAATGTGTAATTGCCATCCTTCCCCAGGCAAACAAACTTTCGCTTGTCATTGTCCTTGCCGGGCATGGGATTCCCTGAGTATAGGTACACCTTGAATTGAAAGTGACCTGAGGTTCTTTCTGGCCGTACCGGTCGAATCCTAATGCCTCAAGTGGGAAGGGTTCCATGGATTTCTTGGTAAATCCGGTATGCGGTGGTGGTAATCAGCTCGCTCGTAAACCGAAGGGAAAGAGACTTGCCATCATACTGCTCTACACTACTAGTAGCTTCCATATTCGTCGAACTGTTGTTGAATCGTGAGCTCTGACATAGTCGCCTGAGTCAGAAGACGGCAAGTAGAGGCATAGGTATTACCAGGAGGTCTCACAGGAACGGCATTGCAGAGCTGCTGAAAGAACTTTGGGTTGTTGGACCCAGGACGCGAAGAATGCTGGTTTTATGGGATTGCAGCGTATTCGGAGTATTCAAAGGGCCGATGACAGCTGAGATCAAGTTCATGACGGGTCGGCCGTGTTACGCAACAGGAATACTAGTTTCCAGGAACTATCCCGACGTAGTACCTGCACTAAGTAGCTACATCGTTGCTCCTGGACTCTGAATGTTCGTACCTGAGCGTAAGGTTGAGTGAATGCTTGAACGCAGGATACATATTTGATACGTCGAAGTGATGCCATGACCAAGATATACACCGCCGTTTGGTTGAAACCTTTTTTTGATGTTGGGTGACATGTTTGTGAACATAAGTTTGATCATCAACAAATGTTGCCGCAAACGTTCCGCAAATAAAAGATTGTCAAATCCTCAACGATTCTGTGACATGGGGTTTCCCCAATGTTCTGACGAACCTTCAGCACATGTTCTCGGCACATCCTGTAAACCTAGGCAGGACACTTTTTTTTCTTTCTTTCATTGCACCTTTTAATTTGTGCAAAACGATCAATTGACGCAAAATCTCCAAATTGTACAATATATATATAAGGGTGTATCGTACTCAAGGGTGTATATTCGTCAGGACGAGATCGCGACACAATGGGGAAGGTCACAGTAATGATGAGGGTGGCCCATGAGGCACAGCGAGGATGTGTGTCGGCGTCTTTACTCATCGGGGCCGCAGCAAACAAAAGTTGAGGAGGATGACAGCTGAAAAAGTTGTATTGAAGGTTGAAGCAACGTTGAGGACACGCTTGACGGGGACGAATCACGTTGGAGACGGAGCGAGACACTACTTGACGAGTCCTTGCTTGATGATTTTGAGGGTGACGAAAGTTTGAACTTCGGGCCCGGCACGGGAGCTTGGGAGACGGAAGTCAAGTAGCGTTCGCCAGGCCTTGGTGCACCGGCGCCTATAGGGTAAGGAAGCGGTCATGTTCTAGTCCCTGACCTGTGCGTGTTGCGCATTTAGTGTGCCCACGTGTAACACCGGAGCTCGGGTGGGAAGTGTTGTTGCTGCTCTCGTTCCATTGTCTCCAGCACTATTCGTAGTTTGTGGTGTGCGGCCTATTTATCGCTGCTGGATGTCGGTCGGATTTCTTGGTTTGCTGTTGCGGCGGTGGGGGATTCCGAGTGTTAGCCTTCAATGAACAAGAGCTTGAGGATGCTGGTTCCGTGTTAGTCCATCATCTAGTGCAGGCAGTGGTGGATATTGGCTCTCGGGGGATTTGCGGAGACGAGCAGTGGGGACAGGCGAAGAAGGCTCGAATCAAGACCAACATGCACGTGACGACATAGCGGGAACAAACAATAGGACCGATGATAATCCCGGGTGAGGTCGGATCCCAAAATCTGGCCCTCGGGAAATTTTGTCAGGAATTTCCGTCTTCACTGGTCCAAAATTTGTAGGGACTGGGGCTCTGACCTCCGGCCATTTTTTTTTTTTGTCGGGACTCGGGATCAGACCTCAAACTCGGCCAAAAATAGCTCTAAAATCGCGGAAAAAATCGAATTAAATTCTCAGTCCATGCAATTCTCGTCGGGTAGCTCTAGAACATCTATATTCGCCTTTCCCTTTCTCCGGACTGTATTCAGGCTGGCCCAGCTTTCACCAACGCAGGCTTTTCCACCAAAAGTTCATCCAGCATCTTGTATGCTCGAAGACCAATCTCGACATGGGTAGGGAACATCTTGACGTCTTCGTCCTTCGTTAAAAGTGTGAGAAAAGAGCCGACAGTTTCCAATGAATATTATGCTGTCATACATCTCATTGCTCTTGATACACCCGTCCTGGATCACCAATTCGAATCGTTTCTCATACGGCCAATTTTGATTCAGACAGCGCTAAATTCGACGCAGCCAATGACGTGCATTGACTAGACACCACCAACAAAAAAAATCTCGGCCAGCGCACTGACCTCGGCCGACCATTGTCGGGTGTCAGCACAGAGGCCTGTGATCAGGGTTTGAGTCCGACTGAGGCGACAGAACAAGACGAAAAGGGATAATAAATAAAGCCACTGGAGATTAGACCAGAATAGTATACAGTACATGCGTCCAAGTAGAGTACTTATACTATAAACTATAGGAGAGTAACCTAGGCATTATTGCTAATAAGTAACTACGCGTCAACGATCAGTCAAAATGGGAGTTAAGGGGAAAGATGGAAGGTAAGGGGTATAAATGCAGGGGTTAAATAAAGGAGCGTTGCCTACGCATCGATCGGGATCGAGTCGTCTCGGGTTTTGATGTATTGATGTAATTGATGATGCCACATCATATCCCAAACCGGAATCTAGTGGTTCGGGGTCAGACCCCGGGCTCTCGGGGTCTGGCGAAAAGAACCGGATCATGACATCGGGACTTTGGATCAAACCTACACCTCGGGTCTGCCCGTTGTCGGGACTTCGACTCAAACATTTTTTTCCGCCGGGCCCATTTGTCGGGACTCGGGCTCACACATCTGGGGGCCAAAATCGAAATTTTGTCGGGATCCTGGATCCGACCTCACCCGGGATTATCATTGGTCCTGCGCTGCCACGGCAGCGGCCATTGCTGGCTACACCGACTTTGAGATCCACCTGCTCGGCTGCTGGCGTAGTGACACCTACAAGCTCTACCTCAATGTGCCCAGGAATCGTGTCCTGAGCTTGTCTGCTCGTCTTCATGTGGCCGCTGCTCCTCCTGCAGTCTCTTGAGCCGCTGGCTCTCCGCTGCGTCTAGGCTCTTTCGAGGGCGGTCCCTCACAGACCGAGCGAGAGAGCTCTGGCGACTAGGGCCTTGTAAATAATTCCTGGGACTTAAAAACATATTTTTAATACCAGTATGTAAACGAGGTGTTTATAAACCAACTGTAATCCGGCCGCATTACTTACATCACATCACACTCAACGCTGCCGCCAAACATACAGATACTGTACTATTTCGACCAAGTGTTCAGGTGACGGTGACACCGGATTTTTTTTGATGTGTGCTAAAATCGCCTTAAACCAAAAGAAAATTTATCGGCCATCCCGGAGATCAAAATTTTCCAAATTGATGAACACTTGGTCGAAATAGTACAGTACTTACCTTCGGGGGTGTTCCTTTCTTGGTCTCTTTCTCTTGTCCCGGTAGCCTGGCGAGCAGGCTTCCACCAACAGGTTAAAAGAATCCATTTTTTTCTCCTCCCTTCCTTTCTGCCCCCTTGCCCTGCCCCCCGCGGCCCGCTGAGACATCCCTCGAGGAATATATAAGGCTACAAGTTGTATTCGCCCCCACAAAGGGTGTTTAGCTAGTGAATCCCCGAAAACGGCAAGGGAATACTGACCTCATCTCGCATCAAAGGAGCTTAGCTTTTATTCAAGAGAAGAGGTGCATGCATTGTTCATTGTAGTGCTGCTAAAGCCACGAGACATGAAATTTAGGTCTTGAAAACGTGCAAGAAGTGAAAGTTTTGGCCAACGGTAGGCGATAGTCCACAATTGAAAACCAGCCTTTTGGGCCGATCCATTTAAAAACAGGCTTATAAACACCGGTTTATAAACTGGTTTGTAAACACGAGTAATATACAAGGCCCTACTGGCGACCAAATCGATCCTCGTTTTGTCCCCAAACTCTCTCTCTCTCTTTACCCACGACGAGCAAGGCATAGAAGAGGTGTTTGACGCGCCAAACACGGTCTATGCAGGCGAGGCACGGCACGTCTTCCCCTTTCGGCGGCTTCTTTGTCTCTCTCGATATATATACTTCTTTCATCTTTTGTAGATCCAGAGGGAGGATGGAGCGACAGCGGCGGCACAGGCTGGATGCGCGCGCAGCGTCTTGGATGACGACGTCGAGGGCGGCTGGTGGGAGGATCTCCCGCGAGAGGCTCTCTGGCGCTCTTTGTGCGTGTTACGCCTCATGTATGCATTCCATATGTATTTACAGACATAGTCTAGGTTGCCTAGGCACCTCTGTACTTATTCTACCTCCCGGTCGCTTGGTTGCGCTGCTGCTCCAAGCACGCAATAATTAGGGCTCCGGGCCGTCCGTCCCGTCAGACGGCCGGTTGAGAAACGGCCGTTTTTTCGCGACGGCCTGGTCAACCCGGCCGTCACTGAGCGCGCCAAGAGGCGCTGACGGACGGGACCCGTCCGTCAGACCCGTTACGGCCGTCGACGGGTACAAAGTTTCTCACGGGAGTCAAATAATCACAACTGGTAAGAGTCTGTGATCCAGTGAGCATTTGGTTCATACCTGTTCATACCCAGCACTTCTTAAAGGGAAGAAATCACTGTAGCGGTATGAAACGGTTTGAATTCCATTTAAACGGGTCAAATTCGATTATTTCTGACATGTGACTGTGATGTTACAGGGTGGCTTACGTTTAGTTTTCCGCTTCGCGTCCAACTCTGAACTCATGTCGGGAACCTGTCAGCAACACTCACCCGAACACTTAATCCATGGGGCGCAGATCCGGGATGAAACATTCGACGCTTGCCGCTGCTTGCCGAGGTGCCGAACTCACCAACCCGTCCACCCGTCAACGGCCGGGGCCGGGCTACCCGTCAACGGGTAGGACCCGTCCCGTACCCGTCCGTCAGAGGGTAGGTGCCCCTGCCGCAACGGACGGGTCGGTACCCGTCGCGACGGGACCCGTTCCCGTCAGCGACGGCGACGGCCCGGAGCCCTAGCAATAATTTTAGCTCCGGAAATACGGACCTTCTTTGGTCACCGACACCTCTCCACACCTAATAATCCCACATAACGTCACAAATTAGACGTGTCATATAGCCCAATATGGCAAGTCTAAGGAGAGGCCTGAAAAGTCGCATAGGGCTACGCGCTATAAACCGCGCTATACCTCGCTATAAATGCACGCTATACCGTGCTATATCTATGGGGCGGCGACTTAAGGCTTTTGAGGAGGCTATGTGGCGGTGCCTGTCGTGCCGCCATCAGGCCCATCATCAGGTCATCACCCCCGCCCATCGTCGCGCCCGTCGCCGTTGCTGTCGGGTGGGAAAATTGAGGTAAAATACAAATAAAATACAGGATAAATACAAGATAAATAAATATGTCCCAATGAGCCCAAAGCGCCATTGCGCGCCACACCACCCCGCTCAGTGCGCCCATCATGATCCCCGACGTCGGCGCACCTCGGTGGTGTGTGCTCCAAAATTCACGAGAAAATATCCATTAAATCGGGTGTAAATAGACAACCTCAGATCACTCAACGCGCCATCACGTGGCCCCCCTGTCCCGCCCATCGTGATCCCCGACGTTGGCGTGCTCACTGAACCACTGGTCTAAAATCCACGGAAAAATAACCATTAAATCAGGTGTAAATGGGTAATCCCAGAATACTCAAGGTGCCATCACACCCCGCCCTGCCCCGCCCAGCGTGCCCAACATGCTCACCTAACGGTTGGTCCCAAATTCACAAGATAATAGCCATTAAATCGGTCATAAATGGGTGACACCCGATTACCTCAAGGGCCATACACTGCCCCGCACGCCCAACATGCTCACCTAACGGTTGGTCCCAAATCCACGAGATAATAGCCATTAAATCGGTCATAAATGGGGGACACCCGATTACCTCAATGGCCATACACTGCCCCGCACGCCCATTGTCCCACCACTGTTGTCAGTGGAAAACAGCAAGAAAATAGAGATAAATAACGACAGTTTGAAACATATTTCTGGTGACAATCAAATTTAAATTGGCCATTGCTTTGTATAACGGGTTCAATGTCTCCCACTGGGCTTGAACTTTTTCTCCCTCACCTTTCCCTGGACCTTTCCAGGATTACTTCACGCAGTAGTCCTCTCCATCCACGTAGTTGGTGCGGTGCGTGCCGCGACCCAGGCCCTCCTTAGTACCCCACTGCCCTTATGTTACCCCTGTGAGCTCAACCCACCCTGACTACTTGGACCCTCTCCTACCTCTGCCGTTGCCATCTGTGCAGTGTTCCACCCTCACCCAAATCCTCGCTTGCCAAGTTATTGGGATTTTCCTTACTCCTTTCAACTGAGCTTACTACTTCTGGCTGTCTCTCAGCTCACATCTTGCTCATGAATGCATCCACCGAGGCACTGGCTGACTATTTATGCCCTCTCATCAAGTATCCAGATTTGAAAATTTCCGCCACTCTTCTCTGCAAGCTCGGGTAATACATTCTTTGTGGGGGCCTTGTTGACCACTGTCCTCTATGTAGTTGTATTTTTACCAGGCAATATAGCATGAATATAACCTTTCTGTTGTGTCTGCTTATGCCCAAGGCAAGGGACTGAGTCAAAATGTGGCCAATTTCCGACAGATCACTAGATTTGATGTGTCCACCAATTACGACATTGTGTGATTCCTAGTACTGTTGAAGTGTGGCCGATAGCCCGGATATCAGTAAGCAGTTACCGAAAATCATTCTAAGGTCTTTCAGTGAAGAGAAAGCAATAGTAGTCAAAAAGTGAATGAAGTAAACACCGACCTCCTTTAATGTAGTGAACTTGCAATTATGGGTCACAATCTCGATCCACTGCATTGGTAGAAGAGTGAACACAAGGATATACATATCACCTCACAAATTTCATACCACCATTCAAGAGGTTGACTTAGGACTCAAATTTTCGAACACATCAGTGTGCACTAACAAAATTATATTTCTCGCTCTTGTATTGCTTTCTGGCCTTCTCTTGAGAAGGTACATGCCTTGGGCACCTATAGTAGCTCTAGATAATCAATCATTCCAAGATTTTCCGAATTTTGTGTCAGATGCAAGGACGAAGACAAAAGGCGAACCAAGTTTGTACTGTAAATATGCTCAAGCACCCGAAAGCTTGACGAGTTCGCGACACTTTGCTCAAAACATTAATTTCATTTCATGTACATCTTAGCTGGACTCAATTATTTCCAGTATTGTACTTACATGCTCTAACAGTGCTCGAAAAAAAAACAGGGCCCATATTGCCCAGGCTTGAGCCTCACAAAAATATTTTCTCTGTTTATCGGGCCGGTGTCCGAACTCATCGGCCGAAGCCTCGGCCATACTTCGGGCATGCAATTTCAGCCTCAACATCCGAGGAGGAAATTGGGTACATTCACAAGGACAACTGGAGAGGAGGACTCAAGATATATGGCTGTCTATCTACACTCCATCTTCTTTGTCCTGCTCTCGTCTGCTCAAATTCGTTGATCCTGAGTCTATCCAGATGTATTGGTGATTCGGAGGCAAGACAAAGGACATATAGCAAAGGAGGGGAACAGAGGAATACCGGTGGAAGTGGAAAAGCAAAAGAATTGGGGAGAAGGAGTGGGGTTGTAGTTCAAGTTGGAGGGAAGATATATTCATACCGTCAGCGGTAAAGGTGTTGAATTCCATGAGTCAGGTTCAGCAACGGCCTTTGACAGATGGTGTAGGATGATTGATCGGTAAATGAGCAAGATAATTTGGGATAGGAAAGGAAGAAAATGATGAAGCAAGAAAAATGAACCCCATACACAGAGTCTGCCGCAGTTCCAAGTTCGGATCTCAGTCTCTCTGGTGGTTTATTGGGGTTCGAGTAGGAGGAGAAGGGAATAAATGAAGGAAGGGGAAGCCAAAAGGGAGGAGGGAAAGAGTAACGGACTAGCCTGAACAGGGAGGACAAATCTATGCCACCCACATAGGAATAAGTGGCTACGAGAGCCTTAAGAAGACGGGGAGGCCAGTAAGTACAGCAGGGTGATGATTGAGGCTCAGAGAGGACATGACAGATGTGTTGTGAGAGGTACAGAGAGAGATAGTGGTGGTGACAGGAAGGTAGGACTTTAATGCGATTTCAGGGTCGAATCTCTTCATCTCTGGTGATTATTGGGGAGAAGAAAAATAAAGGAAAGAGAAATCCCATACGCAGAGTTGGCCAAGTTCCAGGGTCGGATCTCTGCACCTCTGGCGGTTTATTGGAGGAGAAGAAAAAAGAAAGGAAAAAAAAACCCATACGCAGAGTTGGCCAAGTTCCAGGGTCGGATCTCTGCGTCTCTGGCGGTTTATTGGGGTGGAAGTAGAAGGAAAGAAGGATGAAGAGCCAAAAAGGTGAGAATATGACCTACCCATTCAACATGATGCCTCCTTGCCACTCAATACCAAAAGATGTTCTTCAGAGGACTGAGAGGGGGGAGAAGCTACAGGAGGCCAGCTACAACAAGCAGGAGAAAGGCATAGAAGAGAGTGGCAAGGCTGGATGCAAGGCTGGGGAGGAGGTGGTGGTGGTGGAAGAAAGGATGGGCTGAGCTCGCTCTGGGGTCACGTGGTGTGATCCAACACGTGGTGTCACGGTCACACAACCACATTTCTGTCTCATCAACGGCGGTCTGGATTGGTGCATCGGGTAGGGCGGGGCTGCATGTGCACTTTGGGTGATCTGAGGTTATCTATTCACACCTAATTCAATAAATATTTTCTCGTGGATTTTAGAGCACACACCACTGAGGTGCGCCGACATCTGGGATCACGATGGGCGCACTGGGCAGGGTGGTGTGGCGCACAATGGCGCTTTAGGCTCATTGGGATGCATTTATTTATCTTATATTTATCATGTATTTTATTGGTATTTTACCTCAATTTTCCCACCCGACAGCGGCGGCGACGGGCGCGATGATGGGCGGGGGTGATGACCCGATGATGGGCCTGATGGCGGCACGACAGGCACCGCCACATAGCTCCTCAAAAGCCTTAATTCGCCGCCCCATAGATATAGCACGGTATAGTGCGCATTTATAGCGAGGTATAGCGCGGTTTATAGCGCATAGCCCTATGCGACTTTTCAGGCCTCTCCTTAGACTTGCCATATTGGGCTATATGACACGTCTAATTTGTGACGTTATGTGGGATTATTAGGTGCCTCTCCACAAATCGCAAAGAGTTAAAATTTGACAGGGTTGCTTCCGTATCACAAGAAAAGAAGTGTCCGAATGTCGAGATGGCTCAATGAATCGCAGCGTCTGAACTGAATCACACCACCCGTCAGTGTCTACATGCTCGCTCGGCGTCCCGACTTACCAATCACGGGCCACATAACGTCAACCGGCATTCCTCTCGTCCGTGTACTCGCCGGAAATCACTTGCATCTGGAAAGTAAGTCAGAAACCGCAGGAACCCGAAAGTGCAATAGGACGGAACCAACCATTTTCGAATCGATGTATCGCGTGGCCCACTTGTGCGCCTGGGTGACGTCAATCTGTAGACCGCCCATACGCAAGTCGGCGAGTCTCTTCAGAGTCCTTTCGACCTGGAAATCCACGCAATTCTTGTACGAAAACAAGAGTTTGAATAACTTGAGGTTTGGCCCTCCATCCGCGCTGGTTCTCCGAGCGGAAAGAAAGGCCTCAATGGCACCCACTTCCACATTTCCTGTCGCCCCATGGATATACAACATCTCGAGCGCGGGCAAAACGGTCCGATTTTCGGACTCGGAAAGCCAGTTGAAAAAGCGAGTGAGATCACCTGTCGACCAGTCGGGATATTGGATTGTGATGTCGGCGACGGAGGGTAAATCGGAGAGGCAGTCGCAAGTATCCTGCATATCGGTCATGTTCAAGTGGAATGCTCGTATGGCGCATTCCGATCGTTGTAAGAGGGACTGAACCGATGCACGTTCTGCCGCCTTTACACGTGTGAGCTCAAGGCTTTGGAGAGCAGGGAGAGTGAGGTAGTTGAGAATGAGGGCAGAGGAGAGTTTGACACGACGGAGGCGGGGCAAGATGAATGGTGATAGCTGAACAATGTGGCGATCATCCAAAGAAACCGTGAGGTCCTCCAGATTGGGAGTTTGTTGCAAGATTTCGAATATCTGCGCAAGGGATTGGTACGAAAGCGTGAGGCAAGTGATCTGAATCCATGGGAGTGAAATCTGTGAGAGAGACATCCGGATGAGGTGTATCTCTCGAAGTTTGGGCGCGGCAGCAAATGCAGTGATGCAGGTGGGGCCGCCGCTGGGCCACCGCTGGACCTGGATTTTGAGCGTTTTGAGCAAGGGTAACGGTTTGCGGATGGCCCCCACAGGAAACACGATGGGCCTGAATCCTGCGGTTAAGTCGAGACTCATCCATTGCGACGCGTATGGGGCAATGCTCGACAAGACGTCTTCATGTGAAAATTCTCCCAGCTCGATGGCTTCGAGAGTCAGCGGGCAGCTCCGGGCACGCGGAAGCCAGCATTGTAGTAGACTAACCAGGTTCCCGCGGCCCCTAAAACCTCCGAACCTGGAACCGCGAAATTCGCTCCAGAGGACGGGAGTTGTGAGCGCAATGGTTCGCCACGCTTTGCAAACGCTCGCCACAAGCAACGGGCCGTGGCGGGTGTAACCTCTGACACAGTGGATGAAGATCTCCGAAGTAACTTCGGGCGGCAATGTCAAGACGGGATAGACGATGGAATCCAAGCTTTCCAGAAGGTGTTTCCTTTCTTTTTCTATTTCGAGGAGCCGGGAACGAATCTGGGAAGCAGTCAGCGTCGGAGATGGAAGAATGGCCATCCGCTCGCTCGGGAAATCGCTCTCCAGATGAGCGGCGCGTCGACGGCGGCCTGTCTGCGTGGTCATAGGTAGACGATGGAAGCGAAGAGGTCGCCTGTCGCATCCAAACACTGTCAAACATAACAAGGACGTCCCACAAGAACGACACGCACGTCCAAGCTCCTTCCGCCCGTGTACCTCCCTCGTTCACAGCTCGCCGGTCGCTGCCTACGCTGGGCCTCGAGCAACGCCTGCAACGACAGCACACCAGCGAACCACCGCGCGTCCGTTCAAGGTGCGTACACCCGCACCCGTTCCCTTCCTTCCCTTGCTCACCTACTCCCACTTGCACCCTACACCCACAGCCCGACATCGCGCGCGCGCGGGAACATCGTCGGCAACGGGGTGTGTTTAATTAGAACCTCGTTTACACCGCCGCACACCGCCGGGTCGAGCCCACGCACTCGACTCGACGGCGCGGGTGCCGTGCGCGTGCGCGCGGATTCGCATCCGGACCTCGGCGCTCCGGATGCGCGCCGTCTATGCCGTGCTCCGTCTGCGTCTGTCTGTGTGCGCGTCGAGTGGCCCTCGGCTTCGCGCAAACTCGTTGCGGCGCCGCCACCGACTCCATCCCACTCCCTCCTCTTCCACCCATCTCCCTTCCCATTCCCATTCCCTCCCTCTCCCTTCCCATTCCCATTCCCTCCCTCCCTTCCCCAAGTCCATACCGCCCCGCATGCCCGTCCGTCTCTACATAATCTTTAATCTTTGAATATATTCTTTTTTGCCAAAGTACCCGTCGGATCTCGTTAGTCAAAATTGCAAATTGCGCGGGAGATTACTGTGATATTGAATTGAATGAAGGGAAGGGACGGCTTACCTGGGATTGACAATGAGGGTTGTACATGAACGACGCGCGCGGCCGCGGGGATTTAAAGCAATACAAGCTGCGAAAAACTCGAAGCAAAGAGAGGTGCATGCATACTTACCTTTGATACAATTCAGTGTTGCCTTTGCAGCTTGGATTCGATCCATTCGATGTGCGCACTACAAAAAACTCGTGGTAAGTACGTGGGATTCAATTTACATGTAATTCGGAAGATGGTACGGTACTTACCTGGTGCGGCGCGGGGAGTTGGATTTCCAGTTAAACACGACGTTACCTGCGACGAAGCCAACGTCGCATAAACTGGATTGAATCAAGCAGTAAAGTTGAAAGGCGCAGAGTTTCACACAGATATGAACAACCAAGGCTGGGTGAACGAAAGGGAACGAGACGAAGGTGAGTAATGTAATGTAATGAATGCTTGCCTCGCCGCGTTGAGTTTGATGTTGGTTGAAATTGGGTTCCGGTGCGGCGCGGCGCGGAAACCCAGAACTGAACTGAGAGTGCAAGTTAGTGAAATGCAACGAAATAAATTGAATGTAAGAAAGGGACTCACGACGATGCAGTGAGTTGAACCGGTGGTTGGATCTGGCAAGGGAAGTGAGTGAGTATTTGAAGAAATGTGAAGCCACTCACCAAATGTACACAGGCACAGGCAACTTGAATCCGCGTCGTTGAAGGGAAGGCCTTCGATGCAAAGACAGGAACTCGAAGGGCTGGCTGGAAAATCCAAGGTCAGTTCAACGGGGAAGAAGTCTGAAGAAATAAATGTAAATGAAATGAAGGCTCACCGAAGATTGACTTAGTTAGCGTGGAGAACTCGAGGCGAAGGAAGGAGGGACGAGAATCTAGACGATGGAAGGTCAGTTGAACGTTGAATCGAGTCAAAAGTGAACGGTCCGCTGACTATCGAGACTCAAACTCAACATACTACCCAAAAAACAAACAATCAGACCCCAAAGAGCCTCAACGATGAATGAACTCACCTCTCGCGAAAATCCCAGGTAAACTCGGGGACGGAACGCATCCCCGAGATGCCCCAGGTCGGGTTCTATGGGAGGAGTTAGTGGATGTATGGATAGTATGGGGTACCACTGACCTATTGACCGTCGAACGAAGCTTCCAAGGGTCCACAGTGGAAAGGTGAGTGATATATGAACCTGAAGATCAAAGGTTTGGTTGAATATATTGGTAACGGTCAAGCTTACCCTTGAGTCAAACCAAACGAGGATGGGTTGGGTCTTCAGGTGGAGGTGGGTTGAAGTTGAGGTTGAGTATCTATAGATGATTCGATGAAAGGTCAGTGGTAGGTAAGGCGATGGAAGATGGATGAACTTACGAGGTGGGGTTGAAGCTATGTTGGTCGAACATGACTGGAGTACTTCAATTGAGCTCAAGTACTATAGCAGATAAGTCAATGAGTGAATGAACAAATGAATATATGAATCACATACCTATGAACCATCGAAGCAAAGGTCCATGTGCCTTGAGTAACCAACGTTGAGTTGAGTCGAATATATTGACGAACTATTGAACCAACGTTCAATAAAACAAATTCAGATCATAGTACCATCATATCTGGCTTCAAACACGCATAATAACACCCTCTTGAAGGCGTTGGACGACGTTGAATGAGGCACTGAAGGTCGAAGGGCCTTGAACAAAGGTTAGTTCAAAGAGTACTAACAAAATAGAACGCGGACTAACCTGGAGTCAAACCATAGTCTCGGTCTATCTGGGCTCGAACGCGCATGGTAACGACCTTTTGAAGGGATTTGATGACTTGAACGACGTTGAAACCAAGTCGATGTCCTTTGAATAAAAGGTCCAAGGTCAGTTTAAAAATTCCTGATAAAATATGGCGGACCTACCTGCGTTCAAACTGGCATAGTTTCGGTCTATCTGGACTTGAACGGGCATGGTAACCCCCCCTCGAACGACGTCAAATAAAGCATTGAGTGATATTAAAGTTGACGACCTTTGACGAAGGTCAGTTCAAATATAACTACGAAAATTCGACGCGGACATACCAGGGTTCAAACTGGCATAGTTGGGGCCTTCCAAGGACATGATAACGCGACTTCAATAGCCCGGACCACGGTGGATGAAGAATTGGACCTGAAGGCCTTCGACGAAGGTCAGTTCAAATATAACAACAAAAAATTCGATGCGGACACACACCTGGATTCAAACGGCCATAGATTCGGCCTCCCGAAGATCACAGCGTGAATAATAACTTGAGTCGAAGAGCTAATGAACGTACCGTTAAGGGCCCAAAAGTTGAGTCTGAACCCGTTGTAACTTGAATGGGTTCAAGTCAATTTGGGTGAACGGTACAGTGTGTAGCGTTCAAGAACTGAAGTAAAATGAATATGGCGCACCTGGAGCCACGAACCCAACCAGAACTACCTTTCACCACCCTCCTGAGCCGTCAATTCCGCAGGCAAGTGGTTCGAGTCGTGCCTTGCCCTTCTTGCAAAAATCGAGAATCGAGAGACGGTGTGCAACGACCTGGAGTGAATTAATTAGGCGTTGAGTCTATAAAGTAAGTTGAACTCACATTCTCACGCAAAGAGTCGGAGAAATAACCAAATACTGTTGCACAAAAAGTTGGGATGTGCAATTTACCTCCCTATATTCCCGCGCAGGCAGTGAAGTCGGGTACCATTTATGTTGGAAATGCGATCGCTCGGGGTGTGTGAAATATGGGAGGAAAGAGTATGTATGAGAATGTAAAGTAAAACACGATGATAAAATATTTCTTTGGTCGATGAAGACCTATCCTCCCCTCCTCTATCTGGGAAACACTCTATCCAATTCCGTCCGTACCTCGCATGATAGATTGTCTGTCGGAAGCGGGCAAACCTGCCCTCGAATCGTTTTAAACAAATACCGCGTTACCCGCAAATAAGTTGTCGCTGGGATGACACAGTCGGAATGTGTTGGCTCTTAAACCACGAAGTAAATCTTACCACATCAACGACTTACCCATAATCTTGTTTGCCTTCGTGCTGACCCAAAAGTTCGGCATCAGTGGCACCTGATATTCCCACGGTTGAATTCTGGGTTCAAACGTGGGACCGGTATTGATCATGTCTGTCCAATGTTTTCTGTTGCAGCTTACACGTAAAGGCTCCCTGGGACTTACGGTGTATTCCTGTGAAATATGCAAGGCGTAGCGCGTAGTATGGAAGGGATAAATAACACAAGTTCCAACATTCCTCAGTCGCAAGCTCAACAAACGAAGCACAAAGTCTAGGCAGGTAATGATGCAGCCGGATCCAGTCCGAGACCCGTTGTTGTATCGTAGCTTCATAAAAAATCCATTTCTCCGCTCTTACGGGGCGGCGCGAAGCGTCCAATTTTCGTGAAATCTACGACTGAGCTGCCATTCCTTACTGAGTCTGCCGAATCGCCCTGAAATCTTAGTCACAAGGATGTCGCATTGAAAAAGCCGTTTATTTGTGTTCTCGCATAATGAAATCATTATATTGAGCATTAAAACCAAATTCTACCAGCGTAGATCATCAAATTAGTCAATGGCCCTGGCCCAACTAAAAAAGCCATTATTTATGATAGGTAATACAAGTTGGGAATCCCTCACCTGATGCAAGTTCGATTGTTTTCTGTCTCTTCTTCACAGCTATTGTATACGGGTGATCTTTTCCGAAGATACTCTTGCTTCGGGCGGCGACTTCATACATCAGGTGACAGGCCTTGAAATAGTTATTCAACTTGACGCAGGTCTCCGCTAAAGACTCCATTGCTATTAGCGTTTCATAACGTCGAGTCTCGCGACGCAATTCTTGCTGCTCGAGCCGTTGGACAACGTAATGTTGAAGCTTCGCTGCCTCGCCGTATCTTCGCAGGTGATAGTATGTCCGCCCTAAATCATATGATGCCTTCAGAGTTTCGAGGTGTGCGTCGCCCAAGGAACTATCTCGGCGTCGCACGAGGTCTAATCCTATGTTCAATGCGTCCTGCGGTCGCTCCAATTTGCGATATAAGACCGCCAGTTGACACATTGCTGTAAGAGTGTCCTTGTGGTCCGCTCCGAGCATCTCCGTCCGTCCAGCAACCACAAGTAATTGGATCCTCTTGGCTGGTTCAAACATTCCCAGGGATGTGTATGTCGTTGCCAAATCTGACATGGCGGCGAGTGTACGCGGGTGACTCGCCCCGAAGGCGGTCTCCCGTGAAAACACAACAGCAATTTGCCCTCTCGCCAAGCGACGAAATCCGTCGATGTCCAGGTCCCAGCTGTCCTGAGTAATCATATTATCGAGATAATCCTCGCTGACTGCGGCCTGGGCCAGTTCGATATCCGAATCTGACATCCAATCTAATTTGAGTCCCGAGTTAGGCTCAGCAGGATTGGATGGCACGCATGTCGCCGATACTATGAGTTGGTGAGGTAAATGGGAAATGGCATATGTGATGGTGTCGTGGATTTGTGTTGCTGTGGGGCGAGTATGGGGATCTCCGGTCCAGCATTGCTCTGCTAGTTCCCAGGTTTCATCAGTCATTGGCCGACCCTCATGGGGCCGTGGTCGACTGGGCCTTCCTCCGCGGGTGACCACAAGTTCAAAAAGGTCCGCATAAGGCACGGAAAATAACGGGATCTCGTCGGTGTACAACTGTTTCCGACAAGTAAATTCAGCCCAGTGCTTCTACTCAAGTCCGAACACCCACCTCATAAAGGGTCATGCCAAAAGCATATACATCGGACGCTTCCCGGGCCCGAGTTCCATTGAGTAGTTCTGGAGCCATCCAGTGACGACTTCCAACCAATGGAGGAGCTTCTAAGTTGGCCAAAGTGCGGCTTGCAGCATCGGCTTTGAGACGTGCAAGCCCGAAATCGCACAACAACGCCTTCCCTGAGTTTTCGACAAGGACATTTATCTATGGATTTGAGCGAGTTTCTTCGAGGCAAAAGGATAATACACTCACAGCCTTCAGATCTCCGTGACATATCTTGCGTGAATGTAGGTACTCCAACCCAAGAGACACATCGCGAAGCTGTAGAACGGTGAAGAAGAGGTGAGAGGGAATTTCGTAGATTACGCACAATATACAACGGGTCAAACGTCGGCCGTGTGCGGAGGAATTCTCTCGCATTATGCGGTACGTAGGGCATCACGATGAAGGGCTTATCATCCAGTGTATTTGCTCCTAAGAACTGCAAAATATTTGGATGACGGAGTGTCGCCCAGATCTCGTCACGTCAAATTCAAGTCAAGTATTCGGTGTATTCTGATTTCTTACGTGGGTTTCATTCCGGAGCGACTGTGGTATGCATGTTAGCGTGCAAGGAAATCCGAGGTGCGGAGCACTCACAGCGCTACTTGGCTTCATACCTCCTGCATTTTGCAGGACTTTGATTGCGACCTCTGTTCGGTTCCAGGTGCCATGATAAACGGTTCCGCTGGAGCAAACGGTTTCATAAAATGTCATGCGAAGATTATCAACTCACAATCCCCCTGAACCAATTTCGTTGTTATAGTCAACATCGAAGGGTGAAACCATCCATTCTTCAAGCTTCACCGTTTTCCCGCTCCGCGTGGTCAAATACTCCAGGGTATGCGTGTAAAATGTTTTCTCTGCGTGGTCCACGTTGTCATTGTTTAATTGCTTTTGAATGGAGACCATCATTGCCATCGTGTTGTCTTGGTTAATTTCTTGACGAAAATTAGCACACTCTAATCTCTGAGCTACGCAAGATTATGCACCAAGTGTCTGTAGTAGTTTGGCATTGCTTTTTGCCAGTGTGCTCAAGTACGAGTGCAGTGTTTCCGTATCTCGACTTTGCGCGCTCTTGCTCTCGGCCAGCATGCTTTGGATGTTTAGGATGGAGGAGATCTATTGTTGCGTAAAGATGTGGAGCACTGGGACTAGGTAGGTCACTGAGACCTGGAAGGCGTTAATGCAAACTCCGATACGCTTCTGAAACGTCTCGATCTTGAATGCTCGCGAATCTTTCTGAAGAAGCAGCTTCAGAAACCCGGAATCCTTGATACGTTCCGTATAGCGAAGAATATCCCGCAACAGACTAGCATAGACTTCAGTGTAAACCAGGGATGACTCGAGAAGGACGCACATATCTAAATCCGCGAGAGCTTTACCACATTGCTCCGGAATAAGTCGCGATTCGGTGAACTCCTGGTTGA
This sequence comes from Mycena metata, assembly GCA_029378385.1. Lineage (NCBI taxonomy): Eukaryota > Fungi > Basidiomycota > Agaricomycetes > Agaricales > Mycenaceae > Mycena > Mycena metata. Next base: position 249,607 of record JARKIB010000184.1, read on the forward strand.
GCGTCGTCAAAAGCTGTTGTGTCGATGTGGATAAAACATCCAGTTGGTTACGGGCGGCTTTCACTGTCTGCACAGTGGCTAAAATGAACTCGAAGACAGTGAATGCTGCACTGAGGACTGAGACTACCGGCAAGGACATTGCAAGAGTCTAGTGGAGGGAAAGAGCAAGCAGGGATCTATCATTTAAAGCGGCAGCGTAGGCACTACAGATGATCAGTCGGATGCCCGTCGACATCCCGAGGACTGCCTTCTATGAATCTATCATCCGAGAATAAGCACATATCCTGATCTTCGCACTGGCCTTGGGGACAATCGCGGAGCGTCAGATCCATCTGAATGAGGATTCACAGCGAGCTATTCAAGATCAGCTTCTGCCCCAATTCGACCGAGTTTATTATGGGCGGCTCCCGCTCAAGCTGCCTGGCCGGCTAACTGTGACGGAGTCAAGACGTGGCCAGCTACGACCGCCCGAGCGTCGTGAAGTCGAAGAGATGACGTGGGCATTGGCCGCGGCGTTGGGTGCCTCAGCCGTGCGGAGGCCCGGAGCTTCAAGTTGATCATGAGGAACAGCGCGTGGTGGCTCGCAGCGGACTCGTACCCCTACTCGGCCAAGGCCTGGGGGAGCTTATCATGATAGACTATAAGCCTAGCCTAGTAGCTCGCACTTGAGGAACACAGCGGTGATGGAACGCGGCGGCTGGGGCGCTGTCGGTGATTCGGCCGGTCGAAACACATTGATGCCACCGTCACGGTGACCTGTCACGCTATGGATCTCCTTCCACCAGAACTCGAACGTGAAATTTTCGTAATTGCTGCATCCGCAGGCAACACAACGATTCCTCCGCTCCTCCGTGTTGCAAAACGCGTCAAAGTCTGGTATGCACCGCCCTACTGGATACTGAGCAAAGTTTCCTCAAGTGCCGTCTCGGCGGTCTCGCAGGCTGGAACCTCTACTTTACCGCCGGGTACTTGTACAATCTCAGCCTTCCTCCAGGAGATACTTTCTGTCAAATGGAGACGTGATGATCTCGACTGCCGCACTGGCTGCCGCTATGGAGAGACTGCCAGCAGGCTTCCTCAACACTCACGCCCGTCATCTTTATCTCGAAGTCTGGGCTTACAGCAATTCCATCCAGGACCGAAGCAGGATGTTCGCTGCTCTCACCGGCGTTACAGACCTTATGCTCCTCAACATGGGGAACTTCGACGAGGCCCCGTTGTTGCTTGCGGAAATAAGCCGACTACCCCTCCGCCGTCTTCAAGCACATCTCGGGGCCCTCTTTCGGCCGGCGCCACCTGGCGTCGTCGACTTTTCGCACCCACTGTTCCGAAACATCACCCATCTCTGCGCCCGCGACGACTTCCAGCCAGACTGGACGACGGGGCTTGCACTTCTCCCTTGCTTGACCCACCTCTCATTCCTCGACTACGGCTTTGACCCAGACCCTCTCCTCGTCGAGCTATTTTAAAATCTGTGCACTTTTGCGCGTCCTCGTCGTGTTGCTAGACTCATATTATGGGGACCTGGCAGAGTTCCGCAGGATGTCGCAACAAGAACCCCGGGTAGTCTTTGTGACGGCCCATGAGCTCCTCGACTGGCATAGTGGAATTCGCGGGCTCGGAGGCTACTGGGAACAGGCTGAGACTGTCATCGAGGAGCGCAAATTGAGCGCCAGTGATAACCGCACAGTATAATCACCGTACTTATAGCGTATGCTCAGTCAATTAATGGTGTTCAAAAGTTGCCCATATTCGATCATTCCAAGATAATATTTCTCCCTTTTATCGAGTACAAAGTATGCCAAAACTCAACTAAAGGTGCCATCCTTCCAGCTCCTTCTCAGTCCATTCCCACAGCTGCGCTGCCAGCTTATCGTCGCACGACTGGCGCAACTTCCTCCCAGGGACGCCAACGGGCTCATAGAACCCCCCATTCACAATCTTCTCCTTGTCGCTCGTAGAAGCCCATAGCGTATTGTACGCCCCTTGTTGTGGTGTGAGCCGCGAAAACGGGATCATCGCGCGCGCCAGGAAGCTCTGCGTCTTGACGAGCTCTGTACTCACGACGCCCGGGTGGATGGCCACGGCGGTGATCTGCGGATACCGGCGTGCAAGCTCCGCAGCGTACAGGAGGTTCGCGAGCTGCTCTGCGCGTAATTGACGTAGAGGAGACTCGAGGCCCCCTGCGGGACGTGGAGTTTGTTGAACAATATGCCTCCCCAGGGATGCATGGCGTAGCCCTGCGAGGTCAAAGAGACAATGCGGGCATCGCCATTAGGCAACTCGGCCGCGCGAAGGAGGGTGGGGAGGAGGAGCTTGATGAACAGCGCGTGGGCAAGGTGGTTCACGCCAAAGTGGACCTCGTACCCCTCCTTTGTCAAGGTCGGAGGGGCGTTCATCACGCCGGCATTGCATACAAGAACATCTAGGCGGTCGGATTGGGAGACAAACTGTTCCGCGGCGTGTTTGACGGATTCCAGCGACTCGAGATCGCATTCGAGGAACGCAACGGTGATGGAAGGAGCGCTGGCGTTGATATCCGCGACAATCTCTGCACCGCGCTGGGAGTTGCGCCCGGTGAAGTAGAGACCTTGAGGATTGTGTTTCGCAAGGGCCAAGATAGTTTCCTTGCCAATTCCTCCTGTACCTAGTCGGAAATTTCAATACATGTTCGCCCAAAGCTTTTCAAGGTTGACTCGCCTCCTGTTACAAGAAATACTTTGTCAGAAAGATCTGGGACCTGAGATGAGTCGAACTTCATGGTGGGGATTGGTGGCAAGCTGGTTGGTGGGAGGGCGGTTCGACTATGCGGAACACCCCTTTATCTGGCTGCGTCATGTAACGGCGCGGACAAAGGCGCGGATATCCCGGCGGATCAGTTACGGTGTGATGTCGCTTGGGCTGCCGCCCGTTGCCGTTGCAACGGTTCGACGGCACTCGTTGTGCCGTTCCGCGAATCTGGCGCATCTAAAAACCAGTAATATACGCGGAGGTGGCAACCGGCTGATCGGCAGCGGTCGGCATCGAATCCCACCGGCATCCAGTGCCGGGCCAATGGGAACCAGGGATTCCATCAAGCGAACTTGTCCCCCAGCGAGTTCCGGCGGATTCCACGGGGAATGGCCGGAATATTTTTGTGCAGGTACTACCATCCATTTGCAGTGGATTCTACTGGATTCCGCTGAATTCAATGCAAATGGGTGAAGTTTTTTGCAAGAAAACCCACCGATCTCCAGTGGTTTTCGCCGCATTTCGACGGGAATGGGTGTATGTATTCTTGTATATTTTGGGGAAAGCCCATCACTTAGTCCCTACTGCCAAGGATGATTAAACCACCTCATAGAGAACTGTACTTGAGTCACATTCACCCGTTCGCGCTTTGAACGACTCAGGTGCCGGTCAATGACATAACTACTCATGGCTCGGTGCATGAATTTTGGACATCTTGGGGGACCCGAAAATGTCAGTGTAATATATCTCTTCCCCCTGTAACTTTCTAGCTGTGTTGTACAGCCTCCGATAATATGTGCACGACATTTATCTAATGACATTGTGAACCGTGAGAGACTGTGCTGGCGGGCATCACATAGTGTACAGAACTGTTTAAAACTGTAAATGCATTGAAGCAAAACTGATACTTGAATGTGCTACACTGATAGGTGCAACATGAAGATAAACACTGCATATCTGGCCAAGAAGGGATCAAACAAATGGTGAGATAACACACATACCTCCTGCTTAATAAGTTGAATGCAGAGTGGGGGATTCAGTTGTTGAGAGAGCTGCAAATGCTGCTTTAAATACATGGTGCCATACATGCAACATGATAGCGCCTCCAGGGATCTATGTGTATTATCTCTGGCTCAGGTTTATGTGAAACATCCTCCATTCATTTGCGATAATTCCCAGCGGCGTTCAGCATTTTCCAGTGGTTCCGGTGAAAATCAATGGCCAAAGCGCGGAGTAACGGACCGGTGGATCTCGCTGGCTGGGCAGTGGCTGGTGTCGTAATGCTTGGCGCACACCGTCGATCAGCATGTGCCAGCGGCCAACGCTGGCCAGCGATATCACCGGCGGCCAGCGAGTCCGCCAGCGAACTTTCCAGCGGCGGGTATATTACTCCTAAAAACGGCCCCGTTGAAAGACGGCCGTGACGGCAAGCCGACGGTGCACGGGTCTCTCAGAGGATTTTGCCTCAAATTAATACCGCTGTCTGTGGTTTAGTATTTAGCCCACGTTTGTCAAGTCCTATGCAACTTCTGAGCTTTTTGCGGACCGCTGGGATCTATCGGAGAACATGCTGAACTCAGCCGAAGGTTGCCGCGGCCATCATTATTTTTTCCTCGATGGGAAAAAAGCCGATATTCACCTTGAAAAAATGTTTGGCCAGAGGTCCATATGAGCACGGCCCAACGTGTTAGCCCTACCAGTATGTCTACTAGGCATGCAGCAAATTGACGCTCTAATCCAATTAATTTCTTCAATGAAGTTGAATCCGACAACCACCCACCGGATTGCAGCTGGATACATCCATTAGCATTCACCGTCATTTGGAAGTTCGAATATGTTCACCTTGAACCTGCTGAATTGTTCAACTCTCGCTCTCAAAAAGGACGCCAGATGGGGGATCCAGCGACATTATCAGAATCCGCAGCGGTTTGCGCCCTAGTCCAAAAGGTTCTACTTATTATTCCGTCGGCCAGTGTATATGCTCCTGAACTACGTTCACAGTTTTTCTTTGCCGAAACCGGTCATATACGCCCGAAACGCCTGGTTACTTTGACGCGCCGTCGGGTTTAGGCAAAGGCAGAGTCAATCATATGGCGAGTCGTTGGCTTCCACGGAACCATGAAAGGAACATGGGTGTTCCGGCATAGCCGGCTCTCGGTTGTGAGGAGAGATTTACTTGAATTGCGGTCGTGGTTCGAAAAAAGCAACCGATTTTTTGTCAAGGTTGCGCGCTACTTTATATCAGACCTTAAGCGGTCTGTATCACGACCCTTCAGCCACCATCGCCGCCGCCACTTTCTCCTTGAATAATTTCTCTGCACTCGTCCAGACGGGTGCGGTTGCTCTATTGGGGAATTCCAGCAACGAGGACAGGAGGTCCTGACTGAACTGCTCCGAAGCCTCGCGGGGAAGCAGCGATGGCAGATGGTCGATGGATACCACGGAGAGCGGCGGGTTTTGAGGCCTAGAGGTCCGTCAGATATTGTCACTTATCTAGAAGGTCACTTACCCCACATCCACCGAAACGGTAGGGTCTGAGAACGTGGTGTTGATGGTGTAAATTGGAATGGGATTGAATGGGTTCGTCGTATCGCAACTGACGTCCACGACGACGGAGAGATTCCGCGTGGGGCCCGCCGCAACAATTTGGTCGCGCGTTATGAAGGAAGGAATCGCGCTGTTTAGATATATGCAGTTGACGAAAATTTGGCACTCCAAGATTTCGTCAAAGGGCCCGCCTTTGGCGGTCTCATTCAAATCCCACTTGATGATATTGTCTCTGTCGAGAAGGATTAGAATGGGTGAGGAAAGGACGGAACGAAATAAGACCCACTCGGCGAGTCCAATCTTCCTGAAAAGATCGACTGCACCTCGACCACATCTGCCTAGCGCACCGATAACCAATGCCTTGACGCCTTTTTCACTCCCAGCGAGCAGCGCCTTGACCGTGGTGATCATATCTTCTTCCTTCTCAAACGGTTGGAGACGCCCTAATTTCTGGCCCTTTTGTTGAGACGCAAATGCGAGAGCACCCGCGGCAGCACCAGCAAAACCAGCGTGAAAGCCAAAAGCGGCGACTCGGCGACCACTGGGATCGGTAAGGAATTCGAGGTCGTATAGGGTCCCTCCACCACGATGGAATCGAGAAAACCGCCGA
>JARKIB010000185.1:0-254628 GCA_029378385.1 Mycena metata
GCCCTTCCGGCACACACATGGCGCTTACTATGGTCCTCTTGCGTTCTACACCATCCCCCCCCCTTCCCCGGCCCTCCTCGCCCTCCTATTCGGCCCCCTTTCTGCCCCCTTTACCCCCATTATTCCCCGCTCCCGCTATTCGTCCTCGTCCATATCGGCATCAGGGTCCTCCTCCATCTCCATCCACTCGTCCTCTGTCATTCCAGCAGCCATCGCACGCGCTTTACACCCTGCGGCCGCAGATATAGCGTCGGCATCCAAATCCGAATTTTTGCCCGATTGGGGGGTTTCTGGATCGATTCGCAGCCGGGGCGTGGTCGTGGTTGTATAAGGGACGTCGACTTGCATGGTGTTCGCATCCTCTTCGCTGGCTCGTGCGGGTATCGCTGCTGCCCTGCAATTTTCGGGCGTCTTTGGCATCCCGGCGCCTCCTGTTCCCCGGGCCGCCCTGCCGGCGCTGCTTGCGGTAGACGTCGTAGCAGGCATAGCCTCAGTTCCTCTGGTAAAAGGTCAGTCAAATAAAACTACATAGACCTTGTAAACCCACTCTCGCTCTCGCTGCATTTGCTACAGCACCCAAATCACGTCATCAACGGCATCTTCCCAATCGGGCGAAGACTCCTCCATCGCGTCGCGCCACCACTTCAAAACCATGAGAACGTTGAGGAATCTGTTCTGCCCAAGATAGTCCATGGATTTCCATGGCTTTCCCGCGTCACGCCGCAATGGCCGTTCCTCTCCGCGCCACTCGGGATTAATATCAGCCCACCAAATCCACCACTGCTCGCCCAGCTCTTCCGCGCTCGCAATCGTTGGCGTGTAGTTCCGTGCCCTTGCCACCCAGTCCCCTACTGCCTTTGGACGTTTCTTCGCGCGGTGCGACTGTTTCTGGCAACATTTCACGTCATCAGCGGCGTTCATGTAATTGCATGTAGTGTGGTGTTACTCACGGTGCCAGCAAACCCTGCCTTTTCCTCTCTCGCCCACCACAACGCGAGAAGAGCGTCCCACTGCCCCCCAAACTCGGTGTTACGCAGGAATGCCTTCGCAGTCACCGCCCACTGGCCCGAAGTCTTCTGCGTAATTGCGCTGGTCGTCCGCACCTTTTCATCCCTCTCTGGCGCATCTGACTCTGGCTCGGTCTCGCTTCTCTCGGGCTCCTCCCCTCCACTGCTGCTGTCCTCCGCCTCCTTGCGCTTCTTCTTCTTCCCTCCTTTCTTCGGCGCCGCCGCTTTACGCTTTGGCGCGGCGGACGCCGTGGCACCTCCCCACAATGTCTCCTTCTGCGCGTCACCCAAACCTAACGTATGCAGCATGTAGTGATTCCGCGCTGCGTTGTTTGCACGCTCAATCTCCGCGGCGTCCATCTTCATCAACCCCTCGAGCCTGGTTTTCCTTGCCTCCGCCGTCAACTCGTCCAGCCTCATCATCAAGTCACTCGATAGCGCCGCCGCAAACCCCGCGCCGCATGGATTCACCGGCAGCGCCAAGGCTGCCAATGGATTCTCCCCCGGCGGCGCAGGTCCCGGCATAAGCGAATCCGGGAAATTATATGCGTCAAAGTCGGGGTGGAATTCGTCCTCGCCGCCCGAGCTCTGCGTTGCCGGCGCCCATGCTGCCACCGTGGGCGCTGCGAGTGCGGGCGACACCGTCGGTGCTGCCGGGGCGAGCGACGATACCACGTCGGCCCCTTGCAACCGTGTCTCGGTCTCGGTCGAAGGTGGCATTGAGGCGTCCAGAGAAGTACCAGCGCGACTACGGTACTCATCTACAGCCTACATCAGAATTTGTGTCGTACTCTTTGAATAAAGACTTACGCGCATCCCACACAAACTTGCCAAATTTGGTAATCACCGACTTGTACTCATCGACGTTTGCACGAGAGAAGTCCAGCATCGCGGGTGAATCTGCGGTTACTCCTGCATGCAAGCTTTATTCCTCATCAACCACAATTACTTGAGCATGATACACGGCGCTCACCTCAAACATTCAATATCGACCTTCCCTGCGTCGTTCTTGTACCTCCCCGCCAACAGCGACACCTCGTACCCAGTGTGCGCCGCCAGCCCGTCCAACAATGGCCCCACAAGTTCTGTGAATCGTGCGCGAGCCCTGAATTCCAAACACCACATCAGACGAGGTGCTTTGATATTTAAATCAAAACTCACTCCTGTCGGCCTTCATCGTCCAAGGCAGGTAGACCCTCCAACGTGTCCTCATGTTTTGTCATAAGCGCTGCGTGCTCGGCATCCGTCTCTGCCTTTATGCGCGCTTGGACCTCCTCCGACTCTTCCGCCAAAAGCTCACGTGCGACTTTGCCGCGCAAGTTCATGAGGTCCTTCGCGTGCACCCCTTCTTTCCGTGCGTTGACTTCCTCCACGACTTTCGCTTTAAATTCCTCATGCTGCATGTAGAACTGCCACTCCACGAGTTTCTTCGGCGGCGGTTGCATTGGCGTGCGGAATCGCGTCAGCCAAGGTGTCCATGGGTTTTTGCGCGTGGCTCGTGCCTTTCCCTGGCACATCATCCAACTTTTAATTTTCTGGTTTACCCTTTTAGGACCCTCTACTGCACTCGCGCGGTGAATCAAACTCACAGCTTCCGTGGACGAGATGGTTGCGGTCTTTTGGTCTTCTTCTGCCTCATTCTCCGGCGCCAACACGTAGTCCGTTGGGTCGTTGGGATCGGGGTCTTGTTTCAAGTGGAGCCGCCAGGGAAAGGTTGCCCAATAGCGGACAAAGAAGTCTGTCCATACTTCGCGCGTCTTGCCCCGCGTCGACGCGTCCGCGTAGGTGGGATAAAATTCTAGAAGGAATTCGGCGCGTTTGCCTTGGAAGTCACTCGCGTTTCCTGGTTTCTTCTTTGTGGTGGTTGGCGCAGTCTTTTTTGTTGCCATTATTGAGGGCAAGGTGAGATCACGAAAAATAATCACAGATGTGACCTCGCCTATCTTGGCTCAGCACCATGCCGCGCCCCCTGCCTGACCTCACTCCGGACACAATCGCCGCCCTCGCCGTCTCGTCTGCTCGTGCTCAGGCCCTCCTTGCCGAGTCGCGCTTACTTTGTTCTACTCAACATGACGTTCTCATGCGTGAGCTCGCCCAGGAGTACTGGGATCTCGGCTTTCCCCCGACCTTTGTCCCCAGCGACTTGGAATTGACTGAGCAATATGCTCGACGCGCAGCCAGCAACGGTACGTGCTTTCCATCGTCACCTCCTTCCCTCTACTCACTCCATTCCCCAACGTAGTTCTCTACAAGTATCCCGCCCCGCGTTACGCCAAAATCCTGCGCGCCCGTCTCCGCCGATACGAACGGCTCAAATACCTCTACGAGCTCGAGCACCCGCCCTTTTCGCACCCCGAGTTCCCTGAGCACCCATCGGCGACGATGTGGAGGGCCGGCATCTCGACCAACACCAAGGGACTCGGGGGGTGGCAAGATGGCGTCGATGGCCCCCCGGCGGCGAGCAAGCTCACGGTCGAGGATGAGATATCGCCCGTCGACACCAAGCCACTGCCTGCATGGGGCCGGGACGCAGGCGAAGATGACCAGTGGGAGTCTCAGCGTGGTGAAGACACCCAGGACACGTGTGGTGAAGACGCCATGTGCTCTCCCTCCTAGAATCATCTCTCGCTATTCCTCGCTATTCTGCCAATGTTCTGCCAATGTTCTTAGTCCTTCCAAAAAAAAAAATACGGTGAATTCAATGCATTGCAGAACGACACGAAGTACACGAAGAATTCAGTCAGACTCATCGGTGTCGCGCCCACCATTCAGATACTCCTTCCCCTCGATAAAGGCCTCCAACTTCCGGCGGTTGCGGGTCTCCATCACGAAAGCCGGCGACAGGCGTCGCACAAAGACGTGGTCGATCATCTCATATCTAGCCCAGCGGAAGTAAAAAATGTGAAGGCGATATTAGAGAAACGAAACGTACCTGTCCTCAAACAGCAGTGGGGTACCCTGAATCCCCCAGAGCCTGTCGCCCTGCTTCCACTCCCCTGGCTTTCGCGCAGATTCAATCTGCACCATAGACCCGGAGGGGCGTGGGCTGGGAGATCGTCGTGTGGCCTCCGCCCTCGACATCCATGGGCTGTGTGGGGGCGACGTGCGGGTTGGTGGACGAGGAGCGGACTGGCGTGCGTGGCGCAACGTGCAGGTGGGCGGACGATGCGGGGCCTGAGCGGACTGGCGTCCGTGGAGTGACGGGTGCATTGGCAGGCCGCGGAGGAGGAGCATCAGGACGAGCCCCAGGTGAAAGTGGTAGTGTGCGCGAAATCGTGAAGGATCCCGCAGCAGCAGGCGAGGAGATCGTGAGGCCGCGGCGGGGAGCGGGGGCGCAAGACAGACCCAGAGGCGATGGGGACGGCGAGGGTGGGGGCGATGGCGAGGGTGGGGGCGGCGATGAGGAGTACGACGGGGAGGGAGAATGATTGTGGTACAAGGTGCACATCTCGTTCCAGTTCTGAACCGCCCCATCATACGTCGACGCTTTCTTCCATCGTCCGTTCGAGAAGCCGTTGACCTGGTCTCTGGCAATTTTCCTAATAGCGCCCAGTACAGTAAGTATCTGTGATTGAGTCAATCTTCAGCCACTCACTCTCTTGTGTAAATCCCGGGGACGAAACCAACGCCGACAGTGTAGAAGAGGAGGCCAGCAGTGTGGGAGTGTCGGGCAGGGTCGTCGTCGCCTGTGCTAGGACGGTAAATAGGGTCGCAGTGGAAGCTCATGGCCGTGCACAAGAAGCCACTGTAACACCGGTCACACAGCAAACGACTCCGCAAAGTATTCAGGTTTGAGCTGCGTTATATTCCAGCAAAAAATTACAAGCTATCGTGGTGTACCTCAAGATACTCTGCAAATTTTTTGGTCAAGTTTTCTTTTTGGTGTGCGATGCCTCACCGAGTTTCTTCCTTGGCTGACGTCCCGTCGCGAACTCGTTACGGCCCGATTGCGAACTCGCTTCGGCGGTCTCTCGCGACAACAATGGCTCCCTCCTGCGACGTCTTCACATTTCCACCAAACTAAATAAGCCATCCCATGCCCAAGATGTTAAGGTATCCTCTGGTTTTTTCCTTTTTTTTCGAAATTATATTTACTTTATGCCTTCGACCGAAGTAATGGACTCAATCCATGCGTCAATATCTCGCATATTCTCACCTTTTGACCACTACCATGAGAACTCGACCTTGCTCTATCGACCCGCAACTCATTCCAGCAACGAGGTACGCCTCATAATCCATATTCCTGTTGGAATTAATACAGCTGCCGTCTTCTTCAGGTCACCGCAGGCCAAAAAGCCTGCTAGTCGTACCCCCAAATCCCCGGTCGCCCAGGCCACCCGGATCGAGGCGTTGCGCAAATATCGAACCAAGTACATTCGTATTAACTCCCCAGTCAACCTTTGGACAGCTTGGCGCAGGAACGAGGAAGACCTCCGTGAAAAGGCCAGAATTCGGATGGCCCGGTGAGTTCTGATCACCTTTCATTCTGCCGCTCGAACAATTGCACCTCAGGCATCGCGCGGCTATAAAGGAGGCAGGTACTGTATCCGAAGAACAGGCTGTGGGTGTCAAGAAGGCCCACGCAACCTATCGCGCCAAGTGCGTCGCTCAAATTCATATCCACCTGCTTGAAATTTTAATGTAATCGCGTGCAGGCGACGCGACATTCTAGCGTTCAAGCAATGTCTACGTCGTCAAGAGTAAGCATTGGACCCCCTGGGCCTCTCATAATTGTGTTAACGTGCGACGCTCTTGTGCTCAGAGCTTTTATAGCAAAGCACGGGCAGCAAGCCATGCTACAGCGCCTGGCCCGCGAGAGAGCCAAGGCAGATGCCGCAGAGGATGCTCTGTGGAACGCGCAGGTTGAAGCCGAGCGTGCGCAAGCTGCGGTCGAGCGTGCGGCTAGGCGGAATGCGAGCGGGATGGGTACCTCAATTTAGTACAACGATGTAACAAAACGGCGCAATCGTTATTTCCCACTGGTTCTTGGACCAAAAAAGTGCAAGTTGATGGAGTGCAAGTTGATAGACTGGAGACAGCAGGACAACAACCTAAAGTTTTGCTTTTACAAACACGGGATACCTCTCGACCGCCTCGCCATCCGACTTCCACTCCGTGATGCCGCGTAGGTTTTAGTGGTGAAGAACGCAGACTTGGCACTGCGTTTCGTAGATAGGCAGGAGAGGTAAGTCCATATTCTGCCTCCTGTATTGAGCCGCTCTTCTCATCTGCCTGAGGGTGCGAGCGAGGCCAATGTCGGACAAACCCGAGTTCGCGAGGAACCCAGCGAGGAGGAAGTCGACATCAACAAACCTAGCGTGAAATACGATAAGAAAAGGAAACAAGCTGCTCATGTCTTTCCTGACCTCTCCCCCCCTGTGGGGCGGGACCATGATGGGCTGGTAGGACTGAGCAAGAGCTCAGGCTTCAGCGGCGTGTACAGAACAAGTTCTCGACCTAGGAAGGAATCAGTAGGCGCTGGCACTTTTGCACAAAATGACCAACAAGGATTCTGGGACATATTTCGTGAGTGTGAGTTGTTTTTGGAAAGACACGGTCGGGTGGATGCCGACCTTGGGGACGACCCCCCGCTGCTGGAACTCCCGCGGCTGCCGAACCCCAAGCGATATGAGCCCTCGGTAGATTTTCATTTTGGGGTCGTGTTTTCAAGTGACTGATCAGATGCCAGGACAAGACGATGAATAGATGGCTTCGGCTTCTCCGAGACATTTATTTAATCCAACTGTTGCGTCGCGACGGATGCGCCGGCGCGAGCGCGACCCTCTGCCCAGGCTGTTCGAACGAAGAGAATCAGCCTCTTTACCGCTGCCAAGAGTGTGCAGGCGGGCTTCTCCTTTGCGCGGGCTGCTGTTTGGACAAACACGCTGACAATCCCCTTCACGTCATCTATGTAAGTCGTCCCCTGCCAAATAGCGAGAGCAATACTGAATAGTTACCTGCAGGAATGGTCTGGCGTCTACTTTTACAAGTGCACGCTACAGGAACTGGGGCAGCGCATTCAATTCGGCCATCTGCCCCGCGAGCGCTGCAGAAATTCTCAACCGGGGCATTCCGATTTCATTGTTATACACCACAACGGCATCCACAAGGTGACCGTCGCCTTCTGTGGATGCGACAGCGGGGCGCGAGCGGATCACTACATACAGCTCCTGCGTGCTGGATGGTACCCTGCGAGCGACGAGAGGACGCGAACCGCAGCGACCTTCGACGTCCTCAACAAGTTTCATCTCCACACGCTCCAGGCGAAGACTACCGCATACGACTTCTATGCCGTCCTGGAACGCCTTACCGACAACACGGGGGTGAAACCCGATAATCGATACCAGGTCTTCTTGCGAATGGCACGTCAGTACCGCCATCTTTTGATGCTGAAGCGCGCTGGCTGGGGTCACGATCCTAGCGGGGTATGTGGTACGGGCGCGGGCGAGTTGGCGGTCGACTGTCTGGTTTGTCCAAATCCGAAGGTCAATTTGCCGGAAGGATGGGAAAATGCACCGCCTGAAGACCAGTAAGCCTTTGATTGACGCGTTTCGCGAGACGCCGTTAATAAGATTGTGACAGATTCCTCTACATTCTTTTACTGGCCCTTGACGCATGCTTCCGCCTCAAGCGCCGGATGGTTTCTAGCGAAATCAAGGACCCCGGCCTGGGAACCGGCTAGGTGTATGTCCTGGAAAATGTGCCGTACCGCCACTTCCTTCAGACGGTGACAGATCAGAAAGAGGTTAGTAGACCTTCGCAGCGGGGGGTCTGGATGGATAGCTTACAGATGATCCAGATGTCGACGTGTAGTGGGCTTGCCGCTCTCGATTACGCCAACACAAAATTCTCCAGGGGCTACAGTACGACAGGGGTGGGAATGGGAGTTTGCGCCAGGCATGAGTTCGTGCAGGCGAACGGCGTCGGAGATCTCCAGAAGGGCGAGAGGTGCGTTACTTTTGTTGTGAGCTTCGGGCGCCGAGTTGATGCTGGTATAGATTCGCCAATATGGATTACATCTTCGGGTCGATCCTGCGACACAAAGATCCCCGCCTCCACAAAATCATCTCATACGACATTGTATGTCAATGGTGGAAATATCTGCTGGAACGCCTCCAAAAACTTCCTCCCCTTGTCCGGATAGCGATCATCCTCAAATTCTTTCGCTTCGTCATTCCGAAAATGCACATACATTCGCACACACTCGAGTGCCAAGTGCAATTTTCTCTGAATCTCGTACCGGGAAGCGGGCAGACCGACGGTGAGGGCATCGAGCGCCCGTGGGCCAGCATCGGGGCTATTGCTACGAGTACGCGCGTAAGCGGCCCCGGGGCACGGCATGATTCGCTGGATGACCACTGGAGCTTTTGGAATTGGCTCAAAACTATCGGTCTTCGTAAGTGGTATCTCTTTTATCGTGAATGCTAAAACTAATCTAATACCTTTAGCTGCCTTACTTCGCCGCCGTCTGGATGCCGCACGCAAGGAGCAATCATCTTAAAGGGAGGTGTTCGAGCTGTTCTCCATCCAGCAGGCGGATCGCGTCCCGACCTGGAAAAAGATGGTGGAGGACTTCGAAATGGACGAGAAGAACAAGAACCCGTACCAGATGGTGGTCGTAGGTACGTCGTTGCTGAAATCTCGACGTTGATGGAATTCGACCTGATTGGGGATATAGGATTAACCGAGATGGACGTCCGACTCAAATTTGCGACAGAAGAGGCCGAGGAAACAAAGAGCGGTGTTCCAGCACTCCATGTCGTCACGCCCAGCGTGTTCATTAACGCAGGGCTTGTGTTGGAGGAGCAGCAGTAAGCTCGTCTTCCTTGATTTCAAAGCGACGGTGGCTGATCATTTATTCTTTTAGGAGGCGCGTCAGGGTCCAGGCCGAACTGAAGAAAGCGGGGACAACAGCAATGGAGATCAACATGAAGACGTTACGTGCGAAGCTCAATCGCGGACTGGATCGATTTCGCAAGCTGCAGGCAACATATAGTCCTGCAGCGCTACAGGCTTTGGCGACACACACCGGTCCCGCGGAAGAGCTGGCAGAGCAAGTGCCGCTTATGCTCCCGTTGGCGTTGACGCCTGCACTGCGTGAGGGGGGGGGGTGTGTCCCAGGCCTAGTCGATATCGAGAACGAGATGCGAGCCGCTCAATGTCGCACGGCGCTGCCTCGGCTGAGGAATCAATTACACATCAAATCGCACTTCCTCCTGTACAAGAAACACAATTCACGTCACCAGGGGATGAACACCCGTTCTCGGACCATCGTCGCGCGGAACGAGACCAAAATTCGACTGCATTCGGAGAAGTTTCAGATGGCGTGGGAGGCGCGGCTTCGAATTGCGGGAGGGGATGAGTCGAAGGTGGGATGGCCAAAGTTGAGGAAGGAGGATATACGGTGCATGCAGGATGCCGAGGAGTTGTCGAGGAACGCAGAGAAGCGGAGAAGAGCCAACGCGCGGCGGATGCGGAGGGAGGAGGAGTATCGGGAGGATGGGCTGCTCCCTGCGCTTGATGAGGACGAGGACGATGCGATGGTGACAAGGGGGGGGGAAAACATGCGGGAGATCTTGTGGATTTGGACACTAGCGGGAACAGCGGGAACGGACGAAGAGCTCGAGGATGGTAGGCGGTCTTTTGCAATTGAGGCAGCATTTTTATTGACAGAGATTGACAGCGCTACGTATTGAATGGGCAAAGGCGTGGGCGCGTAGCCGGCGGTGGACGGAGGAGGTCAGGCTCCTCGAGGAGGAGTGGAGGCGTCTGCCCGTGACGTACGCGTATCGCGAGCGGCAATGGCTGGATCGCGCGGTGGCGGTGCGGGTGGGCGAAATTCCATTCGAGGAGGCTCAGGGGATGATTGTGTATGCCGCGAAGCACGCGCAGTTGTACAGGAAGCTGGCCGCGCGGGCGGAGGAGACGCGGACCGAGGAGAAGCTGCAAAGTGGGAAAAAGCGGAGGGTTTTTCAGCCCAGCTGGGATCCCATCGTCGGGACAGAGGAGGACGACGCGGGCGCGGTAAGCGGCGCCGAGGACGACGATGATGCTGATGACAACGAGCGTGGGGATATCGAGAGCGATGCGGAGCTACTAATGGGCGGGGAGGTCGACGAGGATTGAGTGGTTTCGCCTTTCTTTTCCCAAAGGGGACATGTCTTCGGCTGCAGAAATAGAGGCTGATTGTATTATTTATTCAATTTAAATGATGTTTTTCGGCTTTTTTCTGGCGGCGGCGGGTGTGCCAGGAGCTGAGGGAGGGTGCCGAGGTTTCTGAGGCATGCCGAGGTCGCGGAGGGGCACGTAGGCTGAGCCCGCCCCGGACCGGGGGGTCCGTGCGGGGCCGCCATTACTATATTTGGGCTCCCAGAAGACAACGCGTTGCATCTGCGGTATCTCCCTGGGATACAACGCGTTATCTTGGCCTTATGAGGTGACCCACTCACCATGAGGCTAATGGACCCAGGTACATCTAATACGGAGCTGTAAAGATATTCTAACACGAGATAGATGCTTGGAAAGTCGAGCAAGCCCCTGCAATCGTTGAAGGCGTAGATCTGTTAAAAAATCACCGAGTGCATTCAGACCTCGGCACACTGGACTGCGGCGGAAGGGTCGCTGCACACGTTGTAATGGGAAACACCTCCTACTTTATCACTACCAACACCCATTATGTTCCCCGTCTGCCTGAGGTCGACCCCAAACAAATTCTAATCCGTCAGGACATGCGATTCGGGCCCGACGATCCCGTCCTGTGGCCGCGCCTCCACAGCGAAAAATTCTGCCCTTTGCCGGCCATTCCAAAGGCCCTGACGCATCCCCAGGATCATCTTGCAGTGATGTGGTGGAACCCGACTCCCGACGACTTCGTCTGCCCTGCGTCGGGTATGACCCTGACCCATGGACTTGGGAGGATTAGGGGAGCCCGGTTCTCAAAGTTCTCCGTCCGTACCCACGCGCTCATCAAGGAGTATGAGCAGTATGTAAAGTCGCTCCCCACCGGCACCAAACCTCCGCTCCTCCTCCCCCAACTCGTTCAGAGACTGCAACTCAGTTTGGAGCGTCTCAGAATGCCGTCGACCTACGTGCGGATGGTAGTTGGTGTAACTACGGTGCAGCGTGAATACCTTGAACTCACGGGGTTGCTGCGATATATGACGAAGTACCGGCCGCGCCTGGATCTCATCGACCCTGCGGACACCACTCAACCTGACGACTGCGTCGACTGCTTCACCGACGACCCTTGCATTGCCTAGATCCTTTGGAAGGTGTGCCTGCCCTGCTGGTTAATTCGGCCCCTGAAAGCCTTTGCCGACGAATGCATCCTCAAGATGGTCGTGCCCTTTGCGGCAACCGACTTCCTGGAGAGAATCCCGCTGCAGGGTTTGCCCCAGTGCTCGCAACAGACCGACTGGACGATCGCCTGTCCCTCCTGCACCGCTGCACCGAGAATACGCCGTGGTATCGCAATCCGTTCGAGGGACATGTCGCCAGTACGGCTGCTGCAGGAGGTTCAGGGGTAGGATTGGCAGGAGGACAGTCGGCCAGAACCCATTCTAGCCGAGGCGCGTCCTCGTCCGTGTCCTTGAGGGGGAGGGGGTCTCCGTGTGAGTCGTGCCATTTTCAAGCCGACTCGTTAATTAATCGTTTTACAGATGCTGCAGCAAGAACGGAATCCAAGGCGCAAAAAGAAAAAGGCCCGGGCCCTAAGCTGGCGCGTGACAAGTTTTTACCCTTTGATCGCCCAGAAATGCCGACAACAATCTCACTCTGGGCTTCCACACTTGCCGCAGTCGACAGAAGCCGACCCCCGTCCTGTGGCGCCGACCTACCCCAGCTCTACGTTATGCCAGAGCCCGCCCTGCTGGCCTCTCCAGACGACCCAGCCCGCCAGCGCATGCTCTACCACCACTACACTCTGCTGCGGGACGCACTCATGTTCCACCTCGGGTATGGCAATGGCAATGAACCCCATGCGCTGCTGACTACGCAGCAGTGGCGGGACATCGTGCAGGGCAAAATCACCAAACAGGGCAAGGCTGGCAGTCGCGCACAAGCACGCAGCGCAAGCCTGGAAGAACTTTTGCGGCCTGCTTTAGCGCATGCAGTATGGACGACTTGACGGGTTTTCCAGTTTCGCCGGACGCTGTCCCGCCGTTGGACGTAAACAGGACGAAGGAGCTCTTGTGGGAGCTGGTGGAAATCAATTTCCGCTACGAGTTCCTTGCGTTGGACGCGCACGCTTCTGGGCTGAATCGACCTGACGAGTGTCGCACGTGCTTCGCGAGTCCAAGATTGATAGGGATGGAGTTCAACGAAAGTCAGAAAGGTTTTGCAGCCCGGGAAACAGACGAACTCCTCCCCCACCTCCTCTGCATGGCAGGTTTCATGCGCGATTGGTCAGTGTCTTGCGAGCGACCCAAAGAAATTGACAACGCCAAGGGGCGTACACAATGGTCTGCCGATTCTATCCACGGCTTGGAGAACACCGTTACAAAATACTACACTGCCAGCTTTTACGAGCTCTTCGGTCGCGCGGCTGTTGTGCCCATGCGCTTGGACTCTTCTCACACATTCTCCTCAGCGGTGTAAACTGTATTATATTAATACGATTGTAGACTTACCTGTGCATGTACATAGATGAATACTACCTAATTGACTTCTCTCGTGCCTTTCACTGAGCAAAATCCCGCAAGTACTTTATTAATATTGCTCTAATAAATGAAGGCGGTACGACATACCGCCTCAGCCCCGCCCGGCCCGTAGTGGCAGTGAGACAATGTTTGTTTGATGTTTGATATCGCATCTTCCCTCAGCTCTCACTGTCAACTCCAACTTCGCGTTGGTGTTGCATTGCTCGACTTCGCGTCAGGCGCATTCGCATATTGCAACTCCGTGTTGTATTATACGAACTATATTCTCCAGGATTCAAACCATGCTACTTCGGACGACACCCTTCCTCCCAAACTACGCTACTTCGGACGACACCCTTCCTCCCCCCACATATTCAGCCCACATTTGGACGACACCTCACAACACCTCCCCCCATTAATCTCGGCCCCTATGCAAGCAGTCCACAAAGATGGTGATCGCCTTTTGGATTCCAAACGTCCCCATCGGCCGCTCCAAGTACGGAACATGGGAGATGATGTGCTTGGGCTCAATGAGGAGCTGAGGTTGCGGACTCGATGGCGCCGTGTACAACATGGAGCATGTGAATTGTCGAAGCGTATGATAGGGTGTTTGAAGCGCATCCGTTGGAGTCAAGGCTGTATGGGGCTGGACGACCAAGAAAAGTCCGCTTCTCTCCTTGCAGGACCTGCGCCCATACGGATTGGATGAACCCCATCTCCTTCCGTCTCGTCAAGGGGTGACGGAAGGAAATGGAGCTGTTTCCATGGTGTTTCTGGAAGACGGAGAACGTCCGGGTCTTATGCTCGAATGTGGTGAGTTGTACGCCTCGAACAGGAAGGATGTGTACGCTGACGCCAGCGCTATCCACCTGGTCTTGCCTCAGGTCTGCCGCGCGGATATATGAAGGGGAGTACGTGTGGTTCCAGTAGCGCAAAATCAGCTCGTACGTCGAGCCGTCTATTACAGGTCCAGAACCGTTGAATTGGGTAGGTAAGAGTTGCGGAATGCCCGACGAGTCCACACTGACTTGAGGGGACAGCACCTGCATGGCCTTGACAACAGGCGACTCTGCATTACTGCTCTTGGCGGTATCGCTGATCGCAGCAAGCAGCCTTCCCCGTCGACATATTTGGCAGAGCATCGTCAGGTCCATTTCCCCTATTTCTGGTAAGTTGGCGATCACAGCGCAATAAACTTCGACTCACACATATGGTTGTTCGTCTTGATCTTTTGCAGGGCTCCATTGTGGCTTTCATACAGGTTTTCGCTGAGCAGGATAATCGGACCCCACCATTTCAGCTGGTCCCCGTTATGCAGGGCGTAGTGGTGGTTGGGACGCGTCGTGAGATGGGGGAAAAGCAGCTTAGAGGAGTAAAGATAGCGCCGGTACATCTCGGTGTACCAGTCGGCCTCCGCTGGACTCGTGGTGTACGAGCAGATGATGTGTGTCGCCCCAACTAGATTGTGGAAATTGAGGAGCAATTTCTCTTCTCTTCTCGACGCTGTACGCCCCCACCAGAGTTCCGGAACGATCAAGGGGAAGAAGATGGTGAACAGGACAAGCCAATTGTCGGCTTTCAGCTTTCCGTGCGCCTTTTGTCCGAGGTTCACGGGGGGCCGGTCAATCCAAGAGGGAATAACAACGTCAGCAAGCCCCGCATGAATAAATGCCATACAGTCGCTGTCGAAGATTGTCTGCGAGGGCTTCTCGCTTTCGTAGATGGCCTCTTCATCATCTTCCTCCTCCTCCTCCTCCTCCTCATCCTCCTCGTTCTCGCCCTCGTCCTCCTCGCCCACCTCCTTGTCCTCGGACTCAGGGATGAAAAAGAACGATGTATGGGGTCGGGGCGTCGTTCTCGAAAAGGCTGTCTCGAAGGAGGTCCTCAAGCTCACCTGCGACGTCGTCATCTACGTCCATCATGTCCACATCGGAGTCGGAGGAGGATGCCGTGTCAAACGTGCCAGCGCTGCTCCCCACCTTCGCGAAGTCGGAGCCAATCCCCCATTTGAGACGGCAGTGGTGCTGCAGAATACCTTCGAGCCAGTTGTGCATAGCTCCCAACACCGTGTGCATCACTTGATCGCGGTATGTCAGGATGTCCAAGGACGACGGGCGACTACCATGCTCCGCGAAAATGGCTTTGCGCTTTTCCTGCGTCTTGGCATTGAGCCAATTGGTAGCCGCGCGGAGGACCTCCCACCCGATCCGTGGCTCAAAGTTTTCGAGATCCAGGCGATCGATGTCGGCGCGCTTGAGTTTGCAATAGGAACAAAAGTTGTGGGACCCGCAACCCGCTACGCCTAGCACCTTTTTGAGAGCCAAGAGGTCGCCAATCGCAGCAAGGATCGCCACCCGGTAGAAGTCGCCGTCGGGGTGATTGTATGTCGGCACTTTCTTCCTGGTCCACATCTCCTGAAACTGGGCCATAGGCCGGTCGAGGAGCGCGGTTATCGTCGTGACCGTGGGTTCTTTGGGCGGAGGTGTTATGCCAACAAAGAATGCCATTTCCTGGAGGTGCCACATCTCGTAGGGAAGATTGAGACAGACTGCGATGATAGCTCCGCAGGACGCCGACTTCCCAGCGATTTGTTCATAAAGGGATTAAACCAGTCAATGTAGAAGCTAAATACAAGATTGTTGGGCTCCGATGTGAAGCTCCCCAGACTCTGCCATGCTGGGCTATCCCAGATGGACGACATCCTCTCTGGATTCGGTTGGTGGAGATGGGATTTGCAAAGAAGTTCCTCCATCCCAGGCCGGGACAGAAAATGTGCGAGCCAGCTCTCGAAGTTTTGCGACGAATATAGACGTCGGGGGACAATTTTAGGGCCTGCACGAGTTTGTCGTTCCACCCAGAGAGGAGTGTTGCACGGCCGTGAACGACTGGTCTGTCGAGCAAGGCAGATTTGTGGTAGTTCGTCCAACGAATAAGCTCGAAAGCACGTTGGGCAGCAGATCGTCCGTTCGAGGATTGGGTCAATCGAGAGGTATTTGACCGCAGTGCGTATATCTTTTGGAATTTTATGTCCAGCGTCTGACGCGGTGGACATAGCGATCATGATACCGAAGACCGCGAGCACCGCGCTGCTGGCCTCTCAGCTGAGACCGCATATAATATGCAGCCAAGACACGAGTGTGCAAGCCACGAAAGTAAGATGACGACGGGCGGTTGCAGGGCCTGAAATGGAAAACAAATCAACACCTTGCACTCAAGACAGTCACCAAACTAACTCATATCCTGCTCTTCTACGTCTTCGTCGTCACGTACGGCTTCAGGAGCCCTGGGACGCTTATCCTTCGGCGCTGGTGGTTTCGCCGCGTCTGCTTTGTGAGTCTGAATCTGAATGCAAATTGGTATCCCGTTCGCTGAAAGCATACAGGGTCTTACCGCCGGCAATTGACCAGACGCCACTAGCTTGGTGTCTTCCTTAATCTGGCTCCTTAGGGTAGTCTTCGAATACCATACCCCTTTCTTTGTTGACCCATCGTTCGCGATCCAGGTTCGGTTACAACAGTCGTGAGAGCGGCAGAGGCACAACGCATAGTTCTTCCTGCCCTGTGGATCCACGTCCATTTCGATGAATAACGAAGGGCCACTCGAGTGCAGGACGTCAAGGACAAGGTGAGGATCGCGCCAACTTTGTCCTTGTCAAAGAGATTGATTTGATATCAAGATTAGATCCTTGATTGCCAACCGTCCACCTTGTACTTTAATTTGTGTCAAAAGGTCAGTTCATTAATGTACAAGTGAGGTACGTTATTTACACGCTGAAATCAGCAAGCTAATTTATCTACAGGTAATACTACAATATGCTAGAGGTCCTTTCCAAGAAAATAAGGAGCGGGTCGACTATTGGTAAGCGTAGCGGTGGTCGTCGAGCTCGGTGCTGAAGCGAAAATCAGGGAGGAAAGAGGAATGCAAGAGAGGACTTACAGTACTGGGTGCTCGCCGATAGCGGTGAGGAACTCCGTGATGATTTGCCTCAAGTTCGATAACGACCGCGCTACCTGCAGGAAACGCCACAGTTCCCTGTGGAAAACCCGGCATCCCGAGCAGCGCACAATATTGTGGTCGGCCTCGCACAGGAATGCAAGGTGACACAGGCGTTCTGGGAAAGGGATGAGCGCCGGTGGAAATGTCGGGGAGAGTGCTCACCAATGCGGTACCGCTGCCTCGTTCGGAAAGAGAACAGCCAGAGCCGTCTGTGGCCACCAGCGTCGCATTTCGCGTACCCTAGCGCCAGTGGGAGACGTCTTTCGCGATTCCGAATTTCACCCGGAGCGAGGGGAGCAACTGGGTGAGGGATACGGTGCCGTCCTTGACGCCCGCATATTCCTCCTGCTTCAGCTCGACGAAGCAGTACACTTCCCTCACACTGCGGTCGTGCGCGTATAGGCCGGAGTTGGCCAGGTGCAGCGCGATCTGGTCAACGAACGGTTGACGCAGGATATAGCGCAGAGCGGCGGACCGCACTATTGGTGGGAGACAGCGGGCGGGGTCCACTTCTAGCGAGTAAGCACGGGCTGGGCGGGAGAGATCGGCAATTCGGCGAGATCGGTGGAGAGCAGCGTGGTCGAACGCGGCGGGGACGGCGGGGACAACACAGTTCGCTGCGACGTCATCGTGTTCGTCGGGGTCGGACGAGGCGAAGACGATGAGGACATCGGGCTCGGACGAGGTGAAGACAGCGGGGGCAGCGACCCGAACGATTCGGCCGCGGTGAGCAGCGGGGCCGGACGCAGCGGCGGCATGGAGGGCGACGTTGGCGCACAAATGAAGCTGCACATGCTGGGATATGCGGGCAGAGCGAGTGGGCGGCATATTACAGAGGACCCCCGCTTCCCCCGGCAGAAGCAACAGGGCCGGGGGAGGAACAAGACCCAGCCACAGATGAGGGGAGAGAGGGAGCGGAAGAGGAGGGAGGAGGAGGGACGGAGGAAGGGGAGAGGTGACTGTCCAAATTTGGACGGTCACATTCGCTCTCAACGCACGAAAAGAAGATACGCACAGTGCGTGTGCGACTGCTTCCCTCCCCCGCGCCCCCAGCGTCCTCCCTCCTCCCTTCCCCCGCCCAATGTCTTCCCTGCGCCCCCGATGTGTTCCCTCCCCCGCGCCCTCAATGTATCCCCCCGCACCCGCAGCGTCCTCCCTCCTCAACGTCTTCCCGCGCCACCAACGTCTTCCCCGCGCCTCCCAACGTCTTCCCTCCCCCTGCCCCCAACGTTTCCCCTCCCGACGACTTCCTCCCTCGCGCCCCCAACGTCGTCCCCCCCGCGCCCCCAACGTCTCCCTCCCCAACGTTTTCCCCGTGCCCCCAACGTCTTCCCTCCCCCGCGCCCCCAACGTTTCCCCTCCCCGACGCCTTCCTCCCTCGTGCCCCCAACGTCTTCCCCGTGCCGCGGCCCCAACGTCTGCAACGGCGCACGTCAAATACCTCCTCCTCCCCGCACTCGTTCTCCCGCCCTCGTTCTACTCCACCCCCGCTCGCCTGCTCCCACTCACCTCGCACTGACTCCTTCCCTCTCACAGGCTCCCTCCTCGCTGAACCCTCCGACTTGGAAACGAACGTGCGCAGGTGGCTTGGTGCGGGGGTTATCTTCGTGCTGTGTAGGAAGAGGAGCGGGAGCGGGATCGGGAATGGGGCCGAGTGGGGGTTAGGCGGGTCGGGTCGTCGGTCCGGTGCCTTTGATCGGCGCTTTGCGAGAACTTGGATTTTTTCACTTATTATTATGGGTCTTGTACTTAGCTATCTCCCTTGTATCAAGCAAATATAATTCTCTTTAATTAATACATAAAGTGGTTTGAGATAAGTGGGGCGAGGCTGTAGCGTGGTCGCGGCAACGCCCGAAAGGCCAAAGCGGCCGGATTTAGTAAAAGGACACGGGTGAGGCATGTCAAAAGACAAACGGCGCCAATCCTGCAAAGGACAAACACTTGTCCGCCGTGAGAAGCGATAGTAATTGAGCTTCCTCGCGAGATTTCCCTCAATGAATACTGCACGCATTACAAGGTCAACCCCGAGGACCGTCGCGTGTTGACAGAAATCGGATATATCCCCGGGGACGACGGGATCAAGAGTCTTGACGCGGATGCGTGGGCAACAACCAAGGTATTGGCACTTGCAAAGGGGCGTATCTTGCGGCAGCACACCGCATTTTTGAAGGATGTGCTAATGGTTTGTGGGACTGACACTCTTTATTACTTCCTGACTGCATACTGGATATCGGTGCATACACATTCTTCCTCCGCATACTGTACATTTTGGACTAGGGACGATAACCTGCATGAATGAACCAATTCCTCGCCATCTCCGCCATAATACATCCACACGTCTCAAGAATCGCTTCCACCGGGTCGGCGGCAACAAGGATTTCCGCACCGTGACGGCGCATGTACGCTTTTACTGAGAATGATGAGATGTGCGGCCAATCAAAGATAGGCGGGCATACGCACAAGTGACTCTTCAATTGGATTCAGGTCCGGGGAGTATGGTGGTAAAAAGAGGAGTAGAGATTCTATTGGGTTTCAGTGCCAAGGGACTGTGCTAGATGAAAGATGACACACTGTTCGCGGCAAGTAATTCGAGTAGAGCGTCATTGTGGTGAATTCAGCAGTTATCGAGAACAAGGACACTGTGCTTCTGGGGCCATTCATTCATTTGTGGTAACTGTAAGTCTACATGAGTTTGGTTGGCCAACAGGGAGGATATACATACCACTTGCTCCGCCACGGAATCAAAAAAGTCAAAGGAATCAAACACGCCGGGTATCACCTTCACCGCCAGATAGCCATCCTTAGATATTGCAGCGCCCACACTGTAGCCCTGATGACGATTGAAATCGTAGGTGTCGGTGGTCGCACGCATTCCAGCGGGTGCTCTTCCGTATCTCCGTGCTAGGGTATGATCGTTTTACTGGTTTCATCTGCCACGATTATCATGTCACTATCTCCATCGAGGTCGTCGTTGATAGTATCCCAATAATCCTGGCGCTGCTGGACATCGCGTTCACGAGCAATCTTGTGCAGCAATTTACGCGTCAGACCGACATCTTTGAGATTCTTCTGCAGGGCTGAGATAGAGATGTCGATGTCGTGGTGGATGGCAAGATGCCAGCGCAACTCGTCCAGATACAAATCGGGCTGCTTCTGATAGATGTCGTAGCACGCCGTCAGGACGGCGCGGGTAATGGTCTGAGGCCGCCCGACAAGGGGAGACGGTGGTCTTATGGTGCTTCCAGACTCCTCGAAGAGCTTCTTCCAGCGATACAGGCTCGACCAGGAGACAACAAGTCCACGCATGATATTGTCCTCCTCCCAGCCAAGATCCCAAAGTCTCAGGGCGGCATCCTTCAAGTCGCGGCTAATCTTGCGGTAGACCATCGCAGGAAGAAAGTGGGATCAAAGTAGTTTGTGATAAGGTGAAGATAAGACTAGGCTGTAAGGTCGATGTAGGCTGTGGGGTAGGGCGAAAGCCAAGGAACGCGTTGTTTGGCGACGTGCTAACACTCAAAACATCCGAATCGGGACAATTCTATTTTGGGAATGGCGGCAAAAAAAATCTCCTGAGTGTCAACATTTTTAGAACAGCTGTAACCTGGAGTTCTCAAGCAAAAAAAAACATGAAAAAAAAGTCTCAAGACAAGGAAACACAGAAAAAAACCCAAAGTGGAAAAAAAAGTCCAGAATAATAAATGTACAAAGTGACCGCCATAAATCTTGAGGTGTAAAACTCATAAATTTTGTTCCAAGTTTTTCACCTTGAATTCCACCTGAAATAGTGGTGAAAAAAGTTTTAAATTTTTTGCCTCTTTCCTCAGTGAAAAATGCGTAAAAATCCTGCTGAAGTTTGGGTGAATACTTGGTGTAAACATTATGAGTTTTGTTTCAAGTTTTTCACCTTGAATTCCACTTGAAATAGTGGTGAAAAAGTTTTAAATTTTTCACCTTTTTTTTCGGTGAAAACATCTGAAAACCCCGCTGAATTTTGGGTGAATAGTTGGTGTAAAACATTATAAGTTTTATTTCAAGTTTTTCACCTTGAATTCCACTTGAAATAGTGGTGAAAAAGTTTTAAATTTTTCACCTTTTCTTTCGGTGAAAAATGTCTGAAAAACAAACAACATTTTTCACCGTAAATTGAGGTGAAAAATTTGAATCTCCCAACAAGTGGAGTGGGGTTCTACTGGATATGGGAATATGAATGTTTTGCAAGAACACATTCAGGGCTTGCCCTGGTTTGAAATTAAGGTAGCTGTTCTCCAAGAATTTAGCCAATATGAAGTCGATAAAGAAGCACTATGTTGCGCGATCAGGTCCCTCTTTCACGTAAGTTTGCAGGTTCCAAAGGTCTATTGCCTCATTTCTTGCTGGAATGTCAAGAATTTGTTTTCCGCCGTTGGCAATGTCAAGAATCATTGTTTTCGTGGGCAACTCTTGCCCTCTCCCCATCCCACAAAAAAATGTGCTCAAATCTGATTAGTGGGGACCGGCACCGCCCTTGATCCCGGTGACAGCTTTGTCCTTGTTTGTTCCGATGAATCCATCCACTAGCTCAAGTATGGTTGCTGAAAATAATCCCTACAGCATTCTTTGGGTAAGTAAAATCAAAAGCTGCCTAGGATTGTTCTGGTATGTTTCTAGCATAATATTAGCGCCTGATCCCAGGGGGAAATGGTGATCGCGCCACAAACTTGCCCAAACCCACTTGATTTACGCACATATTCTGATGTTCGCGTAGGGCTTATTTCAGTCGCGAAAACCCAGTTCTAGCATCTCAAAGCTCTCGATAAATTCATAAGTATTAAAGACACACTGAAAAATCTCCTCAATGGTGCACCCATTCTGATTGTGGTTGAACCTGTGATGTGTCACATATGTGACAACATCACTTCTCAAGCCGCCTGCCTCTTTGAAGGGACCATCATTGTCCTGCATTGCAATTAAGCTCCCAAAGTCTTAGGAGAGGTAATCCCCTGTGTTTCAACAAAGAAACTGATATTTCTGACTGGGGTTTGACGCTTGAACAATTTGTTGATGCCATGGGTGTAAAAAGGCTTCAGACACCTCAAAGTCTGGCAGATCACCTTGAGGTTGCGGAACATATATTTCAGGGCTAAACTCTCTATAGAAGTACCGGAGCACATTTTGAAGGGATTGCTCTAGAACTACCTATATTACTGCTCAAATCTTCCCTACTGGGGAAGGTAATGGAAAATACAAAGATCTGCTCCGATACTTCTGTTTGGATGCTAGTTTCATTATTATTGTTCTGCCGTCGCTAAGAGATAACATGCTCACAGAAAGTGCTGAAGCATTTTTAAACTCCGGTGCAGTCACACACATCACATCTCCTCTTTTCTGGGGTATTCAATCCCAGTTCGACAGCCTTAAGGGTCCAGAGCCCCCTGCTGGCTAATTCATATTTTCTGCGCTCAAGGGCACTCTTTATTGAGATTTATCTTCGCGGCAAATCAAAATTTTCTGTCTGTTTCAGCAGTTCGAAGCAGAAATGTTATAACTTTCGGGCGATGGCCTGGATCTTTTTGACCTGTAGTGAAAATGTGTTTGGAAATGGAGCCTCAACAAGGCTAAGAAGCGCAATCTTGAAAATGTGCCATAACGCTCGCAATATTCACACATCACTCGCAGATTTGGGCACTAGTTTGTCTATTTGGCAAATAAAATGAATTTCTCTTCTCAGACTATTTTAGAGCCAATTCAATTGTAGACTGCCAATTTTTCTGTTTTTTGAGGTCTTCTGCAAAGAGTTATAAACGATGTAAAGCTGGAACCGCCCGCCCCTGCAAACCAAACAAGGACAAAGCTGCCACCGGGATTAAGGGCGGTGCCGGTCCCCATGATTAGTGTTTCTTCAATTTCTTGTGGCATGCCTTGAACTCTCGGTAGATATTGTGTCCGGCCTCCAATAACCATGTTAATTATATATTGTTTTCCTTCTAGCCCAGGTGACGTAACTCTCCAGTTTTCAAGGTCACTTGTGATTTTCTCAAGGACATTGGGCCACAGTGTGATATATGGTACTTAATTTCCAATCCATGCACCTAACATTCGGCAAGTTTCGCCATTAGGAACTATTTTTTATTGTCTGCCCAATTGAGCCTATCGGCATCTTATCATTGATCCGTCGTTCCTGTAATACCTTTGTCCGGTATGCAGACTGACCAAAGGGGAGGAGAATTGTCCACCTGTCCTGCCCGAATAACAAGGCAAATTAGCCTGTTCTCAAGGGGACAAAAACAGGCTAACAAGCCTATGAGGGACTGTTTGCCCCCCTAGGGACACCACAGAGATTTCGGGGAGGGACGAGGGACAATGTCCTCCTTAAGGCCGTTTTTGTGGAGGGGGAGGGGGGGGGGGAGGGAGGTGACGGTGGGAAGGGGACGTGAAGGGACAGACATGAGCTATCGACGGGGAGAGGGACCTAGGAGGGGGACAGGTGCACTGTTAGTTACAATCTCTGGGTACGTATCAAACATCAGCATCTTGGCTGCTCGCCCCTTCGAATCCACTATAGTCAAGTCTGTTGGTCCTACTCTCTCATTTACTCTGATCTCAACTAGTTCCTCCTCTTCTGAGGAATCACTATCTTCACCAGCTTCATATACATGGCTAGCTGTGAATGTTGAGACCTTAGGTGCCCGTATGTCTCCTTCTGTGGTTTTCACAAAATGGGGCCATCGGGTCTTGGGTTCCTCTGCTAGCAGGGTACGAGCTAGCTTGGGGTTGCTGTCCATTAAGTCACCCACAGTAGCAGGTACTCGAAGGTTGCAATGTCGTCTGTGATACCGCTATTTGCCCTATCTGATCACTCAGTATTCTTTACAGCCCTCTTTCTCTTCTGTGCTTTCTCTCCGGCAGCGCTAGCTGAAGTTCCCAAAGGCTTTCGCAGTAAAACTGGTGCTGATAGCCCCTCTTTCAAAGGTTTTACATCTCGGAAAGGTAATTCATCATTTACCTTCTTTGATTGCACATAGTCTCGCTCATCCTCTGAATATTCAACTTCCTCAATCGTTACTCGTTTTTCTGCTTCACCTCTGTTCATACTACTGGTGGCTGTTCCTCTGATTGCTCAGGTGGAGGCTCTTCCACTGGTACGTTTGATTTAGTGGTTTTAGTCCCACTTGACTCGATAACTACTTCCATTTGACATCTTTTCTCTGGTTCTTTTTGTTTCAACGGTCCCGCAACTCTATCCTCAGGCGGTCTCTTGGGCACCGCCCTCATTGGATTGCCTAAAAACCCGAATTCGAAGCAGAAGGTCCCTTAGAGCGTGTCTCATAGGGATGACCAAGCCCTTGTATGGCAGCTAGCACCTGTCCCATTGCATCTTCATTGTGTGCCGGTGGGCTAGTTGGCCTACGTTCCCAATTTGTAGGAACACCTTCTCCTCCTTCTTCTCCAAAGAACTGATCCATGATCTCATTGTAGTTCTGTGTGACAACCACTCGCCGGTCGAAGTATTCATGAGCCTTCTCCTTAGGAGATTTGTTTATTGGCTCACGTGGAATAGTTTTCCCATCATAGAGCCTAGCCCTGTTACTACCATCCATCCGAACCTTGCCTTTATTGACGTCCTCCTTAAGATGGACACATTCCAAAATAAAGTGACCAGGTTCATAGCAATAATAGCACGGCATGTTTCCAGGTGTACGATTCCTCACAAAATTGGGAGCTGAGTAGCTAGCGCCCGAAGATTGTCTCACAGTGCCATCTGAGCGACTCCCTTCGACGGCTGCCTTAATCTGCTGCAACTCTCGATGTTGATCTGACGTAAACTTGTCCAAATGCGTAGCGAACGTACTAGCTAGCTGAGTACTAATCTCCTTTTCATAGGCTAGTTTATCCTCTGCCATTTTCTGTTGCTGCTTAAGGGTCTCTGCCTCTAATTTTTCCAACTTCGCAGCTCATGCCTTGACATCGCCCAAACCACCTGCTGAGGAATCCTCCTGCAGTAAAACCACCGACCCTTTCTTTGCCTCCGCTACTGTGTAAGAGTCCAACCTGAAAATGTTCGAGCTTTCTTCCTCCATGATCCTGGTAGCGGCATCTAACAAATCGGTCCAATCGAACAGGTCAGTCTCATCTCTCTCAGGAGCGACATACACTACTCCTGGGTTTGCTGCAGCCCACGCTGCACTAGCTCGCTTGTAAGAACCAAGAGACTCTCCCGAGGTAGTCCTCATTATATTCTTGACTTCCTGCTTAAATAATTCCGGCAGTCCAAGTAGGTACAGGCTGACTAGCTCCTGATTTACTACTCTCGGAGTACCCTTCAACAATTTCTGCACGTTTGCACGGAAATTGCGATGGTACTGCTGCAATCCTGAGGTATCATTGTTTCTCAGCTTCTTAGCAGCGGTTTTTGCCACTAGCTTCTGCAACGCTTTCAGAGACCCACATTCTATCTCTTTCACCTCAGGATAGTTAGCTTTCACTTCGGTTTTGAACTCCTCCCATGTATAGGGGTCATCCGCCGAAGCTAGCGCTCGCCAGTGCTCCTTTGTTTGGCTTTCACAATGGTGAAGTGCTCTCCATTTTATGTCTTCTGCACTAGTCGCTCCAACTCTAGCCGCTATCGACTCCACATTTTCAAAAAACACCGGCAATTCGTCAATTTCTTCGGAATCATTGAACTTCAGGCTATTTTTGCCAAAGCCAAACGGCAGTTTACTATGACATCCCTCACCCTGAAGGAGATCCACGTCGTCCAGCACGCGCACCGCACCGCTGCTGAAATGGGCAAGATGCGCTGACAGTGAATTGAGGCTAGCTAAGCTAAAGTATGGGCTAGCTTGAACACTAACACACCACACCTAAAACCTAACACACCATACCAATCCCCTTATGATTATAACAGTAAGACTAGCACGTCTTCCTAGTGAGTTCGGGTCCCGAGTCGTAGTATGTGACTGCTGGTTTGCTTGAATCCCTAGTGCACGATCAATGATTTATGGCCTCAACTATCCCAACAAACAACTCTAATCTCTGAGCTAGCTCAACCGTTTGACCGAAACAAGTCTTTCCAAGGGATTGGAATGAACGGGTTGGGGTAAAAAGGGTTTTTACTAGGCGGACATAGACTGCTACGTCGTCCTAGGCGAGGTGATAAAGCGTCTTCTGAAAACTTCCAGTTATGGACTATGCTGCGCCAGCTATTCTCTCCTCTATGACGATCCCAGATCAACAGATATTTGGGTGCCGACTTAGAACCTTGAATCTAAGCTTTTTTCCTTAACACTTGGGCTTATAATGGACCTAGAGGGTTCACTCAAGCTTCGTTAATCGGCCAATGAATTGACCAAGGAGTTTGTGCTGGTCGTGGTCCGTTTTACAGGAGGCATTTCCTAGTCACCCAATGCGTAGCCCTTGCGAAGTCCACCACGAAGTTAACGACAACTCTCAAATGTTCTCTTTGTGCACTCGGTCCCGATTTATACGTGGAGGTCGTTGCCGCTCACAAGCTCCCAACACGATTCTTTGCTTATTAGTTCACACAGTTACTTGTGGATCCAACAACACTGATTCAATTTCTATAGACTTTACAAACAAAGAAGATACTTTATCTCTGCTAGCTAGGCCTGAGCACACCCTTATCGTCGCAACGATGAGCGGGGCATGAACTGGTCTTTCAGCGGTATTTACATGTCCTTTTTATACTAGTTGAGAGAAAGAGATGAGGTAAAGTGAAATCAGTAAAAGGAGTCCAAAACTGGTCCGTGCAGCTCCCCTACGGCGAGCTAGCCGGCTCTATAGTGCGCTAGGCTTGCCAGACAGTCAGCTAGCTGACCATCTTGGGGGCCTAGGCTGGGTATATTGCCAATTCCGTACAGCTTTATAGCTCCCGGCCTCTCTGTATTTGTAAACGACTCGGAAATACCATTCCCGCCGCCGCCTGCTCACCAATCCTCCGTCTCCGCACGGACTGAACATCTAGTTATTCCGACATTGTGCCATTTCTTCTGAAATACATCTCTTTGATTTTGTTTGGTGCAGCTAGCTGCCTTCAAACGCGTTGATAAGCCTGGAAAATGGCCACCTATGAAACTTTATCATTTCTATGGTTGTGTCATATTTCCAGCAAGCTATCACTATTCTTAAATAGCTTATATCGTCTCACGAGAGTTTGTGCTTTGCCCGAGCAGCTGTCTATGGGTGTTACGTGTGCATGAATGCTTTGGCTCCAACTGGTGATGATTCCGGCAAGGGTCAAAGCTCACGGTAGCAAATGTATTTGCTCCAAACGGCGGCTCAACCAACTCAGATTAAGTTTGGAGTCTGTCGGCACGTCCCCTATCGAGGGCAACGAAGGAATATGCATCTAGACTATGAGCTATCCAAAGGGATCTCAATTACAAGTTGAATCAGACCAGCAGAGTGGTTGGTTCAAGTGCAGCACACAATTGTTCAACTTGTCGCAGGCATTGATGGCAGTTCTGATGGCCGTGATGGCCACGACGCGTGTAGGCTCCGGAGGAGAATGAGGACATGTTCACAATATGAGCAATTGTCACTCAAACTCTCGGCTACGACACAACTGCGGGATCATCCAATCAAATTTAATTAAAAGCCTCGGCTAAAGTACAGTCATTCATCGGTGACTGAGTGTGACTCAGTAGGGCAAGGGGCTCTGTATTCTCATGCCAAGGGGGCCTGGGAATGGTGTTTAGGGCGGCAAATGTCTCATTATTTCATACTGTCTCAGTTTTGTCTCATTATTTCGTCGCTTTGTACATTAATCCTCGGTTCCGAAGCTAAATATTTTAATTAGGACATGTAGGGCTGCTCACCGTATAAATAGGCTAGAATAATTCGATGTAAAGCACTGAATCTTACCCCCCTTCCCGGGCCCAGTTCGCAAGAACTGGGGCTGTGAAGCATGGTAAGCTTCACGTCCGCAGAGTGCGCGCAGTGGAGTTAATATTATTGGTGTTTTGTTTGATAAATCCTATGTTCATCTTTGACTTCAAGGCCGATTTGGGCTTAAGACTACTTCAACTTAACCTTCTGAACTTTGAGACCACATTTATTTGGGTTCAGGATTCAGAAGGAAACCACCATGTTCCTGTTGCGAGCAAAGTCGATTGGTCGATTGGATGCGTAGTTTGGCTATTCTTTTGTGTTCAAAGTACTGGTGCCGTCGAAAAGGCCCTTACAATTGACCACAACAGTATAGTGCCTTCGCGGGACCAGCCCAGTTTGAAACTCTGTGATAAAAATATATAAAGCAAATACATTTGGGTTCCGTTGGTTTGATTTTGGTGATGGGATTATGAAGAGCGAGATCCAGCTGCTGTATAAGCGAGTGGTTGAGCTCAGAGTGTCTAAACAAAGTCCAGTTTGGCAGCATGGTACACCTGTGAACCAAGAGGTTGCATGGGACTGATGCGGAACTGTTGGATGGTGTTGTTGGTACCGTGAAGAGTTGGATCCAGCTGCTGTATAAGCGAGTGGTTCAATATGGAGTGCTTGTCAATGATCACAGTTTCATGTCGCAAAGAGTTACCTATACGTTGCAATTATGTTCGCAAGTGATACCTAAACGGACGCGAAGCAGTGGATAGTGCCCTGCACATTGAATACGAAGCAGTGGTAACGCCCTGCAACAAACCCTACATCAAATATATTTGTGCAAACCCCAACTTCCCAATTGCCTCTTGAGCTCTCCCTCACCCGGAGTGCCCAATAGACCATTGAACGAATGAGGACCAGCATCTCAATACAGTAATAAACCCCTAAGCGCAACATTTAGCGTATTTCGGGGAATTCGAGAGGAGGACAACATACTTCTTCCGATTTCTTGTCACAGAACAATCTGTACGCTTCCCCTCTGCCGTCCTGGACAAAGAATCGTGTGATTCCGTGCCGTTTTGACCGAGTTCGGGCCAGAAAACTGCGCGAGCCCGATTTGGCTATTTAACCACGAAGCGCAACAGCGGCAAACGAGCAATGATT
The DNA here is from genome assembly GCA_029378385.1 of Mycena metata. Lineage (NCBI taxonomy): Eukaryota > Fungi > Basidiomycota > Agaricomycetes > Agaricales > Mycenaceae > Mycena > Mycena metata. Next base: position 28,619 of record JARKIB010000185.1, read on the forward strand.
GCCATTTTCTTTGAGCCACTCGACACCATAGCATCTCGCACAGCCCTATGGTGCGGCCCACGGGCTCCAAGGGTCAACTAATGCATCAACTGAGCTGTGTTCGTAGCTGAAAGTTGCATCAAATCCGGTGTTTAATGTGATTTCGACCATTTTCCCTCAATTTTGTCATGAGGGAGGCCAATCCACAACCCGCAATGTCACCCATCGTGTTCGGAGAGCTCGAAAACGGGGGTGTGAGCTCGAATGACACCGTCCCAACTGGATAGAGGCGAGGGATGGCGTCAAATCTCTGATTTTGGGTGAATTTTGGCCACTTTTGGATGTTTCTCTCGATTTCTTCACAAGGGGCACCGATTCGAGCCCCGGGACCTCTCCCATCGTGTTCAGAGACCTCAAAAACGGGGGTATGAACCCCAATGACGTCACCCCCGCGCCTTGGAGCGCTTAGTTTCGCTGTGTTGCGTTTCGCGGTATTGTTGCGCTTAGGGGTTTATTACTGTATATATATGCTTTCGCTTCGGTCGAAGGTTGTATCGTTCGGATTGCAACAGCTATATACTGTAGCTGGAATCCCTGAACTCAGCGCAAGCAGAGAGTGCTGTGCATTGGATGGTTGGTCTATATGGTTGGTGTGTTGTTGGGTGGTGTTCAGTTATGTGGGTTTTGGGTTGGTTGGGTTTGGGGTTCATTAGTTCATGTTCATGAGCACCCCAGATTCGACCGCCTACAGACCTGTCCCTGTTCACCTTCCCGTCGCTGCCTTATGTATGGAGCTCGTTTTCCGTCTTCTGCCCGTGCCTCGATTGCCCACGCATCAGCGTCGTGTTGATCCCCTGATCTATCACTCGGCATATTCTCATGCCGACAGTTTCTCCTAGCCGTCGCTATCGCTAGCTAGCCCGATAAACCCGAAGCTAGCGCCAAATTATTTATGGAACGTGGCCCCTAGCTCAGTGCTATCCCGCTAGCAGCGCACTAGCTATTTGTATGTCTCTCCTCTTTATGCTAGCTGGTAACTCTTGTTATCCTGTGCTCTCTGAAAGTCGTTTATTGGCGCGCTAGCCCACACTATGAGGTACTAGACCATAGTAATCCTCCTTAATGTGTGTACTCCCCTAGTGTAACGCTTGTTCACGCGCCTAGCACTAAGTTTGTACTACGGTCAGCAGCCGGAGCTCACTCTGACCCTCCTTTGTATCACCAAACAGAGTCTCAATAGGAATATTGCACCTATTAGAAAGCTAGCTTGTTACAACTCGAAGCCTAGTATGCCTTGCATTTAACTAGCGCTAAAAATCGCAAAATGCAGCTAGATGTCGGTACATTGTTGTTGTGCCGTTTCAGCATCGCGTGTATCTCGCCGCGGAAGAACTAATTAACCTGCTTCTTTGCAGCCGACCTCGAGCTGGACCTGGAGGATCAAGCGGAGCTCCCCCTCGTCACCAATGATAAGGGGGAGGTCCTCTTCCGCGTATCACACAGCGCTGCATACAACCGAGTGCTAGCGGACGCCTCAAAGGTGGAACAGAAGGAGGAGAAGAAGCGCAAGCGTTCAGCCAAGCCGGTCGAGATCCCGGTTAGCCTCCCCACAGCGCGGCCACTCTCATTTGCCAACGCCTCGCGAATCAGCCTCTCGTTCAGCAGTGCCTTGCAAATCCCGTTCCTGTTTGCATCGCCATGACGACTCACGTTCCCGTTCGCGTCACCGCGCGCGACGACTCGCGTTCCCGTTTGCGGTACCGCGACCGCTCCCGCCACTCCCGCGACCACTGTCAGCGCGACTCGCGCTCTCATTGGCGCCACCGTCGCTCTCGTTCGCCACATCGTCGCGAGCATTCGCGCACTTGTGGGGAGAAGGAGAAGAACCCCGAAATCCACTCCCGGTCGTGCCCGGAGGCCACCGCGCACGACCTTGCCCTGCAACAGCGGATTGCGCCACAGGTGCCCCAGGCGGCCAAACGCGCGCACCCTGATGCTGCTGAAGCAGATGATCGAGGCGGAAAGCGCTTGCGTGAAGAGTCGGTTGGCACGGCGGCGAACCCTTATAGACTGCAATTTTTAGTGAAGAAGACGAAAGAAGAATACAACGCCAAGCGCAAGGGAGGTTGGTGGTGGAAGAGCATCATATTCTACGCCACGGACTTCGCTGTTGTAGAACATCACAGTGAAGCCGATCTTTGCACCCTTATGGAAAATCCGGAGGATGCCACCAACTGGCTGTGAATTCCCCAGGGGACAACACCGATTTTAGCTACTGAAGGGGACGAAGGACGGTATGAACGCGCAAAGGAATCAATGGCACTTTAAATGGTCTTGTCGCGTAGAGCTAGTTGTAGTCGGTAGTCATCTTAGTCCTAGTTTTTGGTCCTCATTCTATGTACTATGCTATATGTTATATGCTCCTAAGAATTGATGCCACTCTTAACTGATTTTCGTGTTTGCCTGTTTTCTCTTTGGATTTCGTCGCACGCAAGTCCGAACTTCTTTTTGGGACGTTGACCTTGAGTTTCCGGATTGGGAAAAGGCGTCAAAACTTTGAAGTGAAAGAGGTGCATGACCTCGCTTGTACTTGTACTACTTTACACAGATGTTTCACGACGAAGGGATGATATAAAAAAAAACTTGCTTCAAAAAATTTCACGCAAGTCCGAACTTCCTTTTTGGGATGCTGGCGTTCAGTGTCCGAATTGGGAAACAGCGACGAAGCTTTGGAGTGAAAGAGGGACATAGGGTTCTCATGCATTAGGACTACTTTATATAGATGTTTCACAAAGAAAGGATGAAAAAACAAAATTTGCTTCAAAAACTTTCACCCCAAGTCCGAGCTCCCTTTTTAGGACACTGGCATTGAGTTTCCGGATTTGGAAAGATGACCGAAAATCGGAAATAAAGAAGGAAGATGTGCAGTGAAGGTACTTGTGAGGCTTTAAATTGCAAAAGAGGCATGTATATTTAGTTTCCCGTAGTCAGACTCCAAAAAAATTGATGATACCAGTAGTCAATAGATTTTCTATATGGAGTCTGATTTCATTGGCGCCTCTGACCAAGGGGCCCGATTCCCGCGATAAGCGTGTGACTGCACGTGCCAGTTTCCCACGCTCGCGAGCCTTGCTGCGCGAATACTTCTCGTTCCTCCGCTATGTCTGCGAATCTTCGAGCACCCCAGAAGTTTGTTTGGAGTTTTCCGGAAGGGTACTCACTCGTCCGACGCATCCTGGAGTCTACACCGGTGCCCTACGAGCCCCACGACTATCAACTGGAAGGTATCTGCAAGAGTCTTGATGGCGTGAATCTCTTCACTATTACACCTACCGGCAGCGGAAAAACAAGCTATTATATCATATACATCCTCGTCGTACTTGCTGTGGTCACAGATCCCAGCCTATGTCCAACCGCAACGTTCCCCAGCAACTCCTGCCTTCTTGTTATCTGTCCGACAATACCGCTACAAATGGAGATGGTAAGTGCTGCTCTTATTGACTGTAGCCTCCGCGTTACCATCGTCGTGGTGGTGGCTTTGCAGGCAGAGAACATGAAGGCTCTTGGCCTCAATCCTCTGGCAATCAATTCACAAACCCGCGACGAGGCTCGACAGCGCCACGAGGACCTCTGGATGCTGGCACGAACAAAGCCCAATGTGATTCTCACTGGACCAGACATGGCGGACAAGCACTTGTCCTTTGCGATTTTGGCGCAGGATGTCCTTTGACACGGCTTTGCCATGTCCTTTTCTTAACTCCGGCCGCTTTGGCCTTTCGGGGTTTTCCGCGGCCACGCTGCAACCACGCGTTCTCGGGGATTTCCGGTGAAAAAATGATCTAAATAATGATTTGCAGCTCTTGAGTTCAGTTTGCCGTAAAATATTCTTGGGAACTTGCCAAATTATAGAGGCACTACTGTAGTATAAGGCTACTAGAAAGAGCTGAGGGAAATGCAGTAAAAACTAGGCGGGAACAGGTCTCAAACACGAAGAATTGGAGGCTCGAGTTTATTCAATGAGCCAATTCAGGTAGGATTTTGTGGGACTGTCATATCTCACCGGCTAGTGATTTTAATTTCTTTTAGGCCCAGAAACAGAGTTGCAATGGCTGCTGTGGGGGTGCATCAAGGTGAGTGTGACGGTTTAAATTATGCCGGGCGCTGCCGGGGAGTTTGGAACGGTCACATCAATGTTCAAACTCCACCATTCCACCCTCTGCCACCCTCTAGTGGGTCGTAGAAAAATGGAAGATCATTCTACAGGGGCTCAAGATTGCTCCCGCTGAGCTTTATGTGAGTTGGGTTAGTGGGATGCAACAGAACGGGGCATTATCTCAACTCGGCACGCATTCTTGATGGGTTTTTGTATGTTATCCTTCAAATCTTCTGCACAGTGATGTGCCCTATAGTAGTACCTTTCTAGCCAGCAATAGTTGGGAGAATTTGAACTAATACTCACCTCAAGAGCCTAAAATCATTATTGAGATCACTTTTCTGTCGGAAATCCCCGAGAACGCGTGTTTGCAGCGTGGCCGCGGAAAACCCCGAAAGGCCAAAGCGGCCGGAGTTAAGGAAAGGACATGGCAAAGCAGTGTCAAAGGACATCCTGCGCCAAAATTGAAAAGGACAAGAAAAGGACATTCGACAAAGTTCATCCGCTGAACTCCTGGGGTGCTAGCTTTCGAAAGGATTTTGGACAGATGGGGTTTGTGAAGGCCCGTCTGCCTGAGAAACATAACCCCTGGATCCTTGGTTCAGCGACTGTGCGCACTGGCCGCCCGTTCAACAGTATCTGCCAGCTGCTGGGACTTCGCGATGGAAACTACCATCTCATCCGCTGCTCCTGCGCTCGACCCGATGTCCAAATCCTTTTTTGCGACCTAATTTCCCCAATTTCTGGCGACTCATTTCCTGAACTGGACTTCATTCTCACCGAAAACCGTCCCACCGTCATTTTCCCAAAGTCCATTTCCCTCGCATTTCGAATATACGCGTACCTACTGCGTACAGAGGCGGCGAAGCATCCCGATAAACGAGTTCCATGTCCCAATCGAATCCGAATGTACAATTCGCTCAACTTTGATTCCTACAACACGGAAACTCGTGAACTGTTGAAGCACGACCCCACCGACGATGACTACTGCCAAGTGGTAATTGGAACCGACTCGTTATCCGTTGGCGTAGCAATGGGCGTACGCATGGATGCCGTCCTCATCGGGACGATAGATGATACTGACGACCTGCTCCAGAAATTAGGCCGAGTGAATAGGACAAAGCTTGCCGGCGCCATTGCACGTGGAATTGTGTATGTTTCCGCCGCCACGCGAAAGCTTTCACAAAAGGCAGTTGACCGAGAAGAAACTGGAGCCTCAAAGGCAGGTGAAGTACTGCCCGATATCAGCATCGCGCGTTGAACTCTAGCGGAATGCAAAGTCACAGAAGTTGATAAACTCTACGATAACCCCGACTCTGATACTCCCTGCACTTGCGCCAAATGCTCCGCACTTCCGCCCTCATTGCGACCCGCCGCCTGCAACTGCAGTGGCTGTATACCCGAGAATCTTCCACCAATAAAAGCACAGGCTCGACGTGCGAAGGCGAAAGCAAAACCGAGTACTTGCCTGTCCAAAATTCAACGCGCCCACGGCGTTTCTCGGCTTCTCGATCTCCGCATCGAAATATGGCAGGTGGCTGATCAGTTAAAATTTTGGATGTTTCCCCGGCTCGTCTTCCTTTCCGACGCTCTAATCACTTCCATCCTCGACAATTTCTTTGTCCTCGACACCCTGGAGAAGGTTAGGACCTTCGTGAAACCCCACCAACACATCCAACACTACGCGCCTCGTTTGTTTGCGTTCCAGAAACTTATCCCCGAATTTACTCGGATTGCTGCGGACCGCAAGGCGGAGAATGCAGCAAAATTGAAAGCGAAGAAGGCAGCAGAGGCCTTGGTGGCGGCGGCGGCGGAAGCGACGGATCAGTCAGAGAATTCGGAGGGCGATTCAAACGAGAATTCAGACGAAGATGTTCCGATGGAGGATGTTGAACTCAGGTATGTATAACAATTTCTGCTTCCGTTCGTGCTCTAAACTGAGCCTCATCTCACAGGGACATTACCACAACAGTTGTGAACGCGCAGAGGCCAAGACCAAGACCCAAGCCCAAACAAACTGCAACCCGCGCGATGTAAGATTTATTTCCTTTGCGGTCATAAAAATCTGAGGCTGATTAACCCTTAGTGTGCCGCCTACTGAACCATCTTCCACACCTCGATATTCAACCCGGAGTAGAACAAAACAAACATAGCTACTAATCTACTCATCTTCACTGTCCTCATCGTGAATAATATCTGTATCATCCTCCTCTCCCATGTCAATAATGAGCTCGCCATCGTGATAATACATATCCCCTGGGGTCATAAGAACCGGCTCTTCATCTTCTGAATCATCCTCCCAGTCGGACTCATGCTCTGAGTCTTCGGGTATTTGAGAATTGGAATCTGAGCTGGGTGAACTGTGTAAAAGATGTCGGATGTGAGTATTCGTTGTCCGTTTAGCCCATTTTCGAAGAACCCCTCCTTTGAGCGCCTGAATACCGGCGAGGAAATTATCAACGTCGCGTCCATTGTCGAAGGTCCTCCCCGGTCGGCGCTTGTTTAGTTCGACCGCCTGATATTCACACAGCAGTGTCTTGACTTCGGGACGCTCGTGCAGCTTCTTGTGCCGACTCGAGCGCTTCTCCAGGCCTAAACTGGAGCGGAAGTCTGTCTTCAAATCGTAGATATCCTTGATGTTCCGGGACCATACATTTCGAACATGGTGTGCTCCATAGTCGGTGTCCTTTCGCTGCACCACGGGGTCGATACATCGGTTGAGGAATTCCTGGAAAATATCGCACGCCTTCGATCCTCCTTCCTTGCTGTCGGGATTTATTACTGTAGACATCAGTGTGGTGTCCCGGAGGAAGGGGTTGGACTCCATTTCGAGGTCCACAATCATCTCAAGGAGATAGCCTGTGTATTTTGAGTGCGCCGACCCCGCAAACGTGAATACCATGATCTGTCAGTCAATCAAACACAACTTCAACACCGGTAATAGAAAATGGCATACCTTGACCGCCTCCCACACCCGTCCAACCGCCCCCTGTGTTACCGCCGCAGCCACCTCTCGAGAAAGCATAGCGTTGTACATAAAAGTGCCGTTGTCGAACGCAACTTGATCTCCCAAGAACGTCGGCTTTGGTACCTCCACCGCGACTTTCTTCTTCGTTGTGGTAGCTTTTGCACTGCCGACTTTCAAGATCTTTGGCGCCCTTTTTTTTGGGTTTTGGGTGGGGGTTGAAGTGGTGGTTGGTTGTTGCCACGGTGCACCAAGTAGCGCTCGAGGGATGTCCGACGTGGCTTCATCTCTTGCATCAACCCGAATCTGATGTCGCATGCGCGGTGAAACGTATGTGTCGAATAATGTCTTTGATACCGTGTCGATCTCTTCAAACTGTGGTAAAGCCCCCCATTTGGCTCGGTCTTCAAAGTAACCGAAGATGTCGGTGGTGTTGAAATGCAAGCTATGAATCAACCGCCTTTAATTCGGTTACATAGTGTCGCACAAAACCACTTACACCCAACAATCCAACATGCACATATCACGCACTAGATTCAACAACTGTGCGCTCGGGTAATAATCCACCTTCTTCAGGTTGGCCGGCGGCGCACGTCCAATTTTCTTTTGCGCTGTTACCGAGTGTTGCCGGATTATTGTTCAACGGCGAACCCCAGTGCGTGTCGTTAATGCGACATAGATCAGTCCACATGAGATGCCAAAGCTGGAGCACCGGACGGAGCAATTCGAAGCTTTCGAATAGGTCGGGGTGATTCTGGAGGAACTGCTTGAGAAGGAGCATGTTATTGTAAGACATGCCGTCTCCACCCCCCAGACCATAAACGCGGATCGTAGTCTCCTTGGACGAGGCCGAGTTGGCGTAAGAAGTCAATGAATGCCTCTTTGAGTTCGGCAATGTATGTCTTTCTTCCCGCTGGTCGCCAACGTCATTGCATTGGTTTTCCCAGGCAGACAAGTGAGTTTGCCGACTTGTGTGCGGTACAGGTCATAAATTTCCTTTTTGTAGATGGCCGCCGAGGGAATGTAATTGGTGAGGGCTTCTGCAAACTGGAGTGCTCCAACGTCTTTCAGGTGCTGTTGGTCTATCATTCCAAGGAGGTCCTCCACCGTGATATTGGGGCGGTTACTCTGCTCGATCCGTTGTCGTTTATCCAAGGGATCCAGGGCTCGTACATCCACCGGAAACTCGAAGAAAGTCGCTGCAATTCCGATGACCATGCTGTTCTCGCGCCCAATACGCAGATCTCTTTGTTTGTGGAAGTGCTGGACGTTGTCAAAAATAATGACTTTGGCCATCGTTGTGAGGCTTCCATCTGGATTGTGTATAACCGAGATATCCCGACCGCGAGTGCGAATGATAACAGCCTTCTGGTCGGAAAATTCTTCCAGTGCCGTGGTAATGGTTTTAATAGACGGTGATGTTCCAAGTCGACAACTATGTGCAATAATTTCGGCGGGGACGTTGGAGGAGAGATATAGAATGCCGCGAGCTAAAGGAAGGAGTCGGGCCTGGTCATTCTTGCAGAAGTCGAGGGTAGAAAGGCAGCTGATGACAACCTTCGAATTTATCAGCCAACGATGAAAGAAGAAACCAGTACTAATTAAATTTACTCACATTCTCGTGGGGTCGAGATTTTCGAATCGTAATCACACCACCGCGTGAACGGGGCTTTGGTTCAGCAATTACACGCAAGAACTTGACTGCGAGGTGTTGATTCTCAAGAAGACTCGAGGTCGCGTGCTGAATTGCAGCTCCTAGATCTTCCCACTTCACGTTGTCGTACTCCCCATCCTTTTCCCGCCTCTTGACCCACAAGCCCCCGGAGGACTTAACTACCGCCCTTGACTCCTCCTCCAAATAATCAACGCAAGTCTGCGCGGCGAATGCAGTCAGTGCCTGTCGCACCGGTCGAACCAACAAGTACGAGGTTTCAGTGTCAAATATCATCTCGTCTTTACTGCGGCCGTACGGAGAGGTGAGCATTGCCCCGATAATTCCAGAGACTGTATATCTGCTTTTGCCAGCGAGATAGCTCTCCACAATGAGTCCATGACGCTGGGAACGATGCAGGGGAAGGTTATCGGGGTCTTTGTGAGCAAAGATATGATGAAGTGCTTCGCCTAGGGTCCAATCCAAAGTTTTCAACAAATCAAACAGTTGTTCAAGCTTCTGCTCGACCGTCAAGTCAGGGCGTCGTCGTTTGGGGGTCTGTCCATGAGGACTAGGTGTATCTGTGGGAAGGGATGCGCGCTCCTTACGCTTGGATGCTGGGGGTGGTGTTCGTAACGACATATCCATCACAAAGTCGTCCGACGTCTTGAATCGACCGAACATGGATATTACTTCGCTCAAAGCAGGGAAGCTGGGATTTATCGAAGAGGAACCGAAGGCCTTCGAGGCAGAGCACTCGAGAATGGCCTGTGGGGCAATGGGGGAGGTTGCATAAGAAGTTCATCAACAGAGGCCGCAGAAAGCTGGGGAGGGTTTGGCGGGATGGTTGCTGGTGTGGAAAAGAAGCTATTATAGCTTGTTGGTGGTTTAGGAGGGGAGGGAGGACGCAGACTTCGAAAAAACGAGCCGCACGGGGAGGTTTCGGCGGGGGTGGAGAAAGTATCATCAGCACGGGTAAAAAGCGGTGTTTCCAAGCCAGAAACACGAGCAGAAGCCAGTGTTTGGATGGGAGGCATTGCAGAAGCGTTACTAGCTTGCATCTGGTACGGAAGAGCGCCAGAAAACCAAAGCGAGCAGCATTCTGGGTGGATGTATGCTGGCTCGGGCGGGATGATGACGGGTTAGAGGTGCTAGGGAGCGCAGTGGATGGTGTAAGGGTATTGGTACTTTGCATTACAACGAGATAGGGCCTTAGAAGAGGTGAGAAGAGAGGTAAAAGACGCGACGCGAGGAAAGAGATGGTACTCGCTTCCGCTTGGGCCGTGGGAAAGCTGCACGTGCGGTCACGCTTTGCTCACGGGATTCGGGCTCCTTGGTCCGCGATGCCAACACATTCAGACTAATGTATATTGCAAATTACAGCCATCGTCAGTACCGAAGGTGCGACGAGAAAATTTCCTGTTTTGGATATTTTCAAAGAATTCCCCGTTTCTCGGCCATTTCTTAGTGGAATTGGATGAAGTCTAGCTAGAATTTACAGGCTAATTCAGCCCGAATTAGTGATAGAAGAAGATCTGTGAAAATATTGCATAGTGAAAGATCTTAGATTTGGGGCCATTTGGGGGTTGAATCTCATCTAGCAAGCTCGGGACCTGTTGAAATGGCCTGAGTTTATTGTATGGAAGGCTTGCATGAAATTCAAAAGATGTCATAGAATCGAAATTGTATATAACTCAGTCTACGGTGCTTATACTCACTTTGAAGCACTGGATAATCAGTCTGATCTACAAGTATTTGGAATAATTGCACGCAATCATGACTTCTATGCAATTCTGGCTCTATGACATCTTTGGAAATCTAGGCAGGACTTTCATACCAAAAGCCCAGGCCATTTCAACAGGTTCTGAGCTTGCTAGATGAGATTCAACCCCCAAATGGCCCGAAATCTAAGATTTTTCACTATGCAATATTTTCACAGATCTGCTTCTATCACTAATTCGGGCTGAATTAGCCTGTAAATTTTAGCTAGGTTTCATCCAATTCCACTAAGAAATGGCCGAGAAACGGGGAATTCTTTGAAAATATCCAAAACAGGAAATTTTCTCGTCGTGCCTTCGGTACTGACGATGGCTGTAAGGCTATAATGTAAAGTATTGAACAACTCTAACACAATGCACCTTTGCAAAATTTCAAAAAAAAGTGGGATGTCCTATTGTAGAAGAATAAACAGCATGGGATGTCCCATACCAAAGTGACTATGGGACATCCTATGTTAAGATAATTGTGGGACGTCCCACCAGTTAAAAAAACGAACAGGGTGGGATGTCCCATAATAATGTATGTATGGGACATCCCATGTTGAAAATAATGGTGGGACATCCCACAGTAAGAAAAAAAAAGGTGGGATGTCCCATGCCAATAGAACTATGGGATGTCCCATATGCAAAAATGGTGGGACATCCCATGGGGGTCTTGTGGGACGTCCCACATTGATAATAATCCAAGGGACATCCCATAGATGCATAGTGGGACATCCCATGGCATGTGGGAGGTGCTGGCATGTCCCATGATGTGTGTGGGACATCCCTTGCCTGTGTGGGATATCCCTTAACCGTATGGGATATCCCTTAACCGTATGGGATATCCCTTGCCTGTATGGGATGTCCCTTATGCATTCGAAAACATATATGGGGGTGTGGGACATCCCATGTGACATGTCACACCTGTATAGGGGCGAACAAGTAAAAGTTAAGCAGTAAACACAGACACAAGTCGATAAGCCACATACCTGTACATGTAAAAGTCAATAAATCGAAGCAACTCGATTGCACCTACCAATAGCCATGGGTCCACGCTCACCGACCAGCCTACCACTAGGCTGAATGGTAGTACAGTGGTGATATATATATATAAAGTGCTCAGATCTGTGTGATATTGCACGCACCGATAGCCATGGGTCCATGCTCACCGACCAGCCTACTACCAGGCCAAACGGTGGCCGTATGCCAACTCCAGAGCAGATTCAAAGGAAAGTGAAATTGCCCGGATCCATGTGCTATTGCACCCACCGATAGCCCTAGGTCTACAGTCACTGACAAGCCTACTCCCAGGCCGAATGGTGGTCAAATGCCTGCTGTAGGGCAGATTCGAAGAGAACAAAAGTGCCTAGATCCGTGTGGTATTGCACCCGCCGATAGCCATGGGTCCATGCTCACCGACCAGCCTACTACCAGGCCAAACGGTGGCCGTATGCCTGCTGCAGGGCAGATTAGAAGGAAAGCAAAAGTGCATGGATCTATGTGCTATTGCACCCACCAATAGCCCTAAGTCTACAGTCACCGGCAAGCCTACTATCAGGCCGAACAGTAGCACAGTTGCTCCGAAAATGACAGTGCTCGGATCCATATGCTATTGCACCCACCAATGGCCCTGGGTCTACAGTCACCGACAAGCCTACGCCCAGGGCGAACCGTGGCCATATGCCTGCTGCAGAGCCATTTCAATAGTTTCAGGCCCTGATATGGTGAAAATTTAAGATCTCCCAATAGGGCCACCACTGCATCCACAGAACACCCTCGCGAAGGGCTTTCAGATGAGCCTACTCACAGCCGAAACAGTCTACAGATGCCCCCGATACACCTCTTTTGATATTTTGATGAACTGGTGTTCCGGAGTCCTACTCTAAAAATAGCTTATGGGACGTCGGAAACCCAAAAAATTTCTCCGATGTCCCCCATGGGACGTGCTTCCACTGTCCCCCACTCAAATGGTGGGACGTCCCACTATACTGTGATATTCTGCTAGAATACCCCCCTCTTGGGTTAATTAAATTGGCAAAATAAATACCCCTTCGGGGGTCTGGTCAGGGTAGCCTGAAGTGGAAGAATGCTGAACAAGATAAAATAAAATACAATTGCCTCTGAATGAATAAGAAAATATGCTGCCCCGATTCCCAGAACAAATGCCAAGGGATTTGGGGGCACATGCACACAAGCACGCACGCGTGTTGTCCACGGGGGGGCTGAGACCGGGTGGGAACGGGAGACATGCGCGGGCATCTCACGGGCATCAGGAGAAGGCACCCAGAGACGCCTCACATCGGTGCCTGGCACTCCAGTAGGTGCCAGCACGCGCTGGAAGAAAACACACCATGCAGTGAAACGAGGGTGGAGATGCACCCACACCGCCTAGTGTTCCAAGCATCCAGCCCCCGTGTGCGTGCCCGGATGACTGTCCCAGAACGAAAAAAAGCCGCATAAATAAAGTGCTCCGTTCATTGTGTCTGCGCAGCACAGGCAGATGGGGACGCATGCGCGACAACACGCAGGCGTAACGGTATCACAACCGAGACGTACGCACCGTGCTGCACGCCGGTATCTCAAAATAAAATAAAATAAATAATAATAAATCGCCCAACGGGTAGCACAGGTGGTGTACGTGTCCCAAATACGCACGAAGAACGAAAAAAAAACAGGAAGAGAAAACCAAAAAAGACTCGCTGTCTTCCGCCTTCCTCCAAGTCAAATAAAGTCACGACCATTCTGCACCACACGTACCCCCTGGAAGGGCGAAAACGATGGGGTGGAGGTGTTTAATGCCCCGCGATTCAAGTGCGTTGTGAGTGGTGTAACTGGTGTTTGTGTGAAGTCGCGGAGGGTGATTTGGCAATTAGTCGTAGTGGTGTCGCAGCGTCTGGTGGGGTTGTTGAGGTAAAGGCAGTAGTGAGGGCGGAGGAGAGGGTGGTCCCGTCGGTGCCTCACTGCGTTCAGGGCCCCCTTAGACGGCGGGTTGTCGAGATGTCTTGTTCGCCACAGCCGCCGGGTGCTGCCGAGCCGCTGTTAGCCGTCTCGTCAATCCAGTATAGTCCGTCTTGGGTTGCCTCGCCAGGCTTCCACAATCTAGGAGATGTAGCAGGAGGGGAGCGAAGTGCGCCGGGCCCACCTCAACTGGCAGAATCGAGGCAGTCGTCGGGGAGCTCAGTGCGCCTCAGCAAGCGCGATGGCTAGGCACGTAGATTACGGCAAATCTAGACGCATTTAGACATCTCAACAAGTCTACAATAGGTCTCACCATCAACTCAACGGGTGTTAATGTCTAGACCAATAACAGATGGATCAAAAATAAAAGAAAGGTCCGCGTGTGAACGAGTAGCCTGAACGCGTAAATGCGCGAATCGGCTCAAGGAAGAAATGAAGAAGGGCATGTAACGCACCGAATAAACCACCTCCGCACCCGTAATCACATCAGATTTATTGTTCCCGCCATAGAGCCCACGAGCGAGTGAAATTTACGTGGGTACGCAGGCGCCTTTACGTTTGTGAATGCGGACAAGTCGAGAATGCGGACGAGTCGAGGGCCGGTTCTTGTCGTGCCGTGACGCAATATTCGAATGCCGGTGTTCGTCGCCTGCATTGGTCTCTGTTGCTGTTGGCGTCGTTGCGAGAAGGAAGTGAATCGCGCCGTGAGCGATGCGAGCACTGGTTGTCGTTGAGGTCTTCATGTCAGTGAGAACGCTAAAATCGGCCGTTGTCGTTGTCCGTTTCCCTATCCCGTTCTCTTTACCTGAGTTTTATAACCATAGTCCCCCGTGAAAGCAAGGTGAAAGTCATTGTAGAGCGGCGGGTCGGGACCAGAGTAAAGCTAGCAGCAAAAGCAGTAACAGTGCAAAAGCAAGCAATTCCAAAGTACAGCCTGAGTCCAAGTAGAGTAAAGCACTAGACACCGATAAACAGGAAGCCAAGAGGAAGCGGGGAAGGTGTTGCCACACTGCCGTAACGGATTGACATGGGCACCACTTGCCCTTTCTGGAGGGTCCCCATGTCGCTTTCTCCCTCCATGTCCATCGCAGCTTGGAAATGAAGGTATAGCGTGTCGGGAGAGGAGAGCGCCGGTACTTTGGTTATGCTATTGATTAATCTTGGTGCTGAATCGGACAGATACTACTTGGGTTTGAGGCCACTGCTCCGCATGGCAGTACGAGTCCTGTTTATCTTCCTCTCTCTTTCATTCATCTCTTCTTCAGTATGTACCATTCAGCCACTAAAGGTAACGAGTCACCTCCGTATCCTGTGATCTAATTTTTGGTGAGAATGTGGGCCCAAAGGCAATGCGGTAGAAGTGCCTCGTAAATTAGGTGCTATCCTATACTCACAGGCCAGGAAAAAAGGAAAATTTAGTCTCAAAACAATGAAGACGGATGAACGCAGAACCAGCAAAAAAGTCCAGCAAAACCGGTGAATCCAAAATGTGAAATACTGTTCACATCAAAATTCAAACTCTCTTCGGGAAGAATGAGCGTGAAACGAAGAGAAAAGAGATTATCCTACCTGCCCTGTACATCTCCTGCAATCGCTGTCCGCCTCTGTCAAGTCCTACATACCCCAGTTGAGAGAGTAAGGTGGACATTGTTGAAGTAACAGTAAAACCTCCGTCCGACATCATTGACAACGCGGACGCGAACCATCCAACTTAAAAGCAAACACCACACTCGTCCAACATGTACCAGAGCAATCGACTCAGCGTGACTCAAAGCAATGTGAGTAACAAAAATGTACCACGTCAGCAACCCGGTGAGTCATGCCCAGTTGAAAGGACATGTATAGAGCCAAAAGACAACACCGAGTCATTTGAATGCAAGGCACGGAATTTCCAATGAACATGTCAACCATCTGAACCGCAGCATCAATTATCGCATCAAAACTTCCGCCGGCACAATACTTAACCTCGGAAGACAAGAATGCACCATATCTGTAGTCTGCCGTGAACCACATCTGTAGTCTGCCGTGAACCACATTCATCGTCTCCAGGTCGCCCGTCATCACAAAATGGACAGCAGAGCAAGATTCCTTGCATGCCTGGAAATCCGACATGAGTTATGTCGTATTTCAAACTCGGACCGGGAGAAGAGGAGCATATAAAAACTGTTACACGGCGCTACCAAAAAATAGAGACAGGAGAACCCATTCGCTTCCTTCTCGTTGGAGTGGTGGTAGGGGTAATCGAATGAGAAAACCAAGAGCGGATGAGCAATAAAAACAACAAACCACACGCGTGGTTCTAACATCCCCAAGATTATAATTCTGGACACACCACCAACAATGTGCCCCTTCTTATGGATCATATTCGTGAAACAAGTCAAGACCCTGGGCCAAGTAATAGTCAGCGAAAGCTGTAATATGGACAAGGCGAGTATCTTCCCGTAAATTTAAATCAGCGTGATTTTTTATTCACTGGGTACACCCGATGATTATCTGCAGCTCATTATAGACAAGGAACTCTGGTGTCAAGGTCCCACGGAGACGCATCCCGGCTGCGTCTACATGCACACGTCAAGAGAGACCCAGCTGACAGCCCATTTGGTCACAACAATGTAAAATCTTATGGCGCTTGCCATAAAGCCCAATGTAAAATCTTATGGGACAAGTAAAGTAAAGCACCGGCAAAAGGGATTGAACCGGAGACCTGTTGGTTTCTTACAACATTAGGAAAGAAGAGTTATAATCAACTAGACTAAAGAAGCTATGGTAAATTTGTTTGTTGCCCCAGTTAGGTTAAGCTCCACTTACCCTAACTGGGGCTGCCAATTCCCAACCTAGGGCAGGCAAGCTGCCCTAGGTCTCGGCTATTGTTTGTCACTGCTAATTATGTGTTTTGGAAGTTTTCAACCCTAACCTAACCAACCTAACCAACCCTAACTGACCCTAACTAACTAAGCTAACCACCCCAAACCCTAACCACCGAGGCAAATATACCCCTGAACCCTGACTCTAACCTCTAACCCTAACCCTGACCCTAAAAGAACCCTAACAAGTGGCCCTATGCAAGCCATAGTGGGTGGAAACTACTATTTAAATGGTGTAAGGCCTATAGTATATACCATCAGTGCAAACATCTTTGAATTCCCCTTTAGCCCAGTTATTAACCCTTCTGTGCCCGGAAAATATGGAAACCCAACATGCTTTTGGTTCAATTCGTGTCTCGGCCACTTTATTTATTTAATTTGTGCCCTAGAAGATTTTGCATTGTGTTTTATGGCCAGAGCCATAAGATTTTACATTGTTGGGCCCATATAAGGTGCAGCCA
Source organism: Mycena metata (assembly GCA_029378385.1). Taxonomy (NCBI): domain Eukaryota; kingdom Fungi; phylum Basidiomycota; class Agaricomycetes; order Agaricales; family Mycenaceae; genus Mycena; species Mycena metata. Next base: position 45,410 of record JARKIB010000185.1, read on the forward strand.
GCTGGGGAATAGCTCAACATATCTACAGCGAGACGAAGATCTGAAACTAGTACTGACCAGGCAGTGATCAATGTCGCGAATGAATTCGTGGGCGGCGCGCTAAACGAAGCAGCAGAAGAAGGTACCAAGTTCGGGGACAAAGCGGCCGCGCTAGAGACAGGTTCCCTCATGGTAAATTTTCTAACGATTTTCAGAGCCGACAAACCAGCGACCAAAGCATCAGCAAGAACGCAGCTGTGGAAAGGGGCTAATTGTCACAATCAAAGCCTTATATTGTCCGGTCCAGCAGGGCTGGTGGATTGGGGAGTGAGATGTGGTAGGACTTCGAGAAATGAATCGAATAAAAGACTTAAGGACTACAAGCGTACTACTACTCGTATTTATACTGTTCTGGACACTGGTTGAGAGATTCAAGTTTTTCAGCACAATTTATGGTGAAAAATGTTGTTTGTTTTTCAGACATTTTTCACTGAAAAAGTAGGTGAAAAACTCAAATCATTTTCACTATTTTTTAAGGCCAAGGTGAAAAATTCAAAAGAAAAGCAAAATGTGGTGAAAAATGTTTGAATTTTCCACCTACTTTTTCAGTGAAAAATGTCTGAAAAACAGACAGCATTTTACACCATAAATTGTGCTGAAAAACTTGAATCCCTCAACCAGTGGGATGAGGGTCAAGGGTACGAACTATTAAACTAAATATGTGTCCTCGAGGATAGCGTTCAAAGTATGATCGCAGCCGTCAGTGTATATTAACTTAACGTGGTAATGTTCCGTCTGTCCATGCTGTGTTGACATGTGTTAACTTGGTGTATGTCTCGCGCGGTGATAGCCATCTATGTATTTTGGTCTTTGGCATCTAGCCAGCATTCTCCCAGTCATCCCATGCTTGTTCCCGAGGCGCTGGAACAATAATAATAGGCGTTGGAGCGATTAGATTAGGTCCTAATCGTGACATTACCCCCCCTCTAGGATCGATGTCCTCGTTGATAGGGACGAAGGTGTTTGTCTCTGGAATAAATAACTTCTTCGTCGAGTATTGTTGCGACTCTTCGCAGCATTTATATCATTTGACTAAATAATCCTAATGACCCTTCGGAAATATCGGCAAAGCGCGGATGCTGATACCGTGATCTGTGTTATATTTACCGTCTCCGGAAGTCTTAACTTCCAGGCCGCTACCCCGACCTTCTCCAAGATCTCATACGGCCCCAGCCGGAGATCATCGAACTTCTTGGTCGGTCGATCGGTGGTGATATCTTTGGCTTCAAGCGACACCTTATCGCCGACTTTAAATACGGGTGTATCACGCCTGTGTGCGTCATAATGTTTTTTTTATTGTTTTTTGGGTTTTTTCCAGTGCAGCTGCCGCCTCATCACAGATTTTTTTTCATTTTCTCGGCAAAGTCGTTTGCATCCTCGTTGCGCGACTCGACCGCATTTTGGATCCCCTTCCAGGGGTTGAGTCCCGCGTTCACGAAGAACGGTGACATGCTCGTTGACGAGTTACTTTATTGTTGTGAGTGAACTCGGCCAGTGCAAGTCACTCTGCCCAATCCGATTGGCGATAATTTACATAAATACGGAGATATTTTTCGATCTCCTGGTTCATCCGTTCGGTCTGGCCGTCTGTGATCGGATGGAACGCCGTCGACGGGTTCATCTCGATGCCGAGGAGCCGGTTAAGCTCCTTCATGAACCCTGATACATATTGTACATCTCGATCCAATATAGGGCAACTCCTTCCAAGCTCAGCTCTATATTTACTGCCTCGGCGTGGATCATCTTCGAGAATGTATCCACCCAGACTTGAATAGCATTAAAACCATTGCTGACCGGCAACGGCCCGATAATGTCCATAGATATAACCTGCCAGGGTCCTTCCACAATCTTGTGCGGGTTTAGCTTCCCCTGTTGGTACCTATGTACCGTCGTCCTTTGGCATGGCTCGCATGCTTTAATGTATTTGGCGACCTGATTTCCCAGTCGAGGCCACCAATAATTATGTTCAATCATCTCTTGGGTCCGGTTCGCTCCGGGATGGCCCAAGAGGGCGTTGTCATGGTGTAAATTAATAGTTTTGTCTCGCAACTCCTTGTTGCGCGGCACATAGATATCGGCTTTGATCTGTGACATGATCTCGGCCTCCGGTCCCTCCACATAATCTGCTGAGATCGGAAATATTCGGGTTTGAGAAGAATAACATCCTCGTTGTCATTCTTTCCTTGGTCGTGGTCCGCCCGGCCGGATAATAAGTCGGCTTTTTTATTCAGGGCCCCGGGCCGATGCGATAAAGTAAAGTTGTACTCGGATAGTTCCACTATCCAGCGTGCTTGCCTCCTATTTACCTTTTGAGGACTTTTAAAATACTGCAGATTTTGATGATCTGTCCAGATCTCGAACGTCTGCCGCGCTCCCATCAAGAGAGATCTCCACTCCTCCAACACGAGCATGATCACGAGCATTTCTTTGTCGTAAATCTCATAATTTTGCTCCGTCTCGTTCAAGCCGTGGGACTGGAACGCCACCGGGCGCCACCCCCCCCTCTTGCTCCTGACTGAGCACAGCTCCTGTTGCTCCTTCTGACGCAGCAGCCTCCAGACGGAATTTCCCGTCGTCTGTGGGAAGCGCCAGCACTGCGTCTTCCGTGATCCGATCCTTTAGCTTCCGGAACGCGGCCTTCTGCTCTTCTCCCCAGGAGAAGCCTTCTTTTCCTGTCAGGCGTGTGAGTGGCTTGGCCACCTGACTGTATCCCCGCACGAACTGCTTGTAAAAGTTTGTGAACCCCAAAAACGCCTGAACCTGCTTGAGGTTCTTCGGTTCCGGTCACTCGGTGATCCCCCGGATCTTCGCAGAGTCCATTCGTACGGAGTTGTGGCCAATAATTACTCCGAGGTACTCGACCTCAGCCCGCTCGAACTCGCATTTCTGCGGTTTAAGGTATAATTTATTTTTTTCCAGGATGTCCAACACCCGTTTAACTATTAATCGGTGTTCCCCCAGGGACTCCGTGAAAATAAGAATATTGTCACGGTAGACGATGACTTTTCCTTCATTGATCAACTCTCAGAGGATCTCGTTCATCATCATCTGGAAGGTGACCGGTGAATTTGTCAAGCTGAAGAACATCACTAGCGGCTCGAACAAGCCGCAGTTGGTTCGGAATGCCACCTTCCATTCGTCTCCCTCCTTGATCCTAATATTATTATATCCCCACCGAATATCCAGCTTCGTGAAGATCTTCGCTCCTCAGAGTTTATTTACTAGCTCCATGATCAGCGGCAGGGGATAACGATTCTTGATCGTCATCTCGTTGAGCTTCCAATAATCTTGTACCGGCCAAAGGCTTCCATCCTTCTTTTTAATAAAAAATAACACCGAAGCCATAGGCGACTTCGACGGTCTGATACATCCGCTCTTCAAGTTCTCCTCTAGGAACTTAGTCAACTCTCCCTGCTCCGTCTGCGATAACGGGTAGATCTTGCAATTGACCGCTTTGGAGTCCGGCTTCAACTCAATTGCATGATCCCACGGCCTCTTTTCCGGAAGTTGGTCAAATGACTCCTTCGCAAACACCTGCATGTATTCGCGGTACTGTTCCGGAACCGTATCCTCTGTCATCATTTCTTTCCCCTTGTTGGCCTCTTCTGCCATCTTCTGCGCCTGGGTCTCCTTTAGGCGTAGGTCCACGTGCTCTGCAAAGTCAACCATCAAGATTGCCTCGCCCTCCTCGAGCACCTCCTCGTTTCCAGCCCTCCGTCGCCTCGGTGCCTTTCATGTTGCACTCTGGCGGGCACCGACTGAAGGTTATTTTTTGGGACCTCCAGTCGACCTCTGAATTGTGTTTGAACAACCAGTCGTACCCGATAAATATTCTGGCCTTGCCGAGATTTGTGACGAGGAACTTCATTCGTTCTCGGTGGAGTCCTACTCCCATAATTAATTCTACATAATGCGTGATCTGTCAGCATTTTGTGCAACAATTTTCTCGGATCCATCAGCATTTTGTGCAACAATTTTCTGGTCGAGCTCCCGGAACTCAAGATTTTCTGCCTTTGCATATGCCCGGTCAATGCACGTGGTAGTGCACCCGTTGTCCAACAACGCTTTGACTCGGCGTGTTTTCCCCGTGTCGGGGGACATTAAGTCCACGGACACCAGCATCTCATGATGCTTCCTCTGCCTCTGGAACGAACTTCCGGAGTTCTTGCGCCAATCGGTTCTCATTTATCCCGAAGGCGCGTCATGCAAGCCACCTGACTGCCTCCTGCTTCTTGAGTCCAAATGGGACTCGGGTTCTTTTTGGCGCTTCCTCCCGTCCTTAGGATTGAGCTATCGTGGCAGCGCCGCCCTTTTTATCCACGCTATTTTTCTCACTGGTTTGGGTTCTAGGGGCCTTTTTGTAAGCGCTCCAGCGCTGGTTCTGTTCGTTTAATTTATGATTCTTAATATTACGAATGCGATTCTGATTCTCCAAGATACGTATTTTTTTTGAATTTTTCTACATCATCTACTACTATATTGTCCTTTGTACGTAGAGTGGTGCGTTGTTTTATATAATTTAAGAAACTGTCCTTGTTCTCGGTCGGTTCACATCAAGTGGAACATATTTATTCATGGGGGTGGGGGGCACCGATTCAGCCTTGATCGGGGCCCTCCTTAAAAATCCTGGCCGTACATGGCCCGGGCTTGCTCAAAGAGGAATTTGTAGTCCTCCTTTGAAATTTCTGCCGTTCGCAGGGCGCGAACGTTGAGCTTTCCATGCTCCCGGCATGGGTGTGGGCACTTGCGTGCCATGTGTCCCTCCTGGTCACAGTTGTAGCACTTGAAGGGTTCCCCCCTCGAGCGCAAGGCATCGATGTCCATGGGAGCAACTTCTCCCAGGCCGAGCTTCTTCGCCAAGTTTGGCGCGGTCCCCCTGGTATTACCGGCGGGTTCAGTTTCGCAGGAGCTCAGAATTGGGTTCCGGCGGCTCTCAGCTGCTGCGCCTTGCGCAGTTTCTGCCTCTCCAGGATGCGACTGATTATCATCATCCTTTGCTTCATTCCGGCGTAGTAATCCGGAATCTCTATACCCCCGGCATAGAGTTGCGTGCGAACCTCCTCGTTGACGAGGTTCTCGAGGTTCTCGCAGAGGAACTGATCATAGGTTCCTCTGGGCTCGTGCGGGTCATAACCCGCCTCTTCTGCATTCAACTTGAATGCCTGAATGAAGTCCGCCAAAGCGGTCTTCCCTTGCCTCGTGGTGGTGAGGCGAATGTACGCCGTCTGGCGCACATTGTGGTCCTCAACGTCCTTCCTAGGTCATCCAAGAAATTCCCAAAGGTGTAGCCAAAGGGTAGCGTCATCTGCGTCGAGCGTTCTCCTGCACCAATTATGGACCCAGTTGGAGGCTGGGCTAGGCGCGCCGTCTTTGCTGCCTAGCAGCGAAATGGTGAAGGCTATTTTTGTCTTCAGAGTGCCAAACTCCGCGCCGTATGCCCAAATGTAATTTTTGAGGGCGTCATTCCAAGTATCCTTGGATTTGTCGTTCCCGTTGAAGTGCGGCGGGAGGCAAGGGTGATTTCCGAGGGCGGGGCCCTCGGGATAAAGAAGGGGAGTGCGGCTGCAGGAAGTCTCGGGGATGCTGGGTCGGGGGCGTGGGGAATTCTTGGAGGGTCCTCCATCTGCGCGTCGGGGGTCGGGGCACGAGTCGGTCTCGGGGATGCATGTTGAGACATGTCCGTGATGGTAGGGAAGGATTGGTAGAGGGCGGTAGTGGGAGAAGGGGAGAGGGATGGCACAATAGGCGCGTGTGTTAATCGGGGAGGGGAAGAGGGCGGCGGGGTCGAAGTGGACGCCAAGGCTCCGGTCGATGGTGCACGAGGCGTCGCGACTTTTCTTCTGCCGCACTAGGTGGCCGGTGGGGTCAAAGAGAAGCTGTTGCAAACAGAACTACCCCGGGCCTTCTCTTCACGTGCCCGATGATAGCGAGATGGGCCTCTCCGAGGATCGGCCCAGTACTCCTGTGACTGCTATTGTTCTGGGACGGACTCAACGTTTCCCGTAGAACAGTGTCTGTCTGTTTATAGAGTGGCCCTCTTTGATTGTCGGTGCCGGATATGCCTTACGTCCGAGCCACGTCTGAGAAGTCGATAGGGATGGGGAAAGGGATGGAGTACGCAGATAGTGCGTGGATAAAGGTGAACAGGGTGGGAGGAACGTACAGGACGTAGGTAGGGTGTGGGAGTTTTTTGTGGAATAGTGGTACCCAATAAGTGCGCAGGGGGATGGTGTGGAAAGGAGGTCGGAGATGGCGGTACGGTGTGGTAAGAGGTCAAGTCTTTTATTATGTCACAATCAAAGCCTTATCTCGCCCGGTCCAGCAGGGCTGGCGGATTGGGGAGTGAGATATGGTAGGACTTCGAGAAATGAATCGAATAAAAGTCTTAAGGACTACAAGTGTACTACTACTCGTATTTATACTGTTCTGGATGAGGGTCAAGGGTACAAACTATTAAACTAAATATATGTGTCCTCAAGGATAGCGTTCGAAGTATGATCGCGGCTGTCAGTGTATATTAACTTAACGTGGTAATGTTCCGTCTGTCCATGCTGTGTTGGCATGTGTTAACTTGGTGTGTGTCTTGCCCGGTGATAGCCATCTATGTATTTCGGTTTTCGGCATCTAGCCGGCATTCTCCCAGTCATCCCACGCTTGTTCCCGAGGCGCTGGAACGATAACGATAGGTGTTGGAGCAATTAGATTAGGTCCTAATTGTGACACTAATTGGACCGCTGCAAACATATAGCCAGGAAACTTACACTTGTTTGTGCAGATTAGGGTAGGCGGATTGGTCGTGGTTCGATTTCAGGTGGATGTTCGAATCAGCCGGCCGACAATTTATTATGTCATTTTTCGGGCATCTCGGGCAGTGTTCAACCACTAAGAGCTGCTTCATTCCTTTGCATTATACTGTTTGAATATACTCTTCAATCAGCCACAGAGATGGTGAGCCATCTGGATTCTTGATTCTTAGTATATTTGTAGGGAAAGGTACGGGTGATACCGTGGGTGTCACAAGGTCACACCGCACCCGTGACCCGTGATACCGCCACCCGTACCCGTACCTGCACAATAACCGTGGGAAACAACCGCAGTATTTACATTAATACGCATGGTTCAATTACCACGGTATTTTACCATGGTATTTCATTGGCATTTCACTTCTTTTGTTGAATTCAGACCAAAGGAATATACAATAGGTCATGCTTATCACAAACAACTACTCACACATGCTGCACATGCACAATACGGTAGATTACGGTGCTTTAAACAAAAATAATACTTGTGCATGTGACCAGAAACTGATTTCTGGGTGAAGAAAAGGTGGTATGGGTAGCCGTATCCTGCCTCTCTGCATTTTATTCATTCCCGTCAGATCTTAAGTTCAAACCCCGTAGAGTACACTTTTTGAGGGCCGCGGTATTATGGGTACGGTAACGCTGCGGGGTGCAAAACCAGCTACCGTACCCGCACCCGTGGCACCTGTACCCGTAATACCGCGGTTATTGCCGAACCCGTGCCTTACACTATATATTTGTACACTCCGTCAAACATACCCAGGAAATTGGGTGAATTTATAATGAATGGTTGGATCATGTGACTGCATCACGAACCAAGATCCGCAATGGATAAGAACATAGGGGGTCCCATGAATAAATTATATAAACTGGCAGTTAATTCCGGTGCCTCTTGATGGGTGCACTCTATAAAAGCATTGTCAAAAAGTGCTGAACCCCTGTCCATGAACATGTCTAAAGTGCCTTTTACGCTTGTAGAATGCTTATATCTTCCCAAGGAGACTTGGACACCCGTTGAGAAGCAAGATCCTGAATGTTACACACAAATTCATTGATTCAAGACTCCTTCCAAAGATTGCAGGACTGTAGATTCAACATAAGGATTTTGTTGTATGTCGATGCTGGGATCAACACTGGCTGATCATTTCTTTCCCATTCTCCCTATCCTGCCTTACCCTTATACCACCCTACCATTCCAAATTGGGAGTAAAACCCATGAAGTAGTGCTGGGACTATGTTCTTTGCTCTTTAACCACTGCCCGACATGCCCGAAAAATGACATAATAAATTTCGGCTGGCTAACTCGAACATCCGCCTGAAATCGAACCGCGACCAATCCGCCTACCGTACTCGTTTGCGCAGATCTACAAAGTTCAAGCATCAAATGTGGTGCAGCTGTATCATACACCGTGTTACAACAAAGGATTAAGGGCCAGAAATATAAAATGACTAGGAACAGGCACTGTCAGTAAATTACATTCTTTACGATCAGCGCCGTCAGTAAATCCTAGAACTTCCGTAGTCTGTAGTTAACCGCGCCACTGATGCACGCTCGCCAAACTATTACCAATCTTTTGACGGATGATTACAAATCGTTTTCCCCCTCCCTTCCCACTGCTTCATAGATCATCCTGCAGTTGAAATTTAAACAAATTGGTACCCTTTACTACCTTATGAAGGCATCTGTCCCTTTACAATATTTTCTTTTGTACACCGTTGATTGAACCAGCATCTCGGCTTTTGGTACATGCCGTCGGCATGCCGGGCATCAAATCTCGGCATCTTCGTTCTTGAAGCTTCACAACTAACTTTGGCTGCAGGGAACACTTGGGCCAATGTACTGAGCGTTGTAGAGGCTGCAAATCAACGAAAAATGCGTCGAAGGACTCACCCCAACACCCGAGAAAAATTGTGATCTGTCATAAGCGGGGGAGCGATCAATTGATCACTCTAATCAACAGACTACAACTTGCGAGGTACGAGCAAAATGTTGTAGCGTCTGTCTACAAGAGACTAGAACTTCCACGAGCAAAAACAATTGGCTCAGCAAAAAAGGGGCAGACGGCGAGAAAATGAGCACACACTAGCGAATTCTCCAGGCTCCTCGATCACGATGAATCACAGAAAATGACTCCAAACAAATGCGCATCAAAGTAAAAATGTCTGTTGAACAGGTCGAATGAGTCACAAATCTCAAATTCGAGTCATCTTGGTTGCAAACAACACGAAAGCAGCATCCAACGTGGCACGTTGAATCAGGCAAAAAGGGAGGACCCAGAAGACCGGATGTCGAGATGCTGCGATGTTAACGCCAGAGTCCATCAAAAAAGAGGTGATGAGACATTGGCGGTACGGGACACAAGGAGCCTAAAGAACGAGTCTAAAAATAAATTTTCAGGCCTCGTAATTCAATTCTCCTCGATCTCTTCACTGCACTCGGCACGCTTTCTTGGTTTACTAGTCTTCTTTCAGCCTCTCTGGTCTCGTTTCAGCGCGGCCTTGAGGGTATCCCAACAACACTAGGCTCGTTCATTCTGCCGGCTACCCTCGGAGTTCTCTAGCACCGATTTTCCTAGCGCTCAGTTATCGCTTTATTAAAGCATGTTGCAAGCGCCACCAGCACAAGGCCCGGGTAATTCAACGCGAGGGCAACACATTCGACCTGCCTTGAATTCAAACATATGTACCTCTTTGCAACGCATTCGCTTAATCTAGGGTACTCGCTAGTTTCCGGTGCACACCTGTGCACACGCTGAGTCCGACTCGGAATAGGTCAGCGTCTGACGCGAGTCCACTTCGATTCAAATCACCTTACGATACTCCAACGCGCGACCCATATTACCCAACCTACCCGATTCCAACATGCATTTTGTTCTTCTTCCGTGCCGCCATGTGGTTACGAAGCCAAACCGAGTCGGCCTCACTGCAATTTACGCGATATGCATGTTTCTTTGACCTCCCCTCTCGACCGCGCGCTTCGGCAACACAAAAATCAAAATCTTGACCTCAAATATTCAACGTAGGAACAGTATACGTACCCACTTGGCGCAAGTTGTGATGACAAGAAAGAAAACTACTTAGGGCGTCCCAACCGGACGCTGACGGCGGTAAGTGCGGTTCTTCGGCGCCGTATTGGTTTTTTGGATGTTAGTCAGGGAAGTTGCCGTTCCTAATAGTGAAGGTGATTAAAAGCAATTTATTCGATTGCGGAGGGACTCACAGCGGAGATTTGGGTCGCCTGAATCGTCGTAACCTGCACAGAAGGATACATAGCATGAACATTGAGATGTGATAACAAGAAGACAAATGTTGGTGAAGAAAAATGTTGGAGCGGCAAGTGGCGGCAAGTGGCGGCAAGTAACAACCACCACCACTGGGTCTCGCACAAGCAGCGGAATTGATTAAAGACTTCCGGTGAGTACGAACATGAAGACCTCACATCACCACGAGGAAAATCTGATATTCTTTAGCCGCTTGGCACAAGTTGTGATGACAAGGAAGAAAGCTATGTAGGACGTCCCAACTGAACTCTGAGTAACGGCGGTAAGTGCGGTTCTTCGGCGCCGTATCGGTTTTTTGAATGTTAGTCAGGGAGGTTGCCATTCCTAAGAGTGAAGGTGATTAGAAGCAATTTACTCGATTGCGGAGGGACTCACAGCAGAGATTTGAGTCGTCTGGATCGTAATTTGAACAGAAGGATACACGGCATGAACATTGAGATGTGATAACAAGAACACAAATGTTGGCGGCGGCAAATGCATATCACGACCAAGGGTCTCTGGTGCATCTAGCAGGATGAGTTCAGTCGCAGTAACCATACGAACGGAAACCAGTACCTATCAAGTCTCGGGCCAGATCGAACCTTCGCACTCAAGACTAAAATTGTGGCCACCTGCGATAATGTGCGCAAGTTCTTCACCCTCCAAGGCCCAAGGAGGCCACGGCTCGCGGAACGCATAGTCACATTGCTGCTCGTAATCCTTGCAAATTTCCAACCGGAATGACTGTAGCCTAACGTTCCGCAGCATTTGAATTAGCAGTGTGTAATCGATTCTGTGTTCGAGGACAGAGATGGCCATTGTCCGCAGCTGGGGAAGTAAGGTCGGGAGTGTCGAGTTGAGGGAAGTGAGCAGGTTGTTATTGTCCCACCCGTCCATTCCGAGGTGAAGATGCAGCGTGGTGAGGCATGGACACGCTCTGAGGCACTCGAGATGCTGTTCCGGGCTGCAACCCGCGAGGTTAACATCAAGGTAGTCGAGTGTGCAGGCAGAGCGTGAAACCAACGAAAGGAGAACATCCAAGTCAAGAATCTCGGTGATGCAGAGGCGCTTGAGATTCGGGAGAGTGAGGAGGGAGAGTGCACGAGTGATAATACTAATAGCCTCCGAGTCGTAGTTGTCCTGCTTCAACGTCAACGAGCGAAGCTGCAGTAACGTGATGGCCGGTGAGGCGACATCCCTCGTCGTCTTCATCGACCAGATAACATTGGAAAGAAGGGGAAGTTCGGTTAGGACGTGCAACAACGTCGTCACTTCTGTAGCTTGGAAAACTTCCAAGCTCGTCAGAGATGCGATGAACGGGATTGCTGTGACGGGGAGGGTGGGCAGAAGGAGCTCCTGGAGGCAGGGACTGTTTTCTAGCCGGTGCAGGATGTCGCCCTCAGTCAGCACGTTTGCTTCTGGTGGGCAGTACCCTCCGCTGTCAAGCTCGAGGTACCGCAGATTTGGAAAGTGCGCCAACTGTCGAACCTGTTCGCCGGGAAGCATTAGGAGTTTAAGCTCCTGCAATTGAGCGGAAATTGTCCGAAGGTATTCCTGCGGCAGTTTGTGACCGCGACCGCTAAAAGTCAATGAAAGCAGATATCCCTTGGCGCGCGTGGACCAGGTCTCGAGCAAGAAGGCAGACCCGTCGCCGGATCCGGGGAGATGGAAGGAGCTCCATAGCTCGCACGTCGACAGCGCGACTTGTCGCCAATGCCGACAGATTTGCGCGAGAAGAAGCGGAGCCGCAGACGGGGACGGGAGCACATGTCCGTCGTTCGGGAGGCAACCAACAAAAATTCTGGAGGTTATTTCGTTTGGGAGGGTCAGGACTGGGTACTTCACGGCCGCGAGAGCTGCTTTTACGCCTCGCTCCATGTCCTCCAGCTGCTCGAGATATTTCCTGCATTGGTCGATGGTGCTCGCAATTTCCACCAGAGATGTGCGCTGCTGTGCGGCAGAGGCTTCAGCAGTCGGGAGAATGGGCATGTCGAACGGGGACATCGTGGTGGACGCGTCGAGGACGGGTAAGTTGGACGGGAATAGAGGACAAAAGGAAGCTCAGAGGAAGTGAGGTACGAATGATCTCGGCCGAAGACTGCCGACCCGGCACTTTGACCCGACCACCTGCTCAAGTTGGTCTGCAAAGTCTGCGCTCCCGAGGCTGGGCTTGAATTACGAACAATATCTTGCTCCCTTGCCTTAGTCAACTACGGGCACTGAAAAACTCAATATTTTTGCCTCGGGCGTCATGACCCGTCAGTCAAGCTGGAAAAACGACGACCCACAGGTCCCTACACTGAATTATTTTTCTAGAATACCGGCCGTCTTTAGGAACTACTATAACACTTCCACAGGCACCTCCGCCCGCGACATGCGTCTCCACACGTACTCAGCACATGACACTGCGCGTCGGACGCCGTGCTCCCAGCGCCGAGGCCGCCTCTGAGTGTGCGGCTAGGGATAAAGTAGGTCAGCTCATACTTCTCCTTGAAAGAAATAGGCAGAGATAGAGAAAGGGAAGGGGGGAGAAAGGGGGGGTGTCATAACCCTACTCAGACGCAGAGCGATGGCTGTGAAAGCGCCACCCGACGTCTCCACCAACGCGCAGGACAATGACGCTCCGTCCACAATTGCCGCCGCCAAGCTACAGACCCCCGTCCGCGACTGCAGACGTCGGCCGAGTCCGTGTTCAAATTACCCTACGGAGATGCAAACGCGCACCACTTCACGCCATCCCCGTCCTGGCCAACGCGCGCGCAGGTTAGAGGTATCGCCCGCCACCGATCGGAACCCAACCCCAGTCACCTGCGAACGCCGGGCGTCGCAGTCCTCACCACAACGGCGCTGAACATCGGCCGCGCCGAAAGGGTACAGCCCTTCACGCGCATCCCCCCACACGCCATACTCCCAAGGGAAGAAACCTGACTCACCTCGCCCGCTTCCACTCCCATCCAAGGTCTCCCTCACCCGCCGAAACTCCCCGTCGAGAACATTGGCGCGCCGCGAGGGCCTTCGAGGGGTGTATTTTCTGAGAGGCGTTGGTTAGCTTGGAACTTCAAGGGAAAGGGAGGGGAGGGAGGAAGGGAAGATATGCACGTATCGGAGATAGAGGTGCGTGTCCATCGATCGCAGTGTGACACAGCAGGCAGGGAATCGATTTCGCCGTATGCGCTCCCTGAGAACACGCGCAACGCGAGCGATTCGTGTACATGGGCTATACACCGCAGCCCGTCCCATTCCCACCTCAAGACATCGAGTCAATGGAGAAGAATGATAATAGATGAAAATGCATTCGCCTCTGAATGAATAAGAAGAAAAAACGCTGCCCCGATTCCCAGAAGAAACGCAAAGGGATTCGGGGGCGCAGTAGGGACACGCGTCGTCTGCGGCGCGGGACCGATATGCGAAAAAAGAATAATGAAAATAATAGCCCCAGCGCGCGACGACGGCCAAGTAAAACGCGAAAAGGCGAGCGGGCGGGGACGAGGCATCCCACGGGCGTTCGGAGAAGGCGCCCAGATACGCCTCAAATCGGTGCCCGGCGCCCGAGCAGATGGAATATAGGGCGCTAGAAGAAATACACCGCACGACAAGTCGAGCAAAAATCCACACCGTCCTGAGGATGGTTCGTCCCGCAGCCCAGCGCCCGTGCCCATTTCCGTCCCGCAGAGTGAAAACGACAGAAGCAAGATGGAAAGCAAAAGAAGTAATAATCCCCCCCCCGCGAAAATCGTGACGACGCAGCAGATGGGGACGTACGGGCGCAACGGTATCGCGAACCGCGACGCACGCCTCCTACTGCGCGCCGATAAACAACATGCGCCCCGCGGCGCGGCGTACGCGTCCCAAAGACGCACGAGTAACGAAAATACAAGAAGAACACCATGAGGAAACAAAACGCACCGTCCTCCTCCCTCCAAGTCATATAAAGATCGACCGTCTTCCTCCACGTGTTCGTCGCGCTGCACGGAAGGCCGAAGACGAAGGGGTGGAGGTGTTTACTGCCCCGCGATTCGAGTGCATTGTATAAAGATCAACCGTCTTCCTCCACGTGTTCGTCGCGCTGCACGGAAGGCCGAAGACGAAGGGGTGGAGGTGTTTACTGCCCCGCGATTCGAGTGCATTGTGAGTCGCGAGCGCCTTGTTGGTTGTGTGCAGTCACGGAGGGTGATTAGGCGATTAGCGGTAGCGGTGCCGCGGCGGATGGTGGATCGGTTGAGGGTAGGGCGGCGGCGGCGGTAGCGAAAGCGGAGGGGAGGACAGTGCCGTCGGCGGCTGGGTCTCTGCAGAACGGTGGTCAATATGGAGCTCAATAACGAATGGATTAAAAAAGAAAGAAGGTCGGTGCGCGAACGAGTGGCGCGAACGCACGAATCGCCCTTCAAGAGACTCAAAGAAAGAAAGAGGGGCATACAACGCACCGAATAAACACCTCCGCGCCCACATCGAATCTGTTGCTCCCGCAGCAAGAGCCCGCGGGCGAGTACTGTCGTAGAACGTCGGGCGGCTTGACGTCTTCTTTGTCGTGTTCGTGGTCATGGTGCGAACTCCGCCTCAATTCACGCGAATGCGATGAGAACGCTGAGATGGTCGTTGCCCGTTTCCATCCAGTTCTCTCCCTGAGTTTTGTAGCCGTAAAGTCCGGGTGTAAGTCGTTGTGATCCCGTTGGCGCTAGCGGGCGACAGCAGCAGTAGAGCCACTCGGTCCAAGGACGACGCTACAGCAGTCCAGTAAAGCAGCAAGAGACACCGAATAAAGAGAAGGCAACGGCCGAGGCGCGTTGCCACACTGCCGTAACAGATGACATGAGCGGCACTTGCCTTTTCCGGAACGTCTCCGTTGTTTCCTCCCTCCATGTCCATCGCGGCTCGGACCAGTGAACGGGGGATAGCGTGTCGGCGGAGCCTGAGGGGAGCGCCTGTGCGTTGTTTATAAGGCATGTCACGAGTGCGGGTCACCCGCGAGTCATCCCGGGTTTACCCGTGGGAATACTCATGGGAAACTTGACCCGCGGGTTCGAGTACCCTTGGCCACGGGTATCTACGGATCCGAGTCATGATTCTATAAAATGTTTTTGACCCGTGAGTCTGAAAGTTGCTCAAAACTTTGAGATTCAACTAAATAACACTAAAAGGATAAACTGACCCGGGAGTTGATCCGTGGGAAACCCTGACCCGCGAGTCAAGTACTCGTGAACGCGGGTTTCCCACGGATCCGAGTATGGCTCCGAAAGACGTGAGTACCCGTGCCACGAGTCCGGGTCGACTCGCGAGTTAACTCGTGACATGCCTTAGTTGTTTATGTTGCTCGGGACCTGCAATGTCCGATTGCTGATGTATGACGTTCACTTTGTACATTTATTATTTCGCGCGCTATTTTTAGCAGTTTCGCGCGCTTTTTTAGCACTTCGCGCTCTACTTTGAGAATCTCCTTTTTCGGACATAGGCACCTTCTTCCCGCCATCACCTGCACCGACCACTTTACTGTACTGCGGCTGCAGCAGCTCAATTGCTGACCCGGGCTTGAGTCTACACCCTAAACAGTGAAGAGTTTGTGACCACCGCCCTTGAGCCGTCATCGCAGCGCCTGGTAACGACCACAAAATTCAGAACTCGGATGATCGAGTGCGGCTCGAGTGCGGCTTTGGTTTGAGTCCCCTTTGGGACAGGAAACACTTCTGCTTGCCAACACACATATACCTCCTCTTTCATGTCTGACCCCACTGCTTGCCGCGGAAAGGACAGGGAAGGAAACCAGTGCATCTGCCTCTGCTGCGAGAAGACCGTTGTTGAAGAAGACGGTCGTGTCCTATGCCTCAGTTGTCGCCATATCGAAAGCGCCCACCCAGAGCCGGCTCGTTCAGCTGGGTCCCTTATTCGTGGATATAGAGACGCAGGTCGTCTTCTCCTCGGCTCTGTCAAGTCGTCCAAAGAAGAGGCTGAAGCAGAGACCAGCTCTGGACTTCGAAAGAAGCGCAAGAGCACCGACACGGATACGGAACCAAGCTTAAAAAAGGTGAAGCTCGACAATGGCAAGGGCAAGGGAAAAGAAAAGGTCCGTCTTGTGATCTCCATTATTTTCCTCCTTCATTCGCCTTCCAGGAGGAAAAACCCCCAAAAGGCAACACATCCAGCAATTCCAAGGACATTGTGGAATACGGGAAACTTGTTCTCTTACCCGGTGGCATCATCGTGAGTCTTGGCTCGCGCGACATGGATCTTTCTGATGTTTTAGCAGGACGGCGTACTCCAGCACACCAGGGTCCCCGGCGCCACACTACAAGACGAATTGTGTGAGGCTGGCCTCATCGTGTTGCGGACTCCCAAGAACCTCCTCAAGATGAATCAGAACTGGAACTATACCCGTGTGACCAAGGAGCTCAAGGTGTTGTGTGAGAAGCCAATGACCTATCTCGAACGGAAGACTCAGGAGACCGGGGGGGATGAAGCCCACTGCTGGCGCGCAGTCGTCAGGGATGGCAAGAATTTGGCCCGCTCTCTCTCTCCTGGCCTCTGCCGTCGTGAGTTTAACTTCTTCCAGCTTCCCAGCTTCCAATCTCAGCAAGGCGCTACAACAATTGGGATGCCACTGATAGTGAGCCGGAAAGCGACGATGACCACGTTGGCACCGACCTCGAGACTCCGACCTCCGAAGATATCATCATGACACCGCGTAAAAAGACTGGTATGGACATGCACATTATATGTGATGCGTTGAACTCACTGTTCTTCAGCCCGTAAGATCAAGGTCAAGCTTGAGCCTGAACGTAAATACCGCATTTCCCTCCCCTTCTGCCCTAAACTTATTCATCTTCATAGTTAGCGAGGACGGGGAGGAAACGGACATGAAGAAGGCTGCCAAAATGCGTCACCGTACCCGTTCAGCCACAGGTAAGTTCAGCATCAAACTTCTGCTTCATTCGTTCAACCTCAATAACATTCCTAGGAGCCAAGAAGATCACGCCAACAGTCTTCATCCCTGGAAGCAGCGACGACGAGACACGCCCAATACCTGAAGCTGGTGCTTCTGGCTCTGCCAACGATGCGGTAGTCATCAGCGACGACGAGTTTCCCTCGCCATTAGCTCTAGTGCAGACGATGCGCCCTCCGTCCGCCATAGCCAGTGCCTGGATTCCTCCCCTCATCATTACACGCCCAAAGTCCCCTTCCCCCGCGCCTTCTCCCCCCGCACCTTCTCCTTCCGCTGAGCCCATTCCGGCTTCGTATTTCGACAACTTCGACTTTGGTCTCTCATCAGTAGATTCCCCTACCGGGTACATGTCCACCATGGACTTTACAGGCATGTCATCGCCCGGGGCTAGCACCTCTTCTGGCGTGCAGTCGACTTATTTTCCTACGTCCACCTATTCTGGTCCAACCCAGCTGCCTACCCCAACCAACGCCGTTGCCTCCTCCTCGAGGTTGCCTGAAACAAACGCGGAAGGTGCAGAGGGGTCCACCTCTCAGCCACGCTTCAAACGCATGGGCCGTGGACGTCAGGGACGAAACCCTTGGGCTGACACAAAATCCACGTAGATTGTTCTGCTCGCTGAATCGTATAACTCCCACATTCCTTGCTCTTCGGATTTTCAGCGCTCTGCCTCTGTTCCTTTAGATCGTCTGTTTCGTTCTTCTATCATAGCACATCTAGTTTAATCAATATAATTTCATTCTTGTATAACTGAGGGATAACTGAGGGTTCTTGAGAACATATATTGTATTCCAAAAGATTCAGGAACAGGTGAAGTGTATGGAGGCGTTTCGGACGTACTAAAACTCGACCAAGTGCGGAGGAAATCCCGCTTTTGTTCCAATAGAATAGCCCGACAAAATACGGGAGCGTACGCGTAGACGTGAGGGATCATAAGTCATGCAAGACAGACAGCAAAAATGCCAGTCGGTCGCGCGGATATAATATGCCCTAGCATTATTCTAGAAAGCAGTCTACTCCTCCTCGACGGGGAGCTCTTCCTCGTAATGACCTTCCTCCCCGATGCTAACAAAGAATGCGTCAGCGGATGGGACGAAATGAGATGTGGGCAACGTACGTACGTGGCATCCTGGTACTGCTGGTACGCAGCGACCAGATCCTGCATGTTGGACGCGACTTCCGTGAACTACGAAAACGTCAATGCTTGAGGGCAGTCAGTGCCCTCAGCCTCCTTCCGCACAACATCCAGCACAGAGTCCACGAGCTCAGCTCCCTCTGGGTAGTCTGCAAACAAGGCGCGTCAGCCTTGACGGGCCAATAAAGTGACGACACGACGCAAAACGTACGCCCTTTTGCCCAGTTATTACCAGCACCGTTCTGGCCAAACACAAAGTTGTCGGGACGGAAGAGCCCGCCAAGGGAGCCCGGGGCCCGAGCGAACGAAGTCCATGGTCCCAGGCTCAAGGTCAATCAAGACCGCGCGCGGCGCGTACTTGTTCCCGCCAACTTCGGAAAGAATAAAGGAGATATGAAGGGATGTGCACGTACGTAGCTCGCACCGCCGCATGGACCCGTTCCCTTGTTCCATCCTCTCTCTGCGCTCTATTTCCCCCGGACTTGAGACAGGCGGGGCTTCCTCCTAGCCTGTAAACGGGTATCTGTGCATAGCAAATAAAGATAAGGAATATCTGTATGACTGAGAACATACCCGTGTGCGTGGGTTATGGGCATGGGGAAAGAGAAGGGATCCTGGACCCAACGTGGCCGACGGCGTGTGTTGCTGGCTACGGACCCACCTTGAGGACATTGAACGTGCAGAGGGGGAAAAAGAACATCCTCTATGAATGGCGCCTGTAATGTAATGAGGGGGCACAGCACCGGCGGAGACTCGGAGGAAAGACGTCGAGAGCTGCCAGTGCAAGGTGTCTTGCACTTCTTGTGACTGTGGAACGCGTTACCAAAACGAATCGATGATTCGATTTTTGGCGCGTAGAGTAACACCTGTGACTTTAGAGCCCGCAGAGAGTCAACAAACGCGTCGGCGCGTTGTTGTGGTTAGAGGAACAGAGCGTGATGTCCCAAAAAGGAAATTGACAGCTCTCCTCCTGCCGTTTCTCACCCGCCGTCCGTCTCACGTTGCACTCCACCTACCTGCTACTTACCTACTCCCGACCCTTTCTTGCTCGATGTCTGGAAGGCTGCCATGGTGTTTCTAAACAAGTCCTCTCAGCAGCCGCTGCAATAATCAAGACCCAGAAGTCCTGGGCTAACTGCGTCAATGTCATTCAAAAATCGACCCAATCCTGGGCTCCCTGCGACGTATATCTCTCCTGTGATATCCCTTGACTTAGTGTCAAGCCATTGGGCCCAAAAAACACGAGATACATCGACATTGGACCACCTTATCCCGGAGTCTCCAATTTCCTTGTCATTTTGCCGATCTCACTCTATTTCATTCAAATATTGGTCCAATTCCTGGATCTCTGTGATGTGCACTCCCCCTTGGACGTCCCCTAACATATTACCAAGCCGTTGGACGTGAGAAACCCGAGACCCGTCGACGTCGGGGTGCCTGGTCCCAGAGTAGGTGAATTCCTCGTCATTTTACTAAACTTGCTCAATCTCATTCAAATATATGTCTAGACCTTAGGTTTCTGCGACGTACAGCTACCCTTTGATGTCTTACAACGCATTATCAGAGTGTTTAATCCACCGAAGGTGAAACACGTTGACGTCGCGACACCTCATCCCAAAGTAGGTCGTGTACGATCAATTTCCCAATCTCACTTAATCTCATCCAGCTCTGACTCTGATTATTAGGTCTATGCGACGCGTGTCTGCCCTTGCATGTTCTCTAATAGAATATCAAGACGTTGGGGGCTAAGAAACCGGAAACACCTTGACCACGCGACACCTCATTCCGGAGTAAGTGATTTTCGGTCATTTTGCCAAACTCACTTAAGTCCATTCGAATACAAGTCTAGTCCTCGACCTTCGGCGACGTATGTCTCCCCTGGCATACCCCCGAACACATTATGAAGCCTTTGAACCCAAGAAACCCTGAAATGCACCGGCGCCGTCGGAGACAACGTTTGGGAAATGAATTCCCGGCAGGTATGTTTTCTCGGCCAATTCCTCGTTGACTTTCGTTGACGAAAGGTGCCTCGGCAGCGCTGTGATTCCCCTTCAAGTGACACACTGTCCGCAGGCCGAACGAATGTCGCGTTCGTGGACGGCTCCGTCGCGAGTGATGGCGCCCAAATTTTGCTAATCTTTTCCAAGCTCACCCAAATCTATCTAATGCTTATGTCTCTTGCCACATTCCTCTACCCCAGGATGTACTCTCCGGCCCTGTGGAGGTTTTGGACTCAAGAAACGCGAAACACGTCGCCGCCGTCGTGCGGCATAGCAGTGTATGCAATTTTACAGTTTACAGCTATTCTACTAACTTGCTTTATCGCAGGTCTAGCCCTTGTCTCCTCACAATGTACTTCTGCCCTAGGATGTATACTACCGGCCTGCAAACACTTTGGACCCAGGAGATACGCAACCCGTCGGCGTCGTGATGCCGCCGCATCCGACATTTTGTACGTGGCTAAATTATTGTCTCGATTCTGAAGTAACATTATACAGACTGTCTTTTACATAGGTCGCACATGTTTTCTGATGTACACTAGGTCCCAAATACAGTTTGCGTTACATTCAGTCAGAAAGTTCTTCTGTAGAGCTATCGAGTGCTTCGGTATCCAACTCATGCAAGTAGCGCATCAGGAGGTCCAGCGCCTGGGCCCATTGAGCCGCCCTTGGAAACCATTCCGCTCTGGGAAGTACTACCAGCAGCTCCTTCCCACTTGTCCCCTGTCGTATGCTTTCGACCTCTGGATAGTCATCTTCGTCCCACTCGTCTTCAAGAATGCCGTAGTCTTCTGGAAGGATATCGGGGTGGGACAACAGGTTCTCGAGGATTTCTAGGAAGGTGTTCTCCGAGTCGGGGTCCGGGAAAGGGGAGCAGTGTCGAGCAACCTTGATAGGCTGGTGGCGAATATTCTGAGCGAGATCAGCTGCGATCTGATTCTCGCGCACTTCCTCTGGAGTTGGCTCGGAATCGGTCTCATCCTCCTCGTCATCCGCCTCCGAAGCCCCAGCCCCAGTGTTGTGTCGTGCGCGACGAAGACGTGGCCCAGAAACCCCATAGTAGCGGTTAATTGCATCAGGATGGATTCCGTCGAGGGGATCATCGCGGTAAACACCCTCCGTCGTTTGGCCAAGGAAACGTATATCCTGGGCAGTAAAAATCAGTCTTTGTCGTTGTAGAGCTACTCACAACTTACTGCTGGGCTCTGGTCGATAGTCATCGGGCCGGAAATAGGGTGTAGGTTCCATTCCTCTTGGAATTCCCGGCAGTCTTCATTCAGTGCGGGTAGGAATAATCGATGCAACAGCCACAAATGGCCGGGGTTCTTACGGTCCAGGTTGTGGAGCCTTCCCAGTCGTGTAAAGAACGCCCGCCAGCGTCGCGCAAACTGTGTCCCTACTTCTACCCACAACCGCTCTATACGGGTATTGCGCGTAGACCTGAAATGTGTTAGGACGTGAAGACTGGAATATAGCGCAAAATAAAACGCACGAGCCCCACATGAAAGACGCCCGCCCGGACCCGCGGTGCATGACCATCCATATTGCTACTTTGGTGTTTTCACCGCCGCGGTCGCCGCGCACTCGTGAAGGTGTACCGTACTCTTGAATCGCTTCCATGAACACCTGGAGTACGGTGATAGCGAGATTATTGGTGCTCGCCCTTAAACCAGTGACCTTTAAGAAAGACGGGTGAGGGTAAGACGGAACTGATAAGCAGTAAAAGCATGCTCACCGTTCTACAGTACCCGTCGATGATACCGTGTATCACAATACCCCACCAAATCAGCTTGTGGTGTCCGTCGCAATGCCACAGATAATTTGGGCGGGGGACTTTGTAACGACGACGTTTAATGGCCAGGCGTGTTCTGAGTGCTTGCCCGAGGGCGTCAACTCGTTTCAGAGAGTGCCGCGCTCGCTCTTTCTGTACGCGAAGGCCATTGCGACGGAAGTGACCCCGGAGATAGCGCAGCCCCGATATGGGCTTTTTAGCCTTGTACCGGCGAGTTATTGCATCCAGCTCGTCGTCGTCCATAGTGTTGAATCGCTTTTCCACTCCGAGGTCCCGCATTTTCTTTCGAAGGGTGTGGCGATGAATCTTGAGGGTAGCCGCCAACGTACCCAGTGGGATATTGCGATTGGAGGAGGTGGCCTCCTTGAGGTACTCTGCGTCGACATTTTTTCACGGTCGGCCTGCTCGCCCTGTCCGTTCTTCAGACACAGGCTGCAGGAGCTCTATTTCATCCCTTTCTCTGTTATCGTTGGTTAACACGAATATTTGAGCGCAATCTGCAATTGGGCCAACTTACATTCCTTCTGCAGCGAGTGTGGACACCTGTAGCTCGTAAACAAGGGGTCCAAAAATATTGGCACAGGCATGAATCCAAGGTTGCGGGACCTCGCCTTCCATTCCCTCCAAAACCGGAATCATGGAGTCAATTATGTTCGAGGAAAGAAGCTTGTAACGAAGAGGATCACTATCCTCCTCCCGAAGTGTTTGCAACGCTCGGACATAGGCATTATTGAGGATTTGGTGTGCAGCAATAACGTTCGCGGACCATGGGAGTGGGATTTGAGGAAGTACAGGGATATTTTCCGGGAACGCAAACGGCTCCATCAGTCGTAGGAGGAGAAACGCGGGGATCACATGATCACCACCCTTTGTTCTCGTCCTGCGTCATGTCGAGGCACAATTGGCTGTATTTTGCGGATGGCACTCTTACTTTGCAGGCAAGAGACTCCACATTGGTATATAACCATATCTAATTTTTTCCAGGCTGCGGACGGCACACTGTTCAATGTTTATCGCCACCACCTTATTGCCAAGAGCGGTTTCTTCAGTGGCATGCTCACCTTGCCCAGCCCAAACCAACCTACACCCACACTCAAGGCCAGTAACGGTACCAGTGATACCACAGCAGTACCGCTGCCACCCAATTTCACAACGGTGGAATACGAAAAGTTCCTGAACTTCATTTTCAACATCGCAAGGTGCATTCGGAGCCGATCCTAATGGGCAAGAAGCTAAACACCCACTGTATGTTTGCAGCTGGAGCCCAGACGTTCCCCTCGTCGCAGACCTCTGCGCTATTTTGAAGACCAGCCATTTCTTTGCGGTCGAATCAGGTGTTGAATATGCGGTCCATTTTCTCGAAGCCCACGCCAATTTTCCTGCTCCGATGCAATTCAGGATGGGATGTGATTACAGTCTAGTGAGCTGGGTTACAGCTGCCTTCGACGACCTCATGGCCATCCCCGTGAACGACATAACCCCCGAGGACGAGGAGCTTATTGGCAACAAGGCATTCCGGGCGTTGGCGTTAACACAAGCCGAGGTTACTGACCATCGTATGTCCCTCGCCGTGTGTCCGCCCCTGCCCACCCATGCCACATGGTGCCGCAACCAGGAGTATTGTCAAACACAGTGGGATAGTGCCTGGACATCAATGGCGGGGCCACTCGGCTGGCTGATCAAAGAGGAGCTCTCTGGGGCTGAAATTTACAAGAAACTTGATCTCTGGGTGCCGGCGGCGATGACGGGGGAGTGTCGGCTTCTGACCTGTGCTCGCCTTGAACTGGACCTCACAAAGGAGGAGGCGATCATAGATAGAGCAGTTGGAGCACTCATTAAGCTGGTAGTGGTGTAGTTTGTCGTGGTGGTCCCATGTTGCGCAAAACTTGGTCAAAATAGTACGCGAAAGTTGTCAAATGACAGTGCGCGAAAGGTCGTGAATAGCGCGAGAAAGTTGCTGTGAATCGCGCGCAAAAGTCTTCGAAACATGCGCGCGAAAGGTTGTGAACATGGCGCGAGAAACGTTGCCGTGAATTGCGCGCAAAAGTCCGCAAAAACTACGCGCGAAAGGTTGAAAATAACGCGAGAAATATTGCCGGGAATAGCGCGGGAATAGCGCGCAAAAGTCTTCGAAAATGCGGCGTGAAAAAGGCTTGAATCCTTGCGCGAAGAAGGCTCAGAAAGGGCGTGCGCATGCGGATGGTGAAAGTAGCGCGGGAAAGTAAATTGTATGGCGCGATTTGTACATGTTGCGTGAAATAATAAATGTACAAACTGAACGTCATAGGGTAACGCCGACCAAGAACTTCCCCTTTGGGAATTCGCATTGAACATCGCAAGATTTACAATTACTCGACACTACTCAACAAATAAAATCTGTTTTGCTCTTCAAACCATCATCTCAGAGTCTTTTGGTTGAAATTTCTGCCGATTCAATGGATGTTTGTTCCCTCGGGCCCCCCAAAAAGTTCTTTGAGCTCTGTTCTCGGATAATTCCACTTGGCAGCCCCCCTGCCCGGCAGCCCTGGGCTGCCAGTTAGAAAAGTTCTATTTAGCAGCCCCCCACGTGAACTAATCTAACCGAGATAAACACACGAGAAACAGCCGCCTAAGGCGTTCTAAGGGTCAATGGATGTTTTAGAAAATAATTGAGGTGCTCTGTGAGAGGTATATATTGCCAAGAGAGGCATTAGACACCTTCACCGATTTTTTCCGCATTTTCCCCCGAGTTTTCGGACAGTTACAGCTATTTGATTGACTCACAGCTTCAAGTATTGGATGGTGCGTATGAATTGCCTTTCAGAGAAAATTGCAAGATCATTTCAGATATCGTCCTTGCCCCCGACATTTCTTTCCCAGACTTTAGTCGCCCTTTCACACTCCTATGGAGCCAACAGACACTTCCCGCCGCATCCCGCCCTCGCCGCCATCAAGCGCCATCAAAGATAACATTGGGGGCTGCCAGAAGTTACTTCATTCATTCATTCATTATTCCATTAAAGTGTTTGCGGGCCCCTTGGGGCCCATGTAACACTATACGTATTTACAAGTTGTTTAACTAGCATTCATGGAGGGGGGAAAGCGTGGGTGGGGGGACAAAAGAGGGGACTGAAGCAGATGGGAGTGGTGCTGTTACGGGCGGGTGGAGATTTGGAGTTGGGGAAATTCATTAGATATATGTAAGAGTCAGGATCATGTAGCGAGGATACTTTGTATCGTATTTGAGAAAATGGGGGAGAGAAAAGAAGAGAAAGTGAAAGGAGGAGAGCAACGTATCATAAATCAGAGCTCGTAGCGAGGGAGTCGGCCCGTGTCGCGCACGAAGCGGAGCACAGGCTTATGGTCGACTCGGGCAGAGAGAAGGCGGCGGAGGGTGAGGCGGGCGGTCCCAACGGCGAGGATGAGCGCGAGGTGCTGGCGGCGGAAGCGGGGGCACGATAGGAGGAAATGCGGGACTGTTTCTGGTACGAGGCAAAGGGGACAGTCGGGGCTGGGGCCGAGGTGGAAGCGGTAGAGATATGCATTGAGGCCGATGTGGGAGGTGCGGAGTTGGGTGAGGACGCTGCATTGGGGGCGACTGAGTCCGGTGTACATGCGCTCAATGACTTTCCCGGGCTCGGGGTGGTCGAAGAGGGCGAGTCGCGGGAAGCGCGGGGAGGAGCGCCACTCAGACATCCATCGTGCCTTGAACCGCTGGTAGCCAGCGTCGAGCGCCGCGGCCTTGCTCATGGGGAGGGGGGATTCGAAGGGGAGGACGTGCGCAGAAAGGGCGGAGGAGGCGCCGAGGGCAGCCTCCTTCACGCCAGAAGTTACTTGGCAGCCCCCCACCTTTTCCAGGGGCTGCTAAAGAAGGGGGGCTGCCAAATAGAATTATCCCTGTTCTCGACGCTAACAACGAAGTTTGGCCTGGTTAGCAGATGATTCAAGCCTTACCGGCGACTTTCAACATGATCTTGCACCCGTCTACCCGCACCGGCCGTCCCGTTGTCCGTCCCGTTCCGTAGGAACCTTTGGAGGTCTTGCGACGGGACGGTAACGGGACGGACTTACCCGTTCGACCCTCGTTAAAACGACGGCCGTTCCCGGCGCCGGGACGGCGTGCAGCCCTAGCCAAGAATACGAAGGAACGTTTAGGAGCACAATTACTGGCTTTTGTTCTCCCTCTTGTCTTGCATGACCTATTAATTCAACATGATATGAGGACAACACACTGGTAACTCAATGGTCAACGGAGGAATAGTACTGGCGGTCGAGATTGGATTTTCGGGAGCATCAACGCGCGTAGTGTCAGTCTCGAAAAACTGACCAATCATATAGGCGACAATCCTCATTTGCAGCTGCACGTCTTCAGAGGGCCAGATCTTGACCGGTGAGTCCCTAACATTTGATTAAGATTTCTACTTTGATTGCACCCAATTCAGGCCGGCACGCATGAGAGTAGCGGAAGACTCGTGGCGGTGGTCCGCATCTGCTGGTGGAATGACAGTGTTGGTTTCAAGCAAGAACCCGGTTCGATTCCGGGTCGATTCATAAGAAGGCATAACCCTAAGGCAACTTTTTTTCTTGTTCTAGTTGTCCGCGGTGTATTTGAGTTACTCAAATACTGACATTGATATTGACATCCAATATCGGGACACGCTAACATGCCAAGTTTTCGACCCAGAACCGCAGCCTTGCAGCCCGAATTTCCACCACCCTGTGTTCTTCAATATTCACCGGTAATTTTCTGAACATTGTGACCGATGCACACCGTCTGAATTTTATCCCGATTGCACCCCTCCAGATGAGAGAAGGAAAGACTCGTGGCGTCCGCACCTGCTCCTGATGGGTGTCTGGGCGTAAATCCAAGCAGGAACTCGGTTCGATTCCGGGTCGATTCATTATGATTTCAATGATTTTTTTGCTTGTTCTAGTTGTCTGTGGTGTATTTGAGTCAATCGGGACACCAAGGCTTCGACCCAGAACCGCAGTGCCTTGCATTGCACCACCCCGTGTTCTTCAAGTACTGAATCTTGACCGGTAAGTTCCTGAACCATGGGCACCGTCTGAATTTTATCTCGGTTCACTGACACCCAGATTAAAGAAGGGAACTCGTAGCGGTGGTCCACACCTGCTCCTAATAATGCTAGAAGTACATTGTCATCAAGCAGGGACCGGTTCGATTCCGGGTCAATTCATGATGAAGAGATGTAAGGCTCCTTTTTTCTTGTCCTAGTTGTCCGTGGCGTATTCGAGTTTTGAATATTGAGACACGCTAACATGCCAAGTTTTAGAACGCTAGAAGTGCATTAGCACATCAACAGGAACCAGTTTGATTCACCACAAATCTGAGTTTCAAGGCACTTTTTTTTCTTGTTCTAGTCGTCCGTGGCGTATTCGAGTCTTGAATATCGAGACACGCTAACATGCCAAGTTTTCGACCGAGAACCGCAGTGCCTTGCAATCCAGAATTTCCACCACCCCAAGTGCTAAATCTTCACCAATAAGTTTCTGAACATCGTGACAGAGGGGCGTTGTCTGAATTTTATCTCGGTTGACTGACATCTAGATTAGAAGAGGGAAACACTCGTAGCGGTGGCCAGCACCTGCTCCTAGTAGACCTAGAAGTACAATTGGCATCAAGCAGGGACCGGTTCGATCCACTGGCTGGAGGAAGAGGAGGACTTTCGGGAATATAATAACTTGATCGTTGCACGTCATCCCCGTCTAACTGGTACCTTCTCAAGTATTGATGGACTCAATCATGCTTGCCAAACGGACCCGGGATGAGTTTTTCTGACTCTGGGCAGGTAGGATATAAAGAGGATGAAAACCCTCTGCAATTCACTGCATTCCGGGCCTTCCTATGCTGACTCAGTTCAGCCGGATGTAGCTCAGTATGGGTTGGTGTAGGGGGCTACAACAGGTCAGTTTAGGTACCTACGCACAGCTGGACAGAATTGAGTTGAGCCGGATGTAGTTCCGTATGGGTCTGCTTAGGTGACCTAGCCTGGGTAATCGTAGGTCAGTTCAAATGCCTACACTCATTTTATGTCAGTCTAGTTTGTACCCATTTTCAATTTTAGTTTTAAAACTGGTTCATTAACCAAGTTGGGTGCGGCTAGATGTAGGCGCCTACAATGATCTGCACTGACCTGCACTTACCTTAGCTATGCTATACCCAGTTATGCAGATCTACACAGACCTAGGCAGACCTAGACAGACCTACATTCATCTATGCAGGCTGTGTGTAGGTGGCACCAAGGCTAGCTTGGTGTAGGCCCCTACGCTCAGGCTGAGTTTAGGTGGCCCCGGAACGCAGTGATTTATAGCCCATTCAAAATTTGTACTCTGCACACAATAACTTGAACCACCTCGCGGTTATTGATCTATGGAAGGTATTATTGCTGCGGCTGACTCGCTGTGCTACCTATCTCTTCTGGAGAAAATTTACAAGGTGTTGCATACAAAATAATGATAAAGTTTCCCATTTCCCCCTATAGGGCCGTGAGTGAATTCAAACAACAAGTAGAGTAGAGGTGAACTAAAATGAACCTCAACCGTGAGAGTTTAGAGTTGATGTAGTGATGGGTGGCATGATGGAAAATCGCATATCCTCCCCGCCCTTTATTCCGCAGCGTCCAAAAGGAAATATAAGTTTATTTTCAGGCTAATAACCCAATAAAGCTTGCTTTTCCCCGTTTTGGCTGCTCTTAGACTGGGCCTGGAAAGCTCGATACGAAGCCAATCGGCCTGTTATATATACCGTGACACTTCCACACTCAAAAGGATCAAATGAGCAAAGAAAGAAGGTAAGAGGAGTATAATAGAGCATAATGCACCGTCAGAAAGGCCAAAGACGGTGTAGCGAGTCAACATGTACTGTTCGCCCCGGTAACAGCAATATCATTGATAAGGATCAGTGATAGTTCTATTCTATTCTATTTCTATAAGCCGAACCTGGCTCTACGAGCTACGCGGCAGTACCGTATACTAAGTATACGGGGTGTGTAAGTAATGTAGCTAAGGTGCGGTTTCGTAGGTAAAAATTATATGAGGGAGACGAGAGGAGAGATGAAAAGAGAGGTAGCCATCAGGAGGAGGAGGAGGATGTATTACTGCCGCGGTCCCTATAAGGAACAGGGAAATCGTGAGTTGAATGTATGTGAATCAGGAGTGAAAGTTGCGAATGAAGGTTGCGAGAGAGGGGTCCAGTATGGGAGGTGCGAGAGATTGTACATGAGATAAGAGAGTAACAGTCAGGAGGGAGCAGTCGCGGTCGGCAGTACAAGACAATCGGGTTTAGCTAAATCTTCGCATATCGGCAATGAACCGCGAGACGGATTTGACGAGCTTTGGGTGACCAAGGAGGAACGGGACATCTACTACACCTAGAATGCCGATGGTTGTGGGAAGCAGTGTTCGGTGAACTTCAGAACACAGCAAACCACAGCTTTCAACTGGTGAGTTGGTACAATGTCGACTACTTAAGTCCACTACATCATAGGTGAAAAGCCATTTCAAGTTGGCGGTAAAATCGATGACAAATAATGAGTTTTTGTCAGAAGACTTGTAAAGTAAATAAAGTCACCTTGCAGACCTACTTTTGGATCCCATTCTCTACTCCATACCGCTCCAACGCCCGCTTGAGCTCCGATATATGACCGAGGCCAAATCCCTTGTCCTCCAACTGAATGTTCGTGACCTCGAGAAGCGTTCCCGCAGTCGTAAACCCCTCTTTCTCGAGCCGCGCGAGAAGATCCCGACTGATCTTGTATTCTTCGCAAAACTCCTTGATGGGCATGTCCACGGCGGTATCCTTCACTACAATGTTACTCTCGCTGAGCCTGGAGGCCTCCGCTATGAAATTCTTGAGTGACCGCGGCACCGCACTTGAGGGCGTTCAAACCTACCAGCCATGAATCCGAGATCACCGAGTATCGACTGCGACATGTCCTCTGGTTCATTTGCAATGCTTCCGCCCTGACCTACCTCTGCACCAGGATTACCCCGCCGTCCTATGTTTTTCACTGCCAATCGAAGTCTGTCCCCATACCCCACACTCCCACCTTTGGCGCCTGAAAATGCTCAGTTGAGATGTAGAGTTCTGAGCAATATTTCATTAAGCATACCTCTGGTCAAGGAGACACTCAGAGTCTTTTCGGTGGTTTGAGAACGAGGTTTGTCACTGAGATAAACTCCCCCTTGAAATACTTAGTTAGCATTAATGGATTGACGGTGTGTTACGCGTACCAAACATTGATGTCGTTTCATATCTGGCAAAAATCCGTCTGATTAATTCAGATTCATCGGGAATTGCCTCCTCGTTCTGTGAGGCAGGATATGAATATTGAATAGCGGTACGACCCGAAATATACCTCATACCTGCTCTAATACGGATGTCCACTCATCATCATGAATTACTGCCGCGGAAGCTTCAGGCTATGCTCGTTTGCTTAGCTGACAGTCTCGCTCAAAACAGGGATCTCTGCATACAGATGATCCGAGAATGTGTTTGGCAATAGCATCTGCAGGATGAAATAACTACATGGAACATCATCATTTGATTCAACTCAGAAGAATTTAAATGGACAAACTTGTGTGGCGGGTAGGAATTCCACAGCAAATTCTTCATCGTGTGGAGTGCCATCGTTGTTGTTGCGGGGAGTGTTGCGATTTGTGAGCCCAGAGGCCGTAGGAGCGTTGGACCCACGGAATGATTTGAACCAGCGCGGTGAAAGGAAAGTGAGTGGTTTCGAGTCCCCAACCAGAATCGCTTGTGGTATTTTCCTTCCTGCCAACGAACGAATGGCAATCTTGAAACCCCGCAGGAAAACAGTTTGATTCTGGGTAGATTGGGCTTCACCTGGAGGACGACGCGGTCCCATGTCGGCAAAGGCACTATTAGCCTCCCAAGACCATGCGTGTGAGCCACCAGCAGAGCCAACCTGGGCGGCACTGAGCTTCAGCGAAATGCTGCCATCCTCGGTGTGACTTCTTTCTGCCGCCACACCCCACGAAACCGATTTGTCGACGCCTGTGATGAGATACAGGTCGCCGTTCTCGACCATGGTCCCCAGGTCGGTGACAAATGCGTACCAACTTTGTGCATGCTTGATGGCAAGGTCTCTGAAGGTCTCGAGAAACCATAGGTCAAGTCGAGAGCCACCATCTGGTAATAGAAGAACAGCTGCCTGCGTTGAGGTTGTAGAGAGCTCAATGACCGCCCCTGCGCCCACTGGCGAGAATCTATAAAGAAGACATGAGATTCTGAAACAAAAAGATGGTTGAAACAACTTGCACGTTATCCACCTGCGCGTCCAGATCCAAACGCCGCTTGTTCATCTTTGTATTCGAGACATGAGACCCTGGGCGGTGGTAGGTCTTTTGTGATACATAAGGATTGGAGCCCAAATCTATACGCTCAAATCCGACGGGGACTCCGAAGCGATTGGCCGGGTCATCGTGGGGACGGCAAATATTGAAAAACACCTTGAATGACCCAGCGGAGGACAGAGCTCCGACATCCCCGATCTCGAGGCCCCTCGCCTGGCACTCGGGAGGGAGATCATCGGATGGCTGGGGGTATGATAGAGGATAACCATTGCCCGTGGCGAGGAGCAAGCGACTGTACAGATCACGGTCCGACATGGTGGTAGAGCGTTGAGAGGGTGAGGTCTGCGGATTGCTTTATACCCACAGCATTATTTTTGTTTTGACAGCAGCTGGAAGATTCGAAGCTGTAGGTGTAACCCGGGTGATTTACTATCCCAAACCAGTTTAATTATGCGCGCCTGAAGAGGTTAGGAATGCGCATTTGATTTCAGTATCGAGTTGGATGGGATTTGATTTTCGCGAGCGCATTTCACGCATTTCTGCCGATTGTTGCGGGAGGAACCTGAGATTGTTGACGTAGGAAGACTTAATTTGAGCCATGTCACTGTTCAAGCCGTGTGGCCTGCCATCGAATTGCGGCCGCTCAGACCATTCCGAAGGAAAGGGGAAAGCTAGACAGCCGAGGGGATGCTGTACGTGTCTGCAGTCAGAGTACTACTGACGATCTGTCCAATCACGGTACCTGAATGAATCGCCAGTAAACCTAGGGTCATTGGGAATGAAGAAAATGACCACGCTGGGGCGGCGGAAGCAATCGTGACTGCCCGTAGGCCTTGAGTATTCCGGTGCCCTCAGAGGTAACAGCGTCGTAGCCCCGACTCCCGCACCGAAACAGTACATCCTCAACGCTCTGCTTCCTTTGCTCATGAGGGCTCCTTTGAGGTTTAGAAGTAAACCAATATATTCAGTGGAACGACTACGAACATGAGATACGTACGTGGCGAACTATCTGCCGATTAATCTCACCAGTTTCCCACGCGAATCGAGCTGCATGGCCGCTGCCGCTGCCGCTGCTGCACCGCATCGACGATTGAGCGACGGAGCCTCATTAGTGAGGTAGAAGGGAGGAGGGTGATCTGCGCACCTCCTGCACCTCCTGGACACCAAGCAAAAACGTGGGGTTAATTATTCATCAGCAAACCCTGGGCCCGCTACATAGTGCTACATAGTACTATGGAGTGCCGTAGTGCTCATAGTGCCTGTAGTAAAGGTCCATGTTTACGTAGCGCTCCATAGTAGGCCCGGGACTCTGTAGTGCTCTGTAGTAACCCCTGGACTCTGTAGTGCTCTGTAGTAGGGCCGGGACTCTGTAGTGCTCTGTAGTCCTGGGCTCAAACCTAAGAAAATTAACCTTGCCTTGAACTGTTCAGGTCCTTGCTTCAACCTTCACTATTGAAGTGTGCTTTTCAACCAGAGTACAGTAAGTAGTTAAGTGAAGTAGATATAGACATTGAAGGTAATTAAACAAAGTGTTTGCTGACGGGATCGAACTCGCGACCTCATGCATTCGGCCAAAAGACAGGCGACGGTGCACTACCAACTGAGCTAAGAGTCCATATAGATAGGAATACCCACCGCGATAGGAGGCACCCTCAAATCTCCAGGCCAGTTTACTTCCCGACAAATAACTCTTCAGGTTCTTACCTACCGATAACATGTTTGACGGTCACTCCCACCCGCTCTGTTAAAGAATGTATACTCTGGAAATTTCTCAAAGGTATATGGGATAAAATATTTGCAAGTCTAAAAATAGACCCCAAAATGAAAGTTGTAGAGCTCGAAAAGAGCTATAAGAGTTGTCTAGCATGAACTTTCCTTAAATGGCTTCATTGAGGCACAAAACGCGAAATACTTTCCCAGACGCGGCGGTTTTGAAAGTCAGAACCGAAAAAAAAAGGACTTGGTGACTTGAAGGACAAACAGTATTGCATTCATATGGTATGAATCATACCTACTCATTCAGACTAAAATTTTGACAAGCTTGTGTGTGAGCTTGAATCAAGTTGACCCTAAGGTTCGGGAAGGTGGCAAAGGAAAAGTTGACTAGCCAGATGAGTCTACTGTAACAAATTTTAGCTTGATAAGTGGTTTACCGAGGAACTGTTCTGGACTCTATCCTAATACCTATCCAAAACCCGGGGGGTTAGTTTTCCAACAAGGATCAAAATGTAACTTAAACTGAGCGTACAGTGAATAACAGGCCGAGTACAGCACAATACAGAGTACTACAGAGTAGGGACCCGACTACAGAGTGCTACAGAGAAGGGACCCGACTACAGAGCACTACAGAGTAGGGGCCCAACTATAGAGCACTACAGAGTATGGGCCCGACTACACAGTACTACAGAGGACAGGCCCAACTACAGAGTGCTACAGAGTATAGGCCCTACTACACCGCCAATCGTGGATTTTGTTTTTGAAATGTGGCGGGCAGATGTTTTCCAAACATCATGCCCGAATGTGTGAAATTCTTTCATCCAGCATTTTCCCAAGGTTTCTCCCCTAACACTGGTTGGGGGATTCAAGTTTTTCACTACAATTTATGCTGAAAAATGTTGTTTGTTTTTCAGACATTTTTCACTGAAAAAGTAGGTGGAAAATTTAAACATTTTTCACCACTTTTTGCCTTTCTTTTGAATTTTTCACCTTGAGCTCAAAAAATAGTGAAAATGGTTTGAGTTTTTCACCCATTTTTTCGGTGAAAAATGTCTGAAAAACAAACGACATTTTTCACTGTAAATTGTGCTGAAAAACTTGAATCTCCCAACCAGTGTAATGTTTGATAAACATTGACTCAATGCCCCTCCCGGATCTTTCAAATGCCACACAAATATACACTCAAATCTCCGTCAAATATATATGTATCGGGTGAATAAATTACAGCTTACTACAGTACTCAGCTGCATGCATTCCGACTGGAATTCTGCCTGCTTCTGCGCATCAGGAGTTTTGTTGGTTTGCCGCCTTTGATGATTCTGGTGCAACTTTTTCATTGGACTCGTCACTCAGGGTGTCATACTACTTATTCTTTTCTAGATTTAAAATAGAGGATGACAATCTAAGTCTTTCATTTTTTTCAGTCTCACTTGAAGTTGTGAAAATCGCACTTGAATCACACACAGATCACGTCGATGGTCCGTGCGCATTGTTTGTCCTTGTCCTCTTGTCACGTGTCTGTTGGTCTCAGGCTCCGTCCTTTGTCCGTCCTCTCTTTCCCTCTCGCTGTGTCCTCCAGCAGGTCTCTGCTGCTCCCTTTAGCTCGTCAAGTCACTCTGGCAGCCATCTGGCTCCGCCTCCTCCGTACACCGCAGCTGTCATCCGCCGCTCACTTCTCTCGCGGCGTGGCATCGTCTGGTGCCCATAACTCAGGCTCAACGCCTTCTGCACATCCCAGCAAGCAGCGCAGTATCCTCCTCCGCTTCCAAACACCTCCCACTGCGCCACCACTGGACGCAACAGTATACGCAAAATCACCACCGGAACCCTCAAGGACATCGTCAAAGATGTCTTCGACGTTCGCAAGTACGACCCAAACAAGGCCCAAGCGACATCCAAGATCGCAACTACATTTGGCTGTGCGGAACCCTGGCATGCAAACCCGCCCGCCCAGCTCATCAATCCTGAATGCTGGACTGGCGCAAGAACATGATTAGAAACCGGAAATCTGTCGGCAGCGCATAACTGGGCACCAGCAACATGAGGACAGATAACGAAGACCTCAACCAACCACCGGTCACCCTCTCCCAAACTATGCAACACCGCAACACATTAGGTCTGAGTTGGCGGCCCGCATGTAATAATTGAACTGCCGGCGCGAGGACTGGGCCCGATCTTCAAAACCCATTTATCTCCTTAAGCCTCAAGACCATCGCAAGCTACTCTGGCGCCTAGATTTCTAGTTCCTTCGTTTCACGCAAATTAGACCTCATGGTTCCAATTCCGTGACTCGATTTTAACTTACGACCAGCCCCGGTAATGGATTCGTCCTTGTTTGTTATACATTCGGTACTGTAGTTGTAGTTTTGCGTCAATTGATTGTATTTTGTAACTGCCCCAACGAGCGCGACGAAAAAAACCAAAAAAGAAAAGAAAAGAAAAAACCTGGGTTCCGTGTTTGCAGGATGTACAAAAAATGTTTCTTCAACATTTATCTAGACGTCCAGAGAATCCGACCTTGGAAAATGGTTGAGGATTTGACATTATTTTATTTGCCAAATGTTCTCGGCAACATTTGTCAGTGATCAAACTTACATCTTCAAACATGATGCCGCAAACATCGAGAAAAGATTTCAACCGAATGGCGGTGTACAGAGCACTACAGAGTATAGGCCCTACTACAGAGCACTACAGAGTATGGCCTTTACTACGGAGCACTACAGAGCACTCTGTAGTAAAGGCCATACTACAGAGCACTACAGAGTATGGCCTTTACTACAGAGTACTACAGAGTACTCTGTAGTAGAGGCCATACTACAGAGCGCTACAGAGTATGGCCTCTACTATGGGCCACTACAAGCCACTACAGCAAAAATCAGGGTTTGCTGATGTTGAGTATGGATGATACTGAAGGATGAATCGGGGACGCACCACAATCACATCAAATGCGCCCTGATCTACATCTTGACATCCGACGTAACGCCAGATCATGCTCGCTGCCCCCACACCTCCCCACCCAGCATCCCCTCGAAGCGGTTGGCAAAGCCAAAGTCGGTGATGACGTGGCGGTGACGGTCGAAGAGGAGATTCTCGAGCTTGAGGTCGCACTGGACGATCTTCTTTTGGTGGATGTACCAGAGGCC
Organism: Mycena metata; assembly: GCA_029378385.1. Classification (NCBI taxonomy): domain Eukaryota; kingdom Fungi; phylum Basidiomycota; class Agaricomycetes; order Agaricales; family Mycenaceae; genus Mycena; species Mycena metata. The sequence goes on from JARKIB010000185.1 coordinate 81,544, forward strand.
GGAGATGAGCTGGGAGAAGAGGCGCGAGGCGTCGCGCTCGCGGAGGTGGCGGTGGGCGAGGTTGTGGTCGAAGAGCTCGCCGCCCGAGGCGTATTCGATGATGATGCCGATGTACTTGTCGGTCTCGATGACGTCGTAGAGGCGGACGATGTTGGGGTCCGGAATGAATAGAATTATCGTCAGAAAGGTGGAACGGCATGAAGGGGAGGGCGAAAGATAAAAGAGAATAAGAACTTTTGGTGAAGGAAAAGGAAGAGAAGGGGAAAAGAAATATAATGAAGTAAATGCGCGGAATGGATTCGCAGATGCCAACGCAAACCGAGTGTCCGAGTGTCCGCCGCTCCGCACCCCAGAACGACACCGCGCCACTAACGCCAGCAGCAGGGCGGAGTCCACACATCCCGCCCCACTCCCCGGGCACGAGCATATGCCGCGCGTTGTTCGTTCGTCCGCGCCGATCTCCCAATCCAAAGAAAAGAAAAAGGAGGACATGCGCGGGATCGATGGGCCCGCTCCACCCGCGCGCTCACGCTCGTTGCCTCAGCATCAGCCTCGACAACGCAGACGCAGGCCGCCGGTCCCGCTCCAGCGATGGTAGCCCAATACGACTGCAATATAGACGCATGCCGCCCGCTCTAGTCGCACGCGCACGTCCCACCTCTTGTGTTCGGCGTGTCGTCGGCGTGTCGTTTCGCACGTTGCTGCGCCCGTGAACAACCCTACATTAGGTACCACGAACGGACGCAAACCCATTACCCACCCACCGAGCCGACGCCGAGACAGGCCTAGAGGGACTGGGTATTTGCAGCTGGCTCATCCTGGGTGTGCTCCTCGCTGCAGGACAGGCAAAAGGAAACTGGGCCAAGGACGAGGTGGATGAAGAAACGAAGAGACAGTTTCCTTACATCAGCAAATCGGCACAACGCGGATATGGCCGGGTGGGTAGGTAGGTAGGTAGGTAGGTAGGTAGGATTACACGGCACGGTCCCGCTGAGGAACGCCGGTTTCCAGGGAGTATCCCGGTGTACACGCACTATGTAGATTACACCATCGTCCCTGGACCCCTCCAAATCCCGATAGCCGAGCTCACGGTCGCAGTTTTTGCACTCGCCGCGGTAGAACTATAAGAATCTAAAGAAGCAAAAGAAGGTAAGCACGTCAACTCGAATCAGCCTACCAATCAAGCGTCTAAACGGAACACGGGAAGAGCATAGAACACCTGTAGAACATCAAACGCGAGTTTTGCAACCAGAGCTATTGTCGGCCTCGGATAAATAATGGTCTTGAGGGCCTCCGTGCTGGAGAGACCCGCCAGCTGACCACGGAGGTTGGGAAGCATAAAGAAGAGCTCGCCATAGAACTTGCGCCGCAAATCAACCAGTGCGTCCGAGGACTTACAAGTTAACAGGGCGTGTTCCGGCGTCTCAACCTTGAGCTTGCAGAACCTACATAACCGATCCGAACGAGGCACTGGTTGGTGCGCATGATCGACGTAACGCAAGACTTCCACGGCCAACAGGTGAGTTGAAAGTAGCAGAGAAGTGATCGCCTCGCGATGCTTCTGAGTCTTCACCAGTGTCAGGTAATGCCGGGTGCAGGAAGTAATTTGAGTTGGTGCCTTGTCCTTCTGTGGTTCGCGCCGCCCATGCAGCAAATAGAGCTTGTCTGACGAGTCTATCTCTCCTTGTAGCCATTCCAACATATTTTTCTGCACCAGTTTGGAAAAATCTTCAACGTCTTCAACCGAGGTTGCGCGCGTCAGGATTAGTTCTGGGCAGTGGAATGGCAACCTCGTAACAGCCTTGATTAGATCCTTAGCCCAAGATCTTTTACCCGAAGCCGCTAAGTCAATAGAACTATTGAGGGCCGCGCGTGCATAACGATCATTGTCAAGGCTAAGGAGATAACACAGGTGGCTGAGAGCGAGTAGGAGACGTCGGACTCGTATAGGCATGATACCAGTTTCCGTGAAGAGGGGGGAATGCTGATCACAGATCAGTCTGATATCGCCAGATCTGCGCTCACCGGCGGTCACCAGCTGCTCCCAGCGCAATACCAGACGATGGCTCACTAGCCATCGATTTACCAGACCGAGAGAGACTCACACTTCCATATCAATAGGCTAAGTTATGGCGAGATCCTGGTAGGTGCTCACAAGAATATACTCGTACCGTACCAATCTGCGCGCGGACATAAATTTCTGTTTCTTTTCGTAATCCCAGCTCAACGTTAACGGTTGGGTTCCACGGCGTTATGTGTTGTACTTGCCAGTGGCAAGTTTTGTTTCCCTCGCGCGGACCTGTGGAACTTAATTGATGAACTCTTGGGTACCGAGTGGACTGTCAATCTGTACTCGTATCCAAGTCTCGCTCAAAGTGCAAGTATTATCAACCGCTGGCGACTCGACGATAAGTGCCAAGTCGGAGCAAGTGCCGCGCAACGGGGTCCGTTGATGGTCCGTGCCCATCAAAGATGGGGCACGTGCATGTTGACACAACTGCGGATTGATGGGTCGCTCTCTCTTCCCTTCTCCCCCATGTCCCCGCCCTATGTCTTCGCCTTGCGTTCTGCTCCCATTCCGATCCAACCTTCGGGTGTCAATGTTCTGTCCAGCAACCACCGGCAGCCTCCGCCGTTCTCAAGCTGCCCAAGATGGTCCTGTCAAGGCGACCAGTCCAAGATTTTCTTGATGAAGTCCCCAACGTCGCAACCGCCTTCAACGCCGCTGGTCCTCAAGCTCAAGCTTCCTCAACGCCGCAAACTCCCTCAACATTGTGCAAGTACTCAAGCCCTTTCAATGCCGCAGGCCTTCTTAATGCCGCAAGCTTCACCTCAATGCAATACCGCAGGCCCTCGCCTCAATACCGCAAGCGATTTCCTCAAGCTCAGCCGTACCACTCTTCCCTCGTGACCCAGTTTAGGTGGTCCATTCTGCAATCAGTGGTGTGAAGGACGGCGCGTCGACAACGCAGTGGGTGAGTGCCTCGTTTCGGACCCTCCATTCCCTCCCCGCCCATAGCTGTACTGTCGTGCTGTAATGTAGTAGTGCTCTCGAAATTGATTTATTTATTCTATTATTCCGCGGCTCCATTAGAACAACTTAGTATGAACCAGAGCTGGCAATGGGCACCGAGGGCAGTGAAAACGGCCCGACCTGGGGAATGTCGCCAGCGCTGACTCGCTCCAGTAAAAGGTGCGAGCGGTAATGAGGCGGTAATAAGCCAGTGCCAAGTAATACCAGGCTGGTACCAGCTGGTACAGCGGACATCAAATCACAGGCGCTGATCTTTGCTGATCAGCGTTGCGCGGATTTGCTGATGTATTAGGCAAGAGTAACACTTGTACAGCAACACCTCTTGTGCACGTGCATGGATTCCTTGCTCTCAACTCTCACTCAGTGTTGACTCTCAATTGTAAGGTGGCTGGCATAGGGACTCTTTGTCTTTTGAACAAGATAACGGCTTGTCAACTTCCTTGTCTCGGTGGAAAATTCCCGACAACTGTAGCGTACACTAGGACGCGATGTACGTCGGTACAGAGTCTGCTTGTTCCTGATTGGGACCTCTGCAGTTATACCACTTCCTTCCTTCCTTTCATCAAGAATACGAAGGAACGTTTAAGAGCGCTGGCTTTTGTTCTCCCTCTTGTCTTGCTTAGCTCATTCAATATGATACCGGGACAACAGTGATATGTACCTCACTGGACGACGAAGGGCTAGTACTGGCGGAAGCATCAACGCGCGTACGGTCAGTCTCAAAAACACCAATCATATGGGCCTGCAATTTTGACAATCCTCATTTTAAACTCCAAGCTAGATCTTCACTGGCAACTTGAAGTCCCTAACATTTTGATTCAGATTTTCACTTCGATTGCACCCAGTTTATAATTAGTCAGGTGCGCATGAGAGCAGTGAAAGACTCGTGACGGTGGTCCGCACCTGCTCCTCGTAATAGTTTAGAGAGATACATTGGCATCAAGCAGGAACCCGGTTCGATTCCGGGTCGATTCATGGAACAGTCAATGCAAAGCAACTTTTTTTCTTGGTCTAGTTGTCCTAGCTGTCCATGGTGTATTCGTCAAGTACTTCGAGAGTTGTTTGGGCAAAGGTGACATCTTCTTGCAGACCCAGTGCGTTGCAGCCCGAATTTCCACCACCCCAAATCTTAACCGGTGAGTTTCTCACTGTATCTATAGGCACCGTCTGATTGCACCCCGTCCAGATTGGAGGAAGGAAAGCCTCGTAGCGGTGGCCCGCACCTGCTCCTGATATTACCGGGTCCAACAGTTCAAGCAGGAACCCGGTTCGATTCCGGGTCGATTCATAAGAGTTCGATGTCTATTTTTTTCTTGTTTTACCTGTTGTCCGTAGCGTATTTGAGTCAATATCGGAACACATTAACATGCCAAGATTTCGACCCCGAACCGTAGTGCCTTGCATTCCACCACCCCGTGTTTTTCGAGTGCCAAATCTTGCCCGGTAAGACACCGTCTGAGTTCCATCTCGGTTGCATCCCGTCCAGATTAGAGGAAGGAAAGACTCTTGGCGGTGGTCCGCACCTGCTCCTAATAGGATGCTAGAAGTAGATTAGCACATCAAGTGGGGACTCGGTTCGATTCCGGGGCGAGTCATAGACGGTGCAAACCAAGGTAACTTTTTTTCTTGTTCTAGTCGTCCGTGGCGTATCCGAGTCAATATCGGGACACACTAACATGTCGTCAAGCACTTCAAGCACCTAATGTGCCCACCAACCCCTCTAGTTAGAGAGGGAACATGGGGGTTCCCTCCTAACTAGAGGGCTTAAGGCGAAATCCTGGGAATCCTTTAGATCCGATATCTGAGGGACTTAGGGTAAGTGCCCAACGCCGTCCACCAACTGTATTGAGTGCCCCACTGCCGTTCCCGACACCCGTTCACCATCACCGCCGCCGTCGCTGTCACCATCGTCGTCGTCGGTGTCACCGTCACCCATCACAGCACCGCAATCACATCAACAACACCTGCCGCCCATCACACCGATGCTCAACAGTGTCCCCGACATCACCCCCATCAAAAAAAATGTCGCGAGTACCGCTGCGACCCCCCGAACACTGTCCCGACGTCGCCATCAACGACGGGCATCAAAAAAATGAAAAAGCTGCGTATTGATTCTACGAACATAGCCGTGCAATCAAAATGTGATGCGCCTCAATACTCGGAAAGTTATAGCGATTTTGATTTCTTGATGGCGCATCAAAATACACTGAACACTCGAAAAATTGCTGTGCTTCCAAATATTCGATGAGAATCACAATACATAAGGCCATGGTTGAGGGATAGCAATATGATTCACAACTTTCAGCAGATTTGGAACGATTTTGTGCAAGAAGTTAGTGGACATTCAAGCAAATAACAGTCTTGGGGCACACATTTCCTTGACCTTTCCCCTTTGCAATGATGTGTTTGTGTGTCAATTTGTTAACACAGCCTAGCCTTCTTATTTCTTGGGTGCCAGTAAGCTTGCAAGGAAGTCAGTGGAATGGGTGGCCACTGACTTCCTGTTGCGTCCACCAACTTCTCGGTCAAAGAAGTTGGTGGACCAACCGAGAACTTGGTGGACTCAACAAGAAGTTGATAGACCACAGTGTTTGTTACATGTTCTTCGCAGTAAATTAGAGTTGTAAGACCATATATTACCCTTGAATAAGATTGAACCTCAGGATAAAGGAAATCAGAGCTTTGATTGACAGGCTTCCTTTTGGGGACACCTCACAACCCAAATAGGAAGGTTTGGTTATCTGGCCCCAAATTAAGCTGTTTGGAACGATCTAATTGTGTGTTTATGTTTTCTTAGGCTATAAAAAGTCATTCAGAGTGCATTGAAGTCTATTGCATTGAATTGATGGGGTGAAAATAGCGAAAATTGATTAGGTGTGCTTTGGTAAAGTACCTTGGCCAAATGGCAGTCATAGCGACTTTTGAGAGTCCTTTCAGTTGCCATTAGGCTACCAACACAGATTTTAGGTCACAGTTAATGGCTTATTGAGAAGGAAAAGCATATTTTGAACATATTGATGAAGGGGTGTTTGGGTTTGATATGGGTTCTCCTATGATATACAAAGCTATAAACCACGTCAGTGGAAGTGAAACCACTTAAGGTAGCCGCCATCCACCCTCGACGAACGTCACGTGTGATTTCCTTATTGGGCGTAACGGTGAAAAGTAATTAATATTGGAGGAACAAGGAAAGATACGGGAAATCGTCTCGACAAATATCTTTGAATTCATCCATTTCATCTGTAGAAAAAAATGTGGTCTGGCAGGACCCTCCTGTGCAATGTAGTTGCAAAAGTTTCAGCAAGCCTCGTCGGGCCATCATTATTGATGGGAAATGGGGTGTTGGATCAATCTGTAACTAGATATTCCTCATGCCCATTGTGCTACAGGAGGCATGCCCATAAAACATTTATAGGGAATATCTTGAACTTGGTCGAAGGGTTTGACCCAATTCACGCTGTGTATTGTTGCAGAGAGGTTTTCGCCGGAATAGGAGATATCACGTGACGTTCGTCGAGGGTGGATGGCGGCTACCTTATCTGAACTGGAAAGGGTGTTAGGTGGCATTCAGGTAACCCCATACCTAGTGATTTGGAGTGATCTTATTTTACATCATTGTTTACCATGTTCATTATATCAGATGTGCTTGAGTGATGGCTAATGGGTTCTTATTCATTGATATAGGCTATAACAATGATTGAACCCAAAATACTGGTAATGATATCATGTGATACTCGAAATGGAAAATATTTTGATTTTGGTTGTTTCATGAATAGAGCCTCAAGGAGGCCATAGTTTGTGAACTGGAGAGTATAGGCTGGTTCACATCGAATATCTACACCCAAATACGCTGTATTTCATCTGTTTCAATAAACTTTTGGCTAAATCATGTTTTCGACCATAAACCATAAAGTACCATGTACTAGCCTTAGGTTCAAGATGTCATCTGTCCAAAACATTGGTTAACTAGTTTAAAAAAGGCTTAAATCCGCCCATTCAATCATTCTAAGTTCGTTTTCGGTGTTTACAGGGCCCAGGCAAGGCAGAGTGACCTCCAACTTCGACACCAGACAGAAGTTGGTGGACGGGGAGTTGGTGGACAGGTCTTCATTATGTCCTTATTACCTACTCAGAAAGCACGCATAACACCTGGTCTTCTCGATCTATCCACCAGGATGAAACACAGGCCTCAGGTGAGACAGAACCACCTCAAACTTCGACACCAGACAGAAGTTGGTAGACGGGGAGTTGGTGGACAGGGCTTCGTTATATCCTTATTAACTGCTCAGAAAGCACCCATAACACCTGGTCTTCTCGATCTATCCACCAGGAGGCCTCAGGCGAGACAGAACAACCTCAAGATTCGACACCAGACAGAAGTTGGTGGATGGGGAGTTGGTGGACAGGTCTTCGTTATATCCTTATTAACTGCTCAGAAAGCACCCATAACACCTGGTCTTCTCGATCTATCAACCAGGAAGAAACACAGGCCTCAGGTGAGACAGAACCACCTCAAACTTCGACACCAGACAGAAGTTGGTGGACAGGGAGTTGGTGGACCTTCTATACAATAAGAGCTCCAAGTCCGCTAGAAGTTGGTAGTTATATTGCTATACCTCAACCATGGCCTTATGTATTGTGACTCTCATCGAATATTTGGAAGTACCACAATATTTCGAGTGTTCAGCATATTTTGATGCGCCATCAAGAAATCAAAATCGCTATAACTTTCCGAGTATTGAGGCGCATCACATTTCGATTGCACCGCTGTGTTCATAGAATCAATACGAAGCTTTTTCATTTTTTGATGCCCGTCGTTAATGGCGACGTCGGGACAGCGTTCGGAGGGTCGCAGCGGTGCTCGGAACATTTTTTTGATGGGGGTGATGTCGGGGACACTGTTGAGCATCGGTGTGATGGGCGGCAGGTGTTGTTGATGTGATTGCGGTGTTGTGATGGGTGACGGTGACACCGACGACGATGGTGACAGCGACGGCGGCGGTGATGGTGAACGGGTGTCGGGAACGGCAGTGGGGCACTCAATACAGTTGGTGGACGGTGTTGGGCACTTACCCTAAGTCCCTCAGATATCGGATATAAAGGATTCCCAGGATTTCGCCTTAAGCCCTCTAGTTAGAGAGGGAACCCCCCCCCACGTTCCCTCTCTAACTAGAGGGGTTAGGTGGGCACATTAGGTGACTTCAAGCGCGGTCCTGTCAAAAGTTTGGACCCAGAACCGCAGTGCCATTGCAGCCGTTCCAAGTACTAAATCGTGGCCGGTGAGTTTCTCACTGTGATCTATGGGCACGGTCTGGTTGCATCCCATCCAGATTGGACGTAGCGGTGGTCCGCACCTGCTCCTAGTAGAATATTAAGCTCGTTGTAAAATCCAACTAGGAACCCGGTTCGATTCCGGGTCGCGTCTCCAAATTAATGTCCATCTTTTTTACCACAGTGACTCAGTGAGTATGCATTGGGAGAGGAACAGGGAGTGAGCAAAAGGCTTGCTGCGCTGGTGCGCACCTACCCCCATCTGGAGTATTAAATGTTGAATATTACTCAAGCAGCAACCCGGTTCGATGGTCAACTTACCAGGTCAAGTCATAGTGTGTTTGAATTGAAGTATTTTTTCTTTCAATTGACTTGAGACGACTACGGGCATGGACATATACTTCCCCATGAGAGAGGGAAACAAAGGGTCCGAACCTGCTCCTGATACTTCAAGCTGAAGGGAGTTCAAGCAGGAGTCCGGCTCAATTGCGGGTCAAGTCATTCATCTATGATGTCCAGTTTTTTGTAAAGAAAATGTGCTAGGTGAAGATTGCACCACCTTGGCCAATGGCTGGTCACAAGTGGAGTGAAAAAAGCCTCGTGGCTGCCCCAAATGGGTGTTAAATTCAAGCAGGAAGCTGATTCGCAGCCAGGTCAAGTCATGAGGCACGGGATACACAAAAAACTGTACAATGCTTAGCGAGATGCACAAGAGAGCAACAAAAGACTTCTACTGGTGATTCCCCCATCCAGAGTGCAGTGTGGAATGTTGAATATTACTCAAGTAGGACCCCGGTTCGATTCCGGGTTGATTTATTCCAAGTCAATCTGCAAACCAACTTTTTTTCTTGTCCTAATTCTCCGTGGCGTTCAAGTCAATCGGGGCACACTCAGATGCTGAATTTTCGACCCAGAGCCGCAGTGTTTTGCAGCCCGAATTTCCACCACCCAAGTGCTAAAATCTTGACCGGTAAGACTGTGATCCATGGGCACCGTCTGAATTTCATCTCAATTTTATCTTGTCCTGATTAGAGGAAGGAAAGACTCGTGGCGGTGGTCCGCACCTGCTCCCAGTGAAACACTTCGCTATTCAAGCAGGGACCGGTTCGATTCCGAGTCAATTCATTATGATTTCGAGATGTTGGGCAACTTTTTTTTCTTGTTCTACCTGTTGTTCTAGTTATCCGTGGCATATTCAGGATGTACTCAGTGGCCGAGTACTTCGAGAGCAGTTTGGGCAAGCCGAGTCCTCTCAAACATTTTTGACCCAATGTCTTGCAGCCCGAATTTCCACCACCTCGTGTTGTTCAAGTACTAAAGTCTTGACTGGTAAGATTGTGATGTATCACAGGGGGTAAACATAGCTGCACTTGTCATAAGCGCATCCGACGCGCATCCGACAGGCATGCACAACGTCTTGGCTGCATCTTTGCCAGTAAGCTTAGGTAATTGAGAATTTCCTTGACGTGGGTTCAATTCCGCCGAATGTCATCTTTTCATCTTTAGGCCTAATGTGTCCAAGGCACAAAGCTAGAGAACTTCAGGCCAGAAAAAATTGCCATGTACATTTTTGTGCTCCATATGTGCATCCCGACAAATAGCAGAAGTTAATGGACCAGTTTAAATCTGTTGATGCACTCACTTGTGACCTCATAATTATATGTAAATACATCCCTCTCTCTGCTACTTCTACCATCACATGCAGCCTCTGAAACACCGTCCAACAGCGCAGAATTCTCTATGTGGTTGTGATTTATCATGGTTTATTGCTCTGATTCCACTGAAATGGTGTTTGCCATCCAGCAATTCCAGATGAGAAGTAGCCTCAGAGTTCTCAGACTTCGGGTTTCAGGCCCAATTAACTGTGGTGCAACAAGTACTCTGCTGGTATTGTACCATGATTGTGGAGTAGAAGTTTGTTAATATTTGTGGTCTATATCAGACTCTTTTCAGAAGATATATTGGCAATGCTTGTACCGTGGGTGTGAGCCTTTGATCATTCTGAGCTGACTTGAGATGATTTTTTGTTATTGCACTTTCCACTCTTTCGATAACCAGCACCTTACATCTGTTCACACAAATTAAAAACCCTGCACCTATTACATCAACTGCTTGACATGTCAGGAATGCATGGTATACATTCATTTATGTTGCACTGAACTGCAAAGTACACACAGTATGAATACCCCAGTTGTGAAAGCCCAGAATATAAAAGATGGGGTTGGACGGGATTGAACCCACGCCAAGGAAATCCTCAATTACCTAAGCTTACTGGCAAAGACGCACCGACACACCCAGGATAGAATTCTTTTAGGCTGGATTAAAAGGCTAGCTAAGACAACTTGTATTAGTAGGCAAATACATTGTAGTTAAAATAACGCGAATTGACACCGTAAAATAGCCTTTGCAAAGCAAGATAATTTACTTCAACTTCTTTGTTCTAGGAAACCATGTCGTTTCATTCACATTTGAAAGGGGATTGAAGTTAAAGACAATTGAGTCCAGAAATAGGCTGTTTGATTCAGCTGGTTCTCAACGGAATAAGGAAACAAAGGGTTTCCACCTCTGTTTTAACCCAGCTTAAAACAAAGGTGGAAACAAAGGGTTTCCTTATTCCATTGAGAACCAGTCGAATTAAACAGTTTGTTTCTGCACTCAATTCCGTTTAACTTCAATCCCCTTTCAAATGTGAATGAAACACAATGGTTTCTTGGAATGAAAAATTTGAAGCAAATTATGTTGCTTTGCAAAGGCTATTTTACAGTGTCAATTCATCTTATTTTAACTATGATGTATTTGCCCACTAATACAAGCTGTTTTCACTAGCCTTTTAATCTAGCCTAAAAGAATTCTATCCTGGGTGTGCAAATACATTGCGCATGCCTGTCGGATGCGCGTCGGATGCGCTTATGACAAGCGCGGCTATGTTTGTCCCCTGTGTATGTATGATGAGAAAGTGTACCTAGGTTAAGAGGGTATAGAAAAGGGTAAGAAAAGACTTGTAGTGATGGTCCACGCCTGCGCTTACATGTAATTCCACATCACGCCTGAAATATGGTCCCAGCAGGAACTCGGTTCATTTCCGGGTCGAGTCATGGCGCGTTTAAAATGAAGTATTTTTTCTTTTAATTGGCCTGGGACACACGGACATGCACCAGGTATACTTCCCTATGAGGGAGGGGAGGAAAGACTCATAGCGGTAGCCCGCGGCTGCTCCTGATTACCCAGCCACATTGAAATTCAAGCCGGAATTGAACCTGGTTCGATTCCGGGTTGAGTCATTCGTATATGTTGTCCAGATTCTTTTTTTTTATTTTTATTGATCTAGGTAAAATTGAACCAATGGCTGGACACAAACGGGAGCAAAGAAAGCCTTGTAGCTGCCCCAAATGGGTTAAATTCGCAGGGAGCCGGTTCGCAGCCAGGTCAAGTCATGAGGCACGGGATACGGCTTTTTTTTGAAGGCTAGTCCTAAATTTCACCTCACTTGGCGGGATGCACAAGAGAGCAAGAAAAGCCTCGTGGTGTTGGTCCGCACCTGCCCCAGATAACTGTTTCAGAGCAGGAGTCCGGTTTGATTCTGGGTCCAGTTGTAGGGAGCACTTATGATCAGCTTTTTGTTTCTCTCTCTCTCTCTCTCTGTTGGTCGTGGGAGCATAAAAGTGTATGTATTTTGCTGCTGCTGGGATTGGGCAAAGGAAAGACTCTGAGTGTCACGCCAATGTGGCCATCGGCAAAGTGCACGAATTGTTTGAACCGTGGGAAACATGGCTGATAGATCAATGAATGGCGCATGTGTATATGCGCGGATTCCAATTTCCCAATTATTTCCCTCATTTTTAACCGTGAACTCGTGGGTGGGCGTTAGCAAAAACATAAAATTTGATGGAATTTATGAGATTTGATTTGTAGTAAACACAGGCCTACTCGTGATCAAGTGAGGGGACGGCCATCAGGTGATTCCAGTCCGCTGTCCGTGCAAAGTGCTCAAGGCCCGCATAAACACCATCGAAGCGCTGCAGATCGCCGGTCTAGGGAACGTCACCATCTCGGTGTGCGTTCCACCACAGGTAGTATGTCCCAGCGGCGCAGAGGACCGTATCACCCCGGTGCGGGCCAAAGGGGACGAACATCGAGGGCATCAGGCCAATGACGCCGTACATACTTTCCAAAGTCGCCTGGGGACCTAGACCGCCGTCGTACCAGTCGTCGCAATGGTGGTAGTACCACCACTCGCATGACCAGGGTTCGGGCAGTTGCGTGTCTGGGATACGAGGCCAGTCGGAAAGATATTTGCATTCAGCGCAATCAAAGATGCGCTGTGTGTACATAAAGCTGCCCTGAATTGATTTTTCAGGGACTGCACGGAAAAAGTGGAATCATCATACCTGCGGGGGACACATATCTCTTAGTGTATGTCTGGGACTGCTGGGGATTGTGAGCGCAGCAGATCCGACCGTGGGGCGCAACATACTATGATTGATTAGCAGCGACCCGGAGGTGGTCTATCCGGATCGGGGGGAACTTGTGATCCCAACGGTAGCCGGTAGCCGCACATCTGCAAAGTTAGAATATATGGGTGGTTCAGAACAAAATCTCACCTGTGTCTTTGTTCCCGGTAACATCCTGGAGTTGATTCCAATCCGCCCCGTCGAAAAACGCCTCGACGGACGGGAAGATGCCAGGGAAGGCAGAAATCTGGTCCTCCCCAGCTGAGAAGAATCTGTGGTACAAATAGAATTGCTTTGATACGGCGCACGCGAACACAGTCGTGGTGTTATCATAGGCGCTGAAGATGATCGGGGTGAGAGGCCGATCGCTGAGAGCGACTTGCTTAGTTTCCGCCGCGATCACCATTCCCGATCTGGTAATAATTCTCGGCACATCAAACTCGGCCTGATATACCATCACTCTGCCGTCGCATGCCCCCCATTGTTTTTTTACCACTCCACGAGAAGAATACGAACTCGGCTAACCATTCAGGTGAATTTCAAGGCCTATTAGAGCTAGGGAATGCTGGGGGGAACAGTGTTCCCCCCAGACCCCCCTCCTAGGGCCTGACGGCTTGTCCCTTCTATTCAATAAATGTGTTTTCGCATTTTTTGCCACTGAATATGTGTTAAATTTACTGATTGAAGCACGGGGGAAACCCCCGTGGACCCCCGGACGCTCGCCGCTGGGCCCACTGCGTGGTGCTTCCGCTCGCCGCGGGGGCCCACTGCGTGGGGCTCTTTCTTGACTTTAACATGTTTGAATTCGTGCTTTGCTGCTAAGTTAATTCAAGCGGCGTGGCACATCTAATTTAGCGATGACCATAACTGAGCGAGTTGCAGCTTACTCTGATTCCCAACCTGTTCCCGATTGAACGAAAATAAAAGAAATGGCCGCGAACAGGATCGAACCGATGTCAGGTGAATACGAACGAAATGAGAAGGTTGAAAGTTGAACCATGTAGCCATGGTACCAATAATGCTGAGGCATTCTAGGGGCCCTCGATGTCGACCCCACGGTGCAACCTATGCCGGCGGATCATCAAACGATGCTGTGCTGCCGAAAGTTGGCCGAAAATTATTACCAGATCGGGAATTGTGATCGCGGCGGAAAGTAAGGAGTGCTGAGAGCGTAGCGTGCTGCCAGTTCCGTTTCCAGCGGCTGTGAGCCGTTGAAGTAGCGCCACCGTGCCCAATGGCATGACCAAGGGCTGGGAAGGTTCGCGTCAGGAATGAGGACCCCTAGTTCACCTTCTTGTGTGCGGCAGGGGAAGTCAATTAGGGCGCTGCGGCTCTGGTAATCCCATGTCCCCGTGAAAAAAAGGTTCGTTAGTGGCTGGCAGTGAGCAGAGATGGCATCTCAACCTCGGGGACGTGAAAGTCCCAGAATCGATGGGGCCGGAGTCCAGTAAAGGTGGTCTGGCCCCGGCGGCCTGGGGTCCCTTGGACTGTCGAGCGGCGACGGGTAGCTTTGAAGCAACACCAAGGTGGTCGTTTGCGTGAAAAACCTTTCTGAGAGCGTTGAAAAGTATTCGTTTGGGAGGGGAACTCAAAAAATCAGGGCAAGAGGTGGGCGGACCGAAACTTCCGGATATCAACCTCCGAAATCTGGAGTGGTGGCTGTACCCCCCCTCCCCCCTCCGGAGGTCGGACCGCAGCCAAAATTTCTGCCGAACTGTTCGGCACCGCATCATCGGTCCGATGAAATTTGCTGGTTCTCATGCACTGGAGGAAAAAATCTAAAAACTACACAGGGCATCTCGGAACATGCGAAAATGGGGCGATCCGTTCCTTACATTTTGAATACGGGTAGAGAATGAAATCGACACCTAAATTTCATTGCCATCGGCCCAGGGGAGGTTGATATCCGGAATTTTTCGGCTGCCCACCTCTTGAGTCAGGGCCATGTGGTTTTCGCACCGCACACCGTGACTATAACGTGAATGCGTTGATCAGAGGTTTAAGGGGTAACTGGTGATAACCTTTTTTCTTATTCTAGGGAAATTGTGTCTGCTTTAGGAGCGTATAAACGAGCTAAACGAGAGCACGAAAGGAGTGGTGACCGTAGGCCTCCCCATATCATTTGCACAAAAAGAGCAGGATGAGTCAAGAATGGATGTGATCAAACTTGAATCAGACAAAAGACTCATAGAAGGATTCAAACGCCCAATGACTCCGCTCGTATCGAAATGCCAGCAGGTGGCCGAACATTTTAAGAGGCAGAATTTAACCAGGTCGATTCCCAATCAAGTTGCGCTCGTGTACGACGAACTGCGTGTTTTTTCTGTTGCTTTGTCGTATCCTTGAACCTCGAGCTAGTTTATGTGTACATCATATAAATTAGTATTGAAGCCTCGCAATCGATGAACAAATTTCCACGGCGGGAAATTAGGTTCTGCCGTCATTGAATTTCACCTCGACTCCAGCCAGTCATTGGTTAAAGTATTGACGATAGTCAATATCAGGCACAATCCAGTAAGGAGGGCCTGTAGTAAATTAGAATCAAGGTGAACACCGAGAGAAGCGAAACGTCGAACCGTCGGAAATCACAAACAACAACAAACCCATGCGAGTCGAACATGTCCGAGATGCCCGGTCGAATTAAATGCTGAGAACGAGACTGAGTCCTACTGTACCCACACCGTCGATCTGATGATTTCGCCTCATAGCATTGTTGCGCGTCTCGCGGCGACCCGCCGTCGTTTTAAACATCAGAAGGTCCATACTTCCTCCACTCGAAAACGCCTCAGACTGCAATCTCCGATACGGAGATTGTTCACTGGAAACTGCCGCAGTACGCAGACTTGTGCCTACCTATCGGCCCCCGAAGATACTTGCAGGGACCGAAAACCAAACCGTGGGAATTATCACCGAAACCCGGAGAGTGTAGCTTACCACGCACATGAGAATTCGCCCCTTCCACTAAGTCCTCCTAAAACCGAGGAACTGCTTCTCGAGGAGCCACATTACTCGTCGTAACTGTTCGCTCAGGACTCGTGATATCACGGCGAGCCTGAATTCTGCAGACGGCTCAAGATGCTGTTTTCCTTCGAGTCGAAAATTCCTCCTGAAACGCTGGAGAACTCGATCCCGATTGAGGGAGAAAGGAGTGCTATCCAGGGAGTTTCTGCCAGGCAGTTGGTTGATTATTCGTGTACTCTTGAATAGTTCTAGAATTAGTCTCCTCGAAAGTCACATTTGTGCCAAGGTTCCTCTCGAACCAACACATCGTTGAAAAAAAGTTCACTTCCTAACCACCACCCCCACGAACCCGTCCGGACTGAGTCCGAGTATACGGTTGTAGTGACAAACACACAGCGGAACGCGAACCTCTTATAGGCCGTTCTCGCAGGAAACTGGATGATTCCATAATTATTTGCGTGCTCAGTGAGCCAAGAATTGGATATCCACATTGGAAAGCAGGGTTATGCCCCCTGCAAGGATCTCTCACACACAAATTTTGGGACATCCTGATGCCGCACGACTCTGGCGTAACCACGTCTTGTCGCGACTCGAAATAGTTGATTTGGGGTAAAGGCTGCGGGTTTGCGGGTTGTATCGGACATTGACCGGGTGGTGTCGGGTTCCGCTTCTGCTCCTATGCAGACTCCACTTGCATTCTTACTCCTGCTCCTGAAATACGCATCGGACCGTTCCTGTGTCCGGGCCGAAATGCTGCGGCTGGCACTGCCGCTGACCGGGGATCAAGAAAGTAAACTTTACTTCTGTCCATTGACACGCACCGACGCGCGTAGGGGTCGAACGCGTCATAATCCGGCTCCCCAGGGGCCCAAGGGCGCCAGGAAGATTTCGATGTTGTACACCGAAACCTCCCACCACCCTTAGGGCGATGCGTCTGGGATCGGAGGAGTCGAGGATCAGGTCTCAGGAGCCCGGCAATTCTCAGTCAAAACAGGGGTATGGCCGCGGTGTATAAATGCACTCAGAGACGAAGGAGAATAACGTCTCGTTGCTCATCATGACCGACGCAGATTCTTCGCTCAGTCCTGGGGATACCGCTAGTGCTTACTACGAGACAATCGACTCTCAACTTGATACACCCCTTGTCGACCTTCGTGCGCCCAGCTCGGTGACCCCAATTATCGAAAACTCTGCTCTGGACAACGCTCTGAGCGCACCTCTGGCTACACTTCGTGCACCCGCAGCGAACACCGACTATATTATCTTCCCTCGTCCTGCGAGTCCTACTCCCACCGAGCCTGTCGACTCCGACGAGGAGACACTGGACTACATCGAGGGATCGGAAGAACGTGCGTCTGCCGTGTGCCTTCCAGCCACATTAAACCCTATAGACCTCACTCTAAATCCTCCTCGCATGCATAGGCTATGAGAATATTCTGGCGGGCCAAACAAACCAGAGTACTAGCGAAAATGTGCATGCCTGTGAGTAATCATCACTGCAGAAATATATTTTCTGACTGGTTCGAAGCGCTGCCTGCGGCCACCTCGAGTGCGACCGATGTAAACGCCGCCCTGCCGGTCACGTCGTCCACCCGTTCCATGTTGGGCCAAACCACCCGCTCATTCGAGTCGAGACCCCGTGCGGCCGCCGACAATACGAGCTCGCAGGCAGGTGTGGCCAAGGCAGCTTCAAAGAAGAAAGCCGCTAAGAAACAGCCGTCTCGCTCGGCATCGTCACTGTCCGCCTCTGGAGCAGCGCCTTCCGACCACGAGCTCTACGACCTTGGAGGCCTCCTCGCGCCAACGAACAAAGAGCCTGCAGCTGAACTCAAAGTGCGCAACGAGGAAAACACCCGTCGCCTGATCGCTTGGATTCTTGCCATACAGAAAAGTGTCGATGACGAGCGCGACGCCCGGAGTCAGCAGGATCAAGAAATCCTGCGTCGGTATGTGTATGCAAATACACCGTCCGCTATGATTAATGAATAATCGAATAGTTTCTCGGATCTCCAAATCTCCTGCAACGCGACTTCTTCCTCTTCCCCGATCCCAAATACCATGTCCCAAATGGAACACGAGATCGCTCACCTGAAGCAGCTCATGGTAGACGGCCGCAACTCGATCAATCGTATCACGGAGTGCATGAACGGGCTCGTGGATATCCCTGTCGAGATGGAAGGGCTGCAGCAGGCAATGCGCACACTGCAGGCTTCAAATCGGGTCACAATCACGTCGGGTTCATCCACAACCACATCGGCTCCGCGCGTCACTACCACGGCCGCGCATACCTCAGGCCTTCCGCATAATGTCGGGAACCACTTCCACGCGGCGAGCGCTCCCACGGACATGGCAGCGCGCGGCCAGCCTGCGGCGGCGACGAGTCATAAGCGCACTCGTACACCGGAGCCGGTCCACCAAGAGGCGGCCGATCATGGCGCGAAGCGTCTCCGCGGTGAGGACGCCGAGTTCGCGTACGACGTCTACGCGTTCAACTTCAAGGCACCTCAGACGTCGCCGAAAACTGCAGGGCCTGCACTCCTGAAGGCGCTTAATCTGCCGACGGAGCCTTTGATCAACTGCATTCACCCCTTCGGCCTGCCTAACACTCTCATCAGCCTTCGCTTCGATAATGCGGAGTCGGCGCGCCAGTTCATGGACCGCCTTCGCACTAATCCTCCCGCGGATATGGACCACCTTCGCGTAGCGACGTCAGTGGCATATGGCAAGATGAGTGAGAGAGAAACGGGGCACGCGAAAGCAAAGAGTGCTCCAAAGACCAAAAAGAACACATGGTAGATACTACAGTCTGTCACAACAAAAAATGCGCACCCCCATTCTGTCGTAACTTGGTTATAATTCGAGAACCGCTTGGGATTTTGAGCCAAAATAAGATGTTACATTGTCGAGAGAGCCGGCGCCAACATTTTGCATGTGTTGATCACATCATAACATCTTGATAGGCCATCAGAAGATGCCGAATACGGAGCCTGTATTATATGCATTTTTTGGCGGGTTCAAGCTTGATCAATATTCTTTTTAGAGAAAGTCTAAATCACCCAAATTGTAGTCTGGGATGCGCCAAGGGACTCACCAAGTTGAATCATGCAAAAATATACAGGCAATAACTCACTACAGAGACCGCAAAGTGGCCATTTTTGGCTATTTTTGGCTGTTTTGGGCATTTTTGGCTGTTTTTGGCCACTTTGCGGTCTCTGTAGTGAGTTATTGCCTGTATATTTTTGCATGATTCAACTTGGTGAGTCCCTTGGCGCATCCCAGACTACAATTTGGGTGATTTAGACTTTCTCTAAAAAGAATATTGATCAAGCTTGAACCCGCCAAAAAATGCATATAATACAGGCTCCGTATTCGGCATCTTCTGATGGCCTATCAAGATGTTATGATGTGATCAACACATGCAAAATGTTGGCGCCGGCTCTCTCGACAATGTAACATCTTATTTTGGCTCAAAATCCCAAGCGGTTCTCGAATTATAACCAAGTTACGACAGAATGGGGGTGCGCATTTTTTGTTGTGACAGACTGTATTGTCGAAAGTGCGATCAGTGCTAATAGTATCATTGTGAAGTCTTGATATTATCGCTTGGAATATACACGGTCGGCTTGCAGTCAAAATTGAACATCCTGAAATCGTGCAGCTCATCGTCAGTCACGACATTGTAATATTCCAAGAAACTTTTCTCCGAATTGGTGAAGAGCGCACCTTAGACCTGCCGCGGGGGTACGAAATTGTGGCTATGTCCCGTCCTGACCGCCCCGGACTGAAGCCTGTGTGGGGGGGAGTTGCAGCAGTAATCCGAAGCGGCATTGATTACACTGTTTGCACGTCTCTGTGCGCCCCCGACCTCATCGTGCTCGATCTCGGTGACATGTTCCTCATCGGTGCCTATCTCCTCCCGGGTACATCGGAATGGAGAGAATGGACAGACGTCGACCCGGCGATTCGTGTTCGGGAAGCTGTCACAGTATGCGCGGTCTGCCCAGATAAGCCTTTGCTCGGCTTGGGGGATTTAAACGGTCGCATCGGCTGTCGCATTCCCCGCGGCTCATTCCTCTATCGCGCTTCACTCGACAACATCGTCAATACGCGCGGGCGCTGGATTTTGCGATTGTGCGCAGATAATGGGCTGACAATCCTAAACGGGACTTCGAAGGAGCTATCCTCCCCAGGCGCTTTCACGTCATTCCAGGCCATAGGTTCGACGGTCATCGATTTTGTTTTTGCTTCCCCGGGCATCCTACCGCGTCTGAAAGATGGATCGGTCCGTATCACCCAAGCGCTCGACTGGTCAGATCATGCTCAAATCCAAGTGAGCGTGGAAGACTTGCAAGACCGGTCATATGGCGTGACTCGGCCAGTGCTCAAACCAACAGTCATCGAGTTTGGCCCGCCCACAGAGCTGGATCTCCTCGCTGAATCTGCACTTCGAGCAGCGGTGCCGCCACAGGAGGCTACTAAGCGACTCTATGGTGCCGTTTGCAATACCGGGAATCCCATTTCGGTACACCTCGGGACGTCCTCGAAGGGCGGACGGGGCTCTGCCATTACCGTTGCCTTCGCCGTCTACTGGGGAGATAGAAGCCCTTGGAATGTGGGATGTAAAATTCAAGGCGAGCAGACGGTCTCAAGAGCGTCTCTTTTTGCGGTTCTGAAGGCTGTGATCGGGTGCAAGAAGGACCGTCCTCTCATCATATACACCTCCTCGCAGTATGCGATCCGCTCCTTCTGCTACTGGGCGGGCGATAACGATACCCGCGGGTGGCCCTGCATAAACGCTGATGTTCTTACGGAAGTCGTGGGTCAAATTCGTTCTCGCACGGCGTCGCTGGAGTTCAGATGCGAAGGCGACAACACTCCCATGGTTGCCGCAAATTCCCTCGCCCGTCAAGCGCTGGCTTCCGGTGGGGCGCCGACGGTTTCGATCGCGGACCTCAGTCGACCCCTGCTCCCTGTCAACGGCACCCTACCGTCTGGTGGAATTGACGTCCCTAAAGTGTGGACAAGTCTTGCTGAGATCCCGCTACCTAAGCAGCGCGAGCACATACCGCTTTCAGCGGATGATATGATTGATCCCGACGATAAACATCGAGGGCGCCTGAGGTATGTCCTAGCGACATCGGCCTCTTGCAGAATTTTGGTCATTAATAATCGGAATAGGGTGCGAGAACTTCTGCTCAGTAACAGAAAGAAGATGCTGGACTGCCGAAGCAACAAGGAGTTCTGGATTCTGGTCGGAAAGTGGTGGGATGCCCGCCCCGTGCCGCCTGGCGTAAAGCCGTCGCAGCTGCACGAATCCTTCAAGGCACGCCTGAACCCTCCGGAAAATGCCCCCGAACACTTCGACGCAGAATTGCACGAGATTATCAACGGTCTCGCTGATACCATCCCACGTCGCACGGCAGAGCGTACCCCACAGGGTTTCTTCTCGCGGCGTATAACCGAGGACGACATCAAGCGGATCAAGATTAAACTGCGGACGAGGGCCTTTCGAAGTGCACATGGGATTGACGCGGTGTCGTACTCCAAGATTCTGACAATCCCGAATGGTGTCCTTGTGGAACTCTTCCACTCTTGCCTGGATAAATGTGACGCACCCCAGCATTGGTTGGTGACGATACTGGTTGGCATCTTGAAGCAGGGCCGGGCGGTCGACGATCCCGAGAGCTACCGCCTTGTTGGTCTAGAGTGTTGCTTGCTCAAAATGCTCACACTTATCTTCGACGAACGCCTACGTGAATGGGCTGCGGCGAACGACATCATTCCTGACACCCAGAATGGCTTTCAGCCGGGGCACCGTACAGACGACAACTGTTTCATCCTTTGGTGCGCCATCTCACGGGCGCGCGCCGAGGGGAAGCCACTGTTTGTCTTCTTCGGCGACATGACCAACGCTTTCCCGTACACCGACACCGCTCGGCTGTGGGTTGACATGTACGCCGCGGGGGTATCGGGTCCGTTCTTCGACTGGATGCGCATGGTCTATGCTCGCATGAAGTACGCTACCAAGTTCGGCGATGAAAACTGTCTTCCATTCCGGTCTCTCATTGGGCTCCTCACCGGTGACTCGGCCTCCCCATGCCTTTGGAACATTTTCTTTGCCGACTTCCAACTCGCGGAGCACCCGGACGATGTGCGTCTTCACGGTAGAGCCGTCTCTCAAGCGGAACAGGCTGATGACAATATCATCATGTCTACCTCGTTCTCCGCATTGCAGGAGAAGGTCAGCCAATTCTACCGCTGGTGCAAACAGAAGCGCGTCTACGTCAGTGCGGGCAAATCAAAGTGGATGATCTTCGGACCGCTTCCCTCCATCATTCCCATCTTGCGTCTCGGAGATCTCATAGTCGAGCTCGTGGACGAGTTCAAATATGTCGGCATCTGGCTTACGTCGACCACACCTAATATCTTCTCCAAAAATTACTCCATCAAAGCCTCTCAAGCTAGGAATACTAGCAACGCCATCTTTGCCTTGCAGAATCGCATCGGTCCCTTGCCCGTGAAGGAGGGACTGCAGCTCTACATGGCACGCGTTGACTGCTATCTCATATCCGCAGCCGAAATTTCTATCGACGTGAATGCGCACTTAGTCGAGGAACATGTCGAGGCCCAGCATTTCTTCCTCCGTCGCCTCCTCGGTATAAATTCGCACTCGATGCTAGCTGTTCTCTTCACGGAAACAGGCCTCATGCCGATCCGCATTCGTCGTCTGCTTCTCGCCTTCTCGCGCCTCCGCTACATGGTCACGGTCGGGGAGAAACGCAGGGTGCATACAGCCTTACTGGACGCGGTAGACTTGTTCGCCGCCGGGCATCCATCGTGGGCCGCAGATATCGCAATCTTGTTGCGATCACTTCCCAGCCCCATTCGTATGCTCCCTGCGGACTTTCTCTCCCTCGACGCCGTCAACGCCATCGCGAAAAAGGTTGAAGAAGTAGTCGACATGGATTTGCAGTTTGACATTGATAACCTGCAGAAAACCCACCTCCTACGCAATCGTCTTGAACTGGTCGACGAACACTTCATCAGGAAAAACCCCACAGGCTACATCACCCTATGTAGTAAAGATAGATCGTGTAGCGCTGTCGTTTGTCCCCTGTTATATAGTAGCTGTAGCTCTCCACCGTAATTATGTAGTACACTGTAGTTAGGGTAGTTCCAAGCCAACAATATATAGTGCCGTAGCACCGTAGCGCCGTAGGCTACATATCTACACATAGGCCATTATAGTTGCTCATTCACGGCAGGGGATGGTACAAAAACACAATAAATAATCATTTACTGGACGGAATACAGCATAAGGAAGAAAGGTAATCTATTCAGAATCATCATCAGTCGTCGAGCCCTCCTGCGCCTCCTTGATGGCGGCGTCGAGAATCTGCTTGCTGAAGGTGGGGGCGGTAACGGCACTGATTGGCTGAGCGCCGGAGTGGAAGCTGACGAAAGAAGTCAGATCAGGAAGCAGAAAGAGGAGAGACACATACCGCCCGACGGAATGAATGCGCTTGAGGATCTTGTCCAATAGTTTTACCTCCTGGATATGGACAGCAAACTCCTCGAGTGACTTGAGATGGCCTTCGTAGACGGCGCGATAGTCGTTGGCGGTGAATGGGACATCGGTCCTGATGCCGGTGAGGTACTCGTCGATGTTGTTCTCGGTCTGATGAGTGTCGTCAGTAGGGATATAGCACAGTGGAATGTAACGTACAACGGCCAAGACAAGTGCAAAGGCCTCCTTGGGAAACGGATTGAAGAGGTCGGGGTGCCGAGGACCCTCGTCGCGACGGTTTGCAAACCACATCGCATTGATGATCATCTGGAAGAGCGGGTTCTTGTATAAGCCCGTCTTTGCGTCAACATCCTGCAGCGAGTGAGGGAGGGGAAGACACAGAAGTATAGATAACACACCTTGAAGGCGAAGGTCGAGTCTTCTTTAAGGTATTCCGCGCGCTTGCGATTGAAGGCGATGGTCTTCTTGTTTTGACCTGTCTGGAAGCCGCACGTAAGGGCAACTATCGCCTTAGCTTTGGTCTTCAGCTCTCCGCGGAGCTGAGGCCCTCTGCTAGCGATCTAGAGATAACTGTCAGTAGAGGAGAAAATAGTAAAAAAGGAGCGCACCAATTTGAATACGGTAGGCGTTAAGATCATTCCTTCACCCATCTCTTCGCAGGCCGCGTTCCATGCACGTCGGACCATTCCGCTCTCGACCGCGCCGCCCAAGGGGAAGGGTTCTTGGGTGCTGATACCACATCGATAATAGTCGATGGCGATGGTGGTGTACTCCTTGGTGCGTTCGTCGAGATCCTTGGCACGGGGGCGGCCACCGGAGCTGCTGGTGCGCTGGGATTGCGTGGATCTGAGGTCGTCCGAGTCGCCTGAAGGGGATCGCCCACGTTTGTTGCCTACGCTGGGAGATGATGAGCGCGATGGCGATGAGTGCGCCTCGCGGGACAATCGGCGTGGGCGGTGGAGGATCTAGATGTTGTTAGCAATGTACGGGACAAGTATGAAGATACATACAGGCTCGCGATTGGGTCGCGGATCAGGAACTGGACTCCGACCGCGGTGAGGAGAGCGTCCATGCAGGCGGCGGCCTAACCCATGGTACTCGTGAGGAACGTCGTTGCGGAGGTTCAGCTGCACCGAGTCGGGGACGACACCGCCGTTGATGTTACGGATCTAAATGTGGTTAACGATGTATGAAACTAAAGAGGACAAAGACATACAGGGTCGCGGAATGGTACCTGTTCACGGGCAGGGCTACGGCCACGGAAGGTATGGATACCTTGCTCTGGACTGCGAGAACGAGAGCGGCGGCGACTGCTGCCTTCGCCGCGACGATCACTGTGATCGGTCGCATACCATTGGTCGTTAGGGAATTTGGGCGGCGGCGGGACTTTGCTGTTGCGCTGAGCAAGGTGTTTGGCGGCTGTTGGACGGGTGGATGGAACCGTGCGCGTCGTGAACTGAGACAGATTGTAAATATATCCAGAGAAATAATATAAGAGCTCACAAAGTTGTCGCGGATAGGGCTGCGGGTGTCCTCCTCGATGACCCCCGCCTTCTTCTTTGCGGCCTTATCTGCCTTGGCGACCTTGTCGCGCTTACGTGCGGCCTTTTCAGCCTTCTCCTGGTCTGATAATAGTCAGTAACGTCCTGAGGTGAAAGCTAAAAGAGGTATACAAGTATACGTACCGTGCTGGGCCTGTTTATCACTCGGGCGGCGTGCCCTCCCACGAGGAGCGGCGTCGACATCGTCCTCGTCCTCGTCGCTCATCTCGTCGCCGAGGGCATCTTCTTCATCGTCGTTGTCCACAGGGCTCTGGTCGGGGCGGTAGTCATGATCAAGGTCTATGGACAATCAGTACGTCAGATACATCTTGGGGAGATAAAACTTACCCTCATCATCGTGCTCCTCGACATACATCTGAAGGCGGGCACTCTTGCTGATAGACTTCTGCCGAGGTATGACTGGGAGGAAATCAGCACCAAAGTCGCATGCCCTCCGCCCTGACGTACACTGCTCGTTTTCCTTGTCTTCATCATGGCGGTTCGCCAAAACTTCATTGCGACGAGGTTGAGAATTGCTAGCAGCATTAGATTTCTTGAGTGTAGACTGAGCGGCCATGGTAGGAGTGAGGGAGCAGGCTGGTTGGGCGCAAGTGAGAGAGGGAAGTGAGCGAAAGAACGGGGAGTTCTTGACTCACTCATCTCGCGACAGCTGGGTTTTATAGAGGCGCGTCAGTTTGGCCATGGTTCGTGGTGGTTGGAGGAAAACAACGCGCTTTGTTTGTTGAATCAACAGCGCTGCGGGAGTCACGAGCGAGTCTCGGCGGGCCCGATCGTCGGCGATGACGAGCGCTACAACACGTGTTAGGTTTCAGGGTCAAATGTAGTAAAAAATCACTTGCAAATATTTCCCCCTGAAAACTCGATGCCCTTTCGTTGCCCGTACTGCTTTCGCACCGTTCCTACTCTTGGTGGTGTCAATAAACATGTCGTCAAGAGTCCTTACTGTCGCGCAAAATGGCAGGAAACCTTGACCGGCAGCAGCACCTTTGGAGTTGATCAAGAGGAGGCGGATGAGCCTGACCCACCTCGTACACCTTCCCCCGTTCCATCTGACGACGCCGAGGATGATCCAATGGGACTTGCCGACGATTTTGTCCCTCCACCGCGCGCAGAGTCCCCCGCACCGCCAGAGCCTAACCACCAGTCCCGTCGTGCAACCGTCGAGGAGGTGCTTGATGAAGATGATCCCCAGAACTTTGGGCGATTTGTCGAGCCATACGAGGACCTTGCTAGTGGTCGGCCTGCTGCTGGGAGACCCCTACGCGAGGGGGAAACTTTGTTTGAGCGGATGAAGACACGGCAGCAGGAGAATGGTTGGACGGAGTTCTCACCGTTCAGGGATAGTGATGAATGGGACTTGGCGCGCTGGTTGTCCAAGAATGTAAACCAGACTGCCACCGATGAGTACCTGCAATTGCCGATTGTGAGTTGCAGTTCATAATTAATGTACACTGGAAAATTACTGACCGTGCGGCAGACCAAGAAAACAAATCTCTCATTTCACAATAACCGTTCATTCCTGCTCAAAGTCGATCAGCTTCCTACCGGTCCAGACTGGACGTGTGAGATTGTTACCGCTGCTGGAAACCAGCTTGACGAGAATGACGAGCTCATGTCGGAGGAGCTGGAGCTCTGGATGCGTAACCCTGTAGAGTGTATAAAGGAGTTAATGAGTAACCCGGCGTTCCGCGACCACATGGCGTACGCACCAGAACGTGTTTATAGTTCACGGGAAGGAAACGAAGAGAGCCGGATTTTCGATGAGATGTGGACGGCCGAGTGGTGGTGGAAGCTTCAGGTAATAGTGAAATGTCTATTGACGCTGAGATCAGAGTTCTAATAAGATTTTTATAGCAACTCTTACCGCCGGGCGCTTGCATCAGCGGAGTCATCATTTCCTCCGACAAAACCAAGCTGTCGCAGTTCTCCGGCGACAAAACAGCGTGGCCGGTGTATCTCACCATCGGAAATATATCTAAAGACGTGCGCCGTCAGCCTTCGGCGCATGCAACAGTTTTAATTGGGTACTTGCCCGTTTCGAAGCTTACGTGCTTCACGGAAGACACTCGTTCGCTGGCAGGTTACCGTCTGTTCCACAAGTGCATGTCCCTCCTGCTCAAGCCCCTCATCGCCGCTGGAAAGGAGGGTGTGGAGATGGTGTGCGCCGACGGCTTCATCCGCCGTGTCTTCCCCATCCTTGCCGCATATGTCGCCGACTTCCCGGAGCAGTGTTTGGTGGCCTGCTGCAAGGAGAACCATTGCCCGCGCTGCCGTGTTGATCCAAAGAAACGCGGGGAGAATCTGGTGGAAACTATATGGCGAGATGAGGCCGTCACGTTAGCCGCTCTGCAGGATCACAAGAACCGCAAGAAAAACCCTACCTTCGACCAAGACGGTCTTCGTGCCGTTTACCAACCCTTCTGGGCAGAGCTACCCCACAGCGACATCTTCGGCTCCTTCACACCCGACCTTCTACACCAGCTCCACAAGGGCGTCTTCAAGGATCACTTGGTCAAATGGTGTACAGAGATTGTGGGCGAGAAGGAGATTGACGCGCGCTTCAAGGCGATGAACGCGTTTGCTGGGCTTCGGCACTTCAAGAAGGGGATTTCGACGGTGTCGCAGTGGACAGGGACGGAGCACAAAGAGATGCAGCGCGTGTTCCTCGGCGTGTTGGCCGGTGCCGTCAGCGCGCAGGTTCTCACAGTCGTGAAAGCTTTGATTGACTTCATCTACTACGCCCAACTCCAGTCCCACACCACCCGTACCCTTAACGCCTTACAGACGGCACTCAACACCTTCCATGCGCACAAGCAGGTGTTCCTCGACCTCAAAATCCGCGAGCACTTCAATATTCCAAAATTCCACGCAATCCAGCATTACGTAGACGCCATTCGCCGTCTTGGCAGTGCCGACGGCTACAACACAGAGTCTCCCGAGCGGCTTCACATTGACTTCGCCAAGAAAGCATACCGCGCCAGCAACCGCCGCGATTATACGGAGCAGATGGCCCTTTGGCTCCAGCGCCAAGAAGCCATCGCCCTCCGCGCTGCCTATATCCAGTGGCTCCACCTTGGCGGCTCTCCTACCGCCGATGATTCCGACGCCGAGTTCGACGATGACGAGGATAACACCGAAGCCCTCGTTGTCCAACTGCCCCCTTCCAAACTCCCCACCGCCTCGTACTCCATTGCAAAATTCCCCGCCAAAGAAAATCTGTCCGTGGGCTATCTGCAGAGCTTTCACGGCACCGATGACCTCATCCCCGCCCTCGCCCTCTTCCTGAAAACCCATTTTCGTTCTTCCACTGTCACTCCTGGCCAATACGACAGATTCAACATATTTAATCAAATTACCGTCCACATGCCTCCCAATCGCTACCTCAGTTCCCAAAATCGGTCGACTCGTCTCCGGGCCATTGCTGCCGTTGCCCCTAAAGGGCGCTCTGCAGGATCCCCCGCCATCTTTGACACCGCCCTCATGATCGAAGATCCAGCCCAGTATGTTCCGTCATCTGGGGTTCTTGGTATGTTCTTTCTTTCCCGGACTTTTTTCACCTACTGACCGTTCTTTAGGTCTTCGCCCTGCTCAAATCCGTCTTATCTTCAAGCTTCCTCCTCAATTTGGCAATTACCCCCACCCGCTCGCTTACATTGAATGGTTTACACCTCTACACCAGCCCGACCCCATCTCTGGCATGTTCACTACCCACCGCTCCACCCGCAACCACCGGCGCAACGCCGCCGTTGTTTCCGTCGAACAAATTGCACGCGGATGTCATTTGATGGGCAAGTGCACCGCAAAAATTGACCCTACTTGGACTTCATTCAATGTATTAGAGAAAGCTCCGATGTTTTATATCAACCCTTATATCCTTGTAGACACTTTTACTAGACAAAAGATCTCTTAATGTTATTTGAATTCTTCCATTGCGATGCTTTCGAGAAAGCGGAAACTGGATTCCGTCACAGCCACCCCCTAGTCCAAAAAAGGCAAGAAGTAGGTGCGCAAACGAGTTGGTCGAATTAAGTAAGCCATTCGACCAACTCGTTTGCGCATCCACATCTTGCCTTTTTTGGAAATGCAACACAAATTCAAAATTCACTGGGAGGAAGACCGGGCCGTGATTCAGAACATTAATTGGTATAGATTTCCCATTTCGTCATTGTATCCCGGGGTACGTCTGTCAAAAGTGCACCAGCGTCATCGTACCAAGCTTTCGGGAGGCTGCTTCATTTAACAATAAACAGTCTCACGTTGGTGGGAATAGAAGGAACGTCAATGGGAGATAGATGTATGTGCCTCCAATTTTGGTCTTTTATGCACACCACAGTTCCGTTCGCGCGTTAAAGGCAAAAAGACAACGGGACTTGAGCTTAAGACCAAAGAACCTGAATTATCAGGACAAGATAATGTCACGACACTAACCACTAGACAAGTAGCCTGTTGGATTTAGATGTAAACACTCTGATAGGATATATCTCCCAACATTGACAACGGGCGAAACAATATAGTACACAGTAGATAAGGGAGGGAGTAATGTAGCACTCCATAGGTCTCCCGCGGGACAGTGTAGCACAATGTAGCATTTGCTCAGTGATATGTAGCCTACGGTGACTTTGTAGCTGCCATAGCTTGGCACAGAGATATGTAGCTCTATCTAGCGCTATCTAATCAGCCGGGCTACTACGGCCCGGGGAGCTTTTCCTGATGTTGGCGATGGTTACACGTCGCCGGCGACACTATCTGACGATGGTTCACATTCCCGCTCATCGTAAGGCACTCACCCGGCTCCTTCTGTCCGACCACAACCTCAGTTGTGAACGACTAAGGTACCCCACCCGATTCCGGACGGCTATTCCTCGCGAGGAACGTCTCTGTCGTTTCTGTCGCAGATATGTCGAGGACGAGGTACATGCCCTACTTATGTGTGAGGACCATGCACCGCTGGTGGACCTGCGCAGCACATTCTTGGAGGATGTCTTCCTATCTGATCCAGCAATGGAGGAGGCTCACATGCTTCTGCCGCGGTACGAGTTTCTGCTGCGCCTGGTGGCTTCCAGGAAGGCGATAACGCGAGTGGCTAAATATGTGTGCGAGGTTCTGGCGATGTTCAACGCGTTCGAGCGTTACGTCGCAACAGGTTTCGAGCGTCTTTAGGTCCTTCCCTTCCCATTTACTATTT
Organism: Mycena metata; assembly: GCA_029378385.1. Lineage (NCBI taxonomy): Eukaryota > Fungi > Basidiomycota > Agaricomycetes > Agaricales > Mycenaceae > Mycena > Mycena metata. The sequence continues at coordinate 111,536 of JARKIB010000185.1, forward strand.
CGATTTCGCGAGACGAGTGCTTCTAGGTATCTCTGTTCAAACCGTTTCGGGTAGTAATAGTCTGTAGCATACATGCCTAGAGGCACATGTATGTAGGTACAGAGCCCGCTTGTTCCTCAACGGGACCGCCGCGGTTATACACTTCCTTCCTTCCTTCCTTCCACTCTCATTATCGTTTAGTGCTCGGTGATTCAATCCCAACAGAATACTCTTGAAAATGTATGCATTATGTCTTCTCCGTTGTATTGTAACCACAAAATGCACCAATGTAATATAAAATTTAAACCCAAAGGAAAGGACGGCACTCTCGCCGTTTAACTGATAGTGATCGACTTCAGCGCGACCATTTGACAAGTCTCCACCTCCCCGCCGGTCACCGAGTCTACTGCAGCTGCGCTCTGAAGGAAATCGAGCCCGGAGTTGTCGCGGACCAAAAAGAGCTTCACCACGTCGTTGTTCGCGGTATACATACATCCCGCGACGAGGAAGAGGTCCATGTCACTCGTTACCGCGACGAGTGCATCGATGGTGGGCGAGACGCCGTACGTGCTGATGGGCAAGAAGGAGCTGGATGTAGTGGTTAAAAGAGTAATGGCGCGGGGAAGCGAAGGGATGCTTACACTGCCACGGACGTGTAGGGCGTGTCGGATTGTCCATGGAGTCGCAATCGGCTACAGAAGGGATGAGAACACGAAACAACAGGTCAGCAGTTTACAAAGTTATCCTTACCTGACATTGTACGAGTTCATCTCATCCGAGTACGCGAAGAACATACGGCCCTACGGCGGACGTGAGTGTCGGAAACACCCGAAAGATGGTCGAAACGCACCTCATAATCGAACGTTACGGCGCCGTTTGTGGACATAGAGAAGATGGTATCGGTACGGTTGATGGCGCTGTCGGTAAAGTCCCGACGTCGACGACGCGAAGAAGATGTGGTAGAGTTCGAAGATGCCGGGGCCGGGGTCAGGAATACATTCCCGGCTTCGCTCGCATATGCGTAGTACGAATTGTCATGCATGGCCAGCAAACTGTAGCTGTAGTAAGGATCGACGGATGTTGGTGTGGACGCGGCGCTCGTCGTGGTGGTGGTTACTGTTGGGGCTACGTTGATAACCGTCCCAACCTGTTACGTTTTAGACCGACGCCAATACAAGGAGGGGAATGAACACTAACAGTCACATTGACATACGGAGCTTGGTTCAAGTCAGTGTAATCGGGAACATCAGTGAGGTTGTTAAGGCCATCGAAGACCGCAACAGAGCCGGAGGTACTGGAGGCAGCATCGGTCGGCACAGTCTATAATGCATGGGTTAATAATGCCAGGATTCTGGGAGGGTCAAGTCGAAGCTCACGAATGAATACAGCGACGTTGTTGTGGCATTGATAGAGGTGGATGTGGTGTTATCAGTGGAATCACGTCGATGAACGGACCGACGCCGGCGCTGAGGGAAGTGCTTAATTCAAGTCGATATGCCATTTAGTCAACTTACGCGAGACGAGCCGGTGGAACCCGAGGCACTATCAACCTGCGAAGACGGCACAGTGGGGTTGGTCATGCTGCTCTTGAGGAAGCAGTTGTCAGCAGTGTTGCTCGTGAAGGGAGTGTACGTGACGCCGACACATCCCGACTGCAGCTGCGACGTTGAAGTCGTTGATCCCGGGAGGAAGTGGACATCAACTGGGACCATGTTTGAGTCAAAAGAGGCCTGCCAAAAGTATTAGTGTCTAGGGAGGGTTCGCCCGGGGATTATCTAACCTTCCGAGTCGTCGTGTCGCCGGCGAAATAGAGCGCACTGTAGAACACCGCTGGCAGCATCGGATATGAGGAGCCATCGGTGTTAACCCAGATAGCCGTGAGGAATTGCGTGGACGGATCGTAGCTCCAGACTTGAGTCTCCGAGGGATAGGTAACTGGCGTTTCCCAAGGAAACAATTCGGCATCAAAGTCGATGGCGCCATTGGTGACGAAGTCAGGCCCGGATCCCAGAGGAGTCACATCGGAACCAACCAGCTCCTGCATAGTTTGTTAGCGTAATATCTTCGGGAAGAGATAAAGACGAACCAAGAAGTTCACCGATCCCGGGGCCATGTACGAGCTTTGATCCACGCCGGAGACAACGAGTCCCAAGTAAGGTAGGGAGGTTCCGACGGCATTCCCGAGCAAGAGGTTAAAAGGACCAGTGCCACAGCTTCAGATGGGTGAGCGACTTGGTTGAAAATAAAATGGGATTAACAGTACTCCGTGAACTGGACGTCGAGCGCAGAGTCTGTGGATCCAGATGTAAGGAAGATTCCATTATCGGTGGACTTATCAAGCACGGCGAAGACCGAGGATTGTCCCTGGAGCGTGAGGGCGATTATGCCCGAGTACCTGGACGTCGCGTGAGCCAACGGACCAGTTATCAGTGTCCGCGACCTACGTCGTGCATGCCGCAGTGTCGTTGCTCGCCGAGTTATAAGTTGAGCACTGGTTAATACATCCTTCGAGACTCGACACTCCGCTGTAAGACTGCAACGTGTTTCCGGGGTAATCCACGCCGCAGTTGGCCGTGTATGGGGACTTGTTGACCGTTGAGGTGAGGGATTGGGCACCGTTCTCTGAAATGGGCTTCAGTCTGGTCCGATACGCGAGTCCAGAAAAGCTAACCGCATCGTCCGTCGTATGACAACGTGCCAGACTCGTACGATGAATCGGAGGTAGGGTTGGATGTGATGGCCGATTTGAGCGAGCAGGTCGTGCCGTCATAGGAAACGCCAAGGCTGTGATCGGATCAGGAAATATCCCCCGGGTTGGTAGAGGGTAATCACCAGAGAGTTCCTAAATCAGTTTCCTCGAGGGCCACATTGTACGAGGAGCACGACTCCATACAGCTCTTGAAAGTGCTCTGCGCAGAGTTGGAGATCTCATTGCCATCGAAGTTGGTGTTGCAAGAAATGGCTGCGCCAAGTTCAGAATAAGCTAGAAACAAGATTTTGCAACGCACCGTAATTTGATTGCTCCGATGTGGTGTAGGAGGATACACCGTCCAAACCGCCGCAAGCAGCAGCAGCACTCGGTGTAGGAGTGCTCCTGTGATTACAAAAAAGTCAACGACCGCAATGTGTTCATTATCCTGCACGTACGAAAGGCTCAGCGAAGCGATAGTAGCAGTCGCATTATAATCGGTGGAAGTAGGTGCACCGGTCTCGCACCAGCTATGTAGACCCGTCATAAGAACGAAACCCGTTAGAGCCGCGTGTAACTTACTAGCCGAGTGTCGAGTTCGCGGTGTAGACCGCATAACTGTACGAGAGCGCGGAAAAGAAGGCCGCTTTCTTTGCCACGAGACCCACAGACAAACCCTGCGACCTCTTTCAGAAACCGTATGACAAGAAAGAAGCGAAGTACCTGGCAGGAAACATCACGCTTTTCTGGCGCTGGCGTGGGAACAAACTCATCGTCATAGGCGCGAGTCGGGGTAGGAGTGGTGGTGATCTGAGGTAAAGCCTTGTCGGCGGTTCGGCGTGCAACGCCGTCAACCAGGAATAACGAGTCGGTTGAAGTCGTCGACTCGATCGTCTCGTGAATGTCAGAGTCATCATCTCCATACGCCTGGTGTATATTGAGTCGTGTGTTTTTTGCGGACACCAAGAAAGAACCTTACCTCCACGGCGTATTGGAAAGCTGCCTCAAGCGATTGTTTGTACCAAAATCCCTACCGAAAATGTGAGAATAGTCTCTGTGAGAGTGGAGGATCAACTTACGACCTCGATGTTCTCGCTAAAGATCTCGAGACCAATCGGCACACCGAATAGAATGGCCGCTTCAGCCGAGAAGGTCAAGGCTAGATGCAAAGTCAACATGCGCTATTGATGCAGCTCGGTGTGTCACGAACCCGCGCCAACGTTCAAAATAGGTGTGACTGTATCCCTGTCAGAATGTGTGTGGATGGAAAACAAGCCAAGGACGTACTCGATCTTGGAGAAAGGTTGTTGCCGGTGGACAGGGTCTGGACACAGGGATGAGCGACTTCCAAAGCAGACTTTCGAGTAGTATAGTATTACCGGATTCGAGAAATCACTGAAAATCAGCCGCGTTCAGCAAAGTCGCGCATTTCAGAGTGAGCACATACATCGTGACCGTGAAATCACTGTCCCACTCTACGTCGTATCCGATGCCTGAAAAGACCATTCAATCGCGTTTTCTTCCCTTTGTGGTATAAAACTCACCGACGTATCCATCCGCCTCGACGATAAAGGTGATTTCCGAGCGCATTTGGCTGGAAGGTGATTGAGTGTCGAGTGGAAAATTTGGGTAAGGAAAGATACACACAAAGTCGGGCCCACAGTTAGCCTTTCAAAGTGCATTGAACTATCCGCTTTAGCGCTGAGAGTGGTAGGCTTACCCTTCGGTTACAATCTCGGGTTCTAGTGGCGACTGAGACCATAGTAAAACGGTAATTGCATCAAAACTCACCGATGAGGGGAATCTCCACAATGGTCTTCTCGAAAGTCGCACTGTCGGAGTCCGTTAGTCCGCAAGTTCTTGCCTCGAGAGTCCAAGGTACCTGAGAAGCTAAAATACGAGTGGAACGATGAGCGGCTGTGCAAAGACGATGGCTGAAAGAACGTACTGCAAAGAGCTCAAAGCCTATAAGATACAAGACTGTTAGAAGGAAGGGGACAATTATGTCAAGCCAACTTGCCTATTTCAACATGCAATGCCATTGCCCCTAAGAAGAAGACGTGTTAACCACAAACATGGTTTGTATGGGGCGGGGTTACCAGTTAACTTGAGCTTGGCGCTGGGTATCGTCGTAAGGGATGTGCAGAACTGAAGGAGCGGGAATGGACGCACTCTGTTAAGGTAGCTGGAAGACTGTATTTCACTGAGCTATAGGGCCGTTGGTCAGGAATCGGCTCGTCTGCCTCTATGACTGGAACTCACCCGACTGCCTGGAAGTTGGTCGTAAGAGCACATGCGACACAATAGATGCGAATGCCCAGCGCGGCCTCGCCCGTCTTCTCTGATTCCCCCGCCGTGCGTCGGACGATACTCAAAGCGTCAGTGATCGCATGCGAGGTGCTGTTGCGGTGCGTGTAAGCAATCAGCATGACAAGACAAAGAAAAACATACCTTGATCCACTGCCCGACTCTTCACTTCCTTCGTCTTCGTATCCCCGCTCTCCAAGATCTGTTTTCGATGACCCGTTGTACTAGAAGGGGGCGAACCCGTTAGCTCTGTGTGAGTCGACACTCAAGAGACTCTGCAGACCGAAAAAAGGAGGACACCATCTCCGAACGGTGTCTGCACGTTCGGCAAGAAATCCTGGGGAGGGAACTGGAAGGCCCACTGGGTGTCGACCAGGTTAACAGTGATACCTGGAAAGCCACGAGAAATTTAGTGGGTACAAAGAGTTGAAAAAAAATGCACATACTGGGGAGCACCGCGGCAGCGAGATTCGACGGGAACGTCGCGGCTGCCCAACCAACCTCAGCAGCGCCAAGATAAATTTCGGCAACGCCTTCCGCCGCTTCCCCAAGCGACTCCAAAGATCCGATGACTCCCGCGCCGATATCGGACAAGACAGCAGAAAAGTTTCCCTCCGCCAGGTCCGCAGCGACATCAACGACGGCTACAGGGAGGTTAGATAGGCACGCCAAAACAGAGAACCAGTTGCACTACGTACTGACGACAGCGTTGACCACGGCAGCTCCAATCGCCTCTCCGACCTTGACGATTCCCGCGCCAACTTCTTCGACGCCGCTCACAATCGCGGAAGCTGTGTTTTCCACAACGCTGACGCAGCTACAGCTAGAGTCAGCGCAGCCGAATACAGAAAATTAAGCAACGTACGAGTCCCAGGCGCTGCAAAGCCAGCCGCATCGCTTCTCTATCGAGCGAGTGGTAACCGTGGATGTGTTGTTCGTCGAGGTGTTGTTCGTAGTGCTGTTATCGGCGGAAGAATAGAACGTGACACCCGGGAAGACGCTGCGTAAAAACCCGAAGGTGACATCGGGCCAGTCTGTCAATGTGAAGTTCAGCCTTCGCACAGACTCGTAAGAAGAGTGGCTTACGTCCTAAGAGGCCATCCAATGCGAGATCGAAGGACTATGAGGAAGTAATATGAGGACTCTACAACAAGAACTCAGTTGAGGCAGCTTACCTCGTCCAAAGGATCTTGCGAGCTGGGTACTACCGAAGCGGTCGCGTAGGCGTACGAAACAGTTCTACGCAGGCAAGAGTGATGAGTATATTGGATACCATATCGACAGCGGCGACTTACGAGGTGGTGGAGGTGCTTGTTCCAGAGCTTGAAGCTGAACCGCTGGAGCTCGAAGAACCGCTGGAGCTCGAAGATCCGCTGGAGCCCGAAGATGAACCGCTGGAGCCTGAGGGCGGGTTGAGCGCCACGAAATCCGGAGTTAGAGTAGATTATACCAGTGCTACCCTTTCCAGACCCAGAGCTCGAAGATCCGCTGGAGCCCGAAGAGGAGCCGCTGGAGCCCGAAGAGGAGCCGCTGGAGCCCGAAGATGAACCGCTGGAGCCTGAGGACGGGTTGAGCGCCACGAAATCTGGAGTTAGAGTAGATTATACCAGTGCTACCGTTTCCAGACCCAGAGCCCGACGCCCCGCTGGAGCCTGGAGACGAGTTGAGCGCCATGAAAATCTGGATGATGAAACAATAGGACATACCAGTGCTACCCTTTCCAGACCCAGCGCCAGACGAACCCTTCGACCCAGCAGATCCTGATCCAGAGCCGGAACCAGAGCCAGAAGAACCCGATTTTGAACCAGTGGTAGACCCAGATCCCGAGGAACCAGAGCCTGTGGACGACCCGCTACTCCCCGACGAACCGGAGCCCTTTGAAGAGCCACTGCCTGACGCGCCAGTGCCTTTGGAACCGGAGGAACCAGACGAGCCAGACGAGCCAGAAGTCCCAGAGCCAGAAGTCGTGCCAGACGAGCCAGAGCCCTTCGACGAACCACTGCCAGAGGAGCCGGAACCCTTCGAAGACCCACTGCCAGAAGAGCCGGAGCCCTTTGACGAGCCTGAGCTACCGGTGGCTGTATTCAAAGTTCATCAGAATCATACGTCACATAATCAACGATGAAAGCGTACAATGTGTGCCCGCTCCAAACGAGCCCGCGTTACCGCTAGCGCCACTGGGTGCATCAATCCCATCGGGGTGTCCGATGTGGAAGACGACTTCCTCGGCAACGTCCATGAGACCCTTCATGACATAGGTAAACTCGAGGGTATTCGCGTTGAGCTCCTTGATGGCAGAAATGCTGAGAGATCGTCGTGAGCGCGTTTGAAATGGGGAGAAAATAGGAATACATACACAGCCCAGAATCGGGCGGGTCCATCCTGGTGGACGGGGTGGCATCCATGAATGCTGTGGCCGGAGAGCAGGAGCGGGAAGCTCTTGCCCCAGGACGCTGCCAGTTCGGTCGCGTTTGCCACGCTGAAGCGGACGGTGAGGGTATGCGAGGAGCAAGCTATCTTTTTGATATATATCGAATGGTCCAATGCGATGGTCGGGTACTTGAAATCCACGACGCTCCACAATCGTTTCGGAGTGAGGGTGTCTGGGTGTGGCGCGTCAGAGGCCAATGGCAGGGCATGAAATCAAATGTACCATTAGACTCGAAGTATAGCCGGTGCTGCTTTTTGGGGACCAAGTTGGCAAGAGAGTAGATGTTGACATTGTCGTCGAGAGTGGGGTACATGGGCGAGGAGGAGCCCGATTTTGTGGTCGGAATAACGAGTGTGGGGACGGCATCGTTCGCGGAGGAAGTCGAGGTAGAGTTGTATTTGCCACTGTGGTCGTTGGGTCGAATACGGCACGTCTGGCCCTTGTACGATCCGAGGTGAGAACCGGCGGGGGACGTGTTGTGGCTCCTAGACTCGGGGGCAACGCGCCGTGCGACATTTCTGTGACCCCAAGCAGGACCACTGCCGTGAGTAAAAGAGTGTGCTGAGGTGGAAAGAGCGACAAGGAGGGCGAAAACGAATGACCGACGCATCGGGGAGGGCCTACGCTGAGAAGCAGCGTGAAAAAATTGCAGTCGAGTCTGGTCATAAATACACGGAAAAAGGAGGCAGGGGCCTGTCAGGTGTCGGTCAGGGTCGCGGTCGGAACAAGGATTTGCTGATGATATTCAAAGCCGGACGCGTAGGAGATAGCATTCTCCTAAAACTCTCATTGTTCCGCACTATTCGAAGAAATTTGATGGGAGCCTCGTTATGGGCCTCGGTGGTAACCGAGGCGCTCTGGGTCCTTGTTTCACAGGGGATTTCGGGAAATTGCCCAGCTGGACATCCGAAAATGGCGGCTAACCTTTTTTTTTTGTTCAGGGATGCAGGTCGGATGAATAAAGCCGCGTGCATAGTCGATGTCACTCTTGACATACTAAGGCACCTTAATTTGCTTACCCGAGTTCCTAAGCAACCTCAGGTAGTTTAATCTGTCCAAAACCATGCGAAGCTAGAAAGTTTTGTGCTCACTGAAGATTGTCTGCGACACGCCGGAGCCCGAACGACCCGGAGTGGGTTGCGGATGAAACGAAGCGCGGGGGCGATACTGCACCCACCTATCGGCGGTAAGACCCGATTGAATATCTGCGCCCACTATAAGAACTTTGGGGAGATGTGATAAGAAACAGCCTGAGACACAGCGCTGGGCGCTCATCTCAGTCTCCCTCAATTACTCAGCTTCCGCGGAATCACCTTGACCGCGACGCGTTCTTTCCGCTCTATTGATTAAGAATTAGACGTGGAATTGGGTTTAATTGTGTCGAGATTGGACCTGAGCGAAAGGAGACCAGTCGACGGCCTGCAGGGGCTGCTGCAAATCCTTCAAGCGGATCGTGGCATGCGTGTGCGAGGGGTCCATCATGCGCAATCTCGCTCCAGGGCGGATGCATTGAGAGATGCGCAATGACGCTTGCGGGGAAATCGGCCGATGAAAACACCTATGTAGCAGTGAGCAAGAAACGCGCCTTGCGAGTGAGTTGGTGAAAGGCAAAGTGGCGTGATGGCGCTAGGCGGCGGATCAAGCCGATGAACTCCATTCGGCCGAAGTGATTCTGCCAAACACGTGGATAGGAACCGGCGAGAATCATAATGCTCCGGAACAGTATGCTCCGAGAAATATATGAAAGGCCTCAACTTGCGCCGCCGATACTTTAGCGAAAAATTCTGTCTGAAGCCGACCTTTGGCGTTGACTCGGAGTCTCGGACTCTGATCTTCCCCACCAATACTTCCGGCAAATTTGCTTTTAAATGACGGGAAGATCGCACTGCGTAGTAAGGCGAGGGTTGAGGACACATTGAACAGGAGGTTCACAGTGAAAGGCGACAATTTGAGTGAAAAATCACCAAGGGAGGCTGCCATATTGCAATGTGCCCAGCTGTTACTGAGTGCCGCATTGCAAGGTCCCCAGTATCCCACTGATCAGCAAACTATAGGCATAATGCAATGTCACTGTGAAGCCCGGGCCTGGCTTCATTTGGGTAACACTGTAGGTATAATATTTTCGGCATACCACGGCATCTACCAGTTTGATCTCCCACACCAAAAAAACACACCAAAAAACCGCATCCCTCCTATTTTGGGAAAACATATATTTCCCATCAGAAATCTCGCTAGATACCACATCTGCCATCACTTGGCACTCATTTTCTTTACAATCAAAAGCTCAGTTGATTCCTCGTCATCAAAACATGCCCTTCTGGGCAACGGCAATTTTGTCGGACATCAAGCCCAGCTCCCCAGCATCGCAGCAAGCACTGCCTCCTGTCAATCAATGCCTTCTCCCGTGCGCCTGCTCCGCTGCAGCCCCCTCCGGCCCGATGATAATGGCTCTTTTGGAATTAAATCTACCTCCCTGCACTTCAATGACTGTCCTGCTCTCTGGGTAATCATCCGCCCTTGCTTGCTGGCTGATTAATCAATGCCTTTTTTACGCGCCCTGCGCCCCGCTGCAGCGCCTTCGTTTCGGGCCCGACGACGTGGTATCTTTCAGACTTAAATACACTTCACTGGACTTGAACCGTCCTGTTTCCTGTTTTGTGTTCGCTGTCGCGCACTTGAAGTTATTGGTTCTCGAACATGAAAGCGCTGCGGCACGTGATTGACCGGCCGGCACGGTTCTTGGAATAACCGGTCGGTGCGGAGAAAAAGTAAATAAATTCTATTCTACTGTATCCTCGTCCTCGTCCTCATAATCCGGAGGACCCTCATCCTCGTCATCAGCATCTTCATCCCCCGCCCGCCGCTCCTCGATGGGTGCCACAAAAGCCTCGATCGGTACGCTCTCTCGCGCCAGATACTGCTGGCCGCGTTCCCGCCACAGCGCCCATTTCTCCTTCAGGCGCGTGCAGGTCTCTGCCTCCCGATGTGCCTGCTCCAATGCATATGCCTTGATCCCTTCCTGCAGCTCCCCATCGCTCATACCATCTCTCGCAACGCTCCGCTGCAGCCATTCCCCTGCTTCCCAATACCCGTACTGGATGGTGCGTCGCATCTCCTCCTCTACCAACACTACATCCTCGTACCAGCGCCGCATCCGCGCATACGCCTTACACCATTCGACACGCAGCGCTAGATCAAAATAATTATCAGTAGAATCTCATAAAAGCAGGAAAATAATTCGCAGCCGACCTTCTACAAGCTCTTGCTCGGTGGGGTCTTCCGTCTTTGTGGTATACCAGATCCAAGAGAGGCTCCGCCTCCCCTCCCCCAGCGCCACAACCCCGTATGTCCTGCAGGCGCTTATTCTTAGGGCTCTTGTGTTTTAAGCGCCGTGGTGTTCATTCGATATAATACTTCCAGAAAGCCTAGTATCTAACGGTAAAAGAGAACTTGTATAATGCAGAGTCGTTGTATTCAATGGGAAGGAAACAAGTGGCGACTACGAGTACAACGGGAGGTCAGTCGGCATAAGTTTCTCTCTTCTCAACTCGTCTCCTCGGAGGGACTAGGGAAAAAAGTTAGCAACAATCACAAGTCCTACAATATAGGCACGTACCAGTCATTGGAACCGGGAGCGGGAGAAAAAAGACGATACTTCTTCTTGCGGAGTACAGCGCCGGGGGTGGTCGATGTTCCGACGCCTTGGAAGCGTGCAATATCCCGCGCGTGCTTGATGGCTGCCTCCTCAGCGCTCCACGCAACTCTTCGCTCAGCGCGGTGCTGTGCCAAACGACGTTGCAGCCGTATGAAAGAGCTCGGGGCACCGGAGACACCAACACCCTGGCGTCGAGTGACCTGGAACGCATGGCGCCAAGCAGCGGCCTCTGCGTCCTTGGCCGCCACACGGTGTTGGCGACTGCGCTCCACGCGGTCTCGGTATTCTTGCGATGAAGGACACTCCCGACTGAGGTATCGCCTGTGTGCCGCGGCCGCCCGAGCCTGGGCTTCCTGCTCCTGCTGCAGCGCCGCTGCTTCGGCCTGGGCTCGGGTCGCATCGAGGATGCGCTGCCGGTGGTCGTGCTCCTGCATCGCGCGGAGGCCCTCTAATGCCTTGGACAGGCCGACGATGCCGGGACCCGGGAGGATATGCGCTGAAAACCAAATGTGGATTATTACTGCAATAAGAATGCTGTAAAAGAAGTAAACACACCGGGGGCAGGGTCAGTGTCATCGCTCGGTGACGGAGGGTCAGCGTTTTGACTGCCTGAGGGGATGTCAAAGTCAGCGAAAGTTTTGATACCGTTGCCAAAAAAAAAAAAACTACACATGCCTTGGGCGGGAACGTCTTCGCTCTCGACGAAGATTGCATTCGGAAGTGCTGAGGACAGGAGGAAATCCATATTACAGTACCTGTTTCCTTTATCAGATACGGCGTGACAAAATAACAATTAAAAAAAATTACCGCTCCCCGAACTGCAAGCCCTCTATGCTATTCGGGCGCGCCATGTTGTGTAGAGTGCACATAACACCGCCGCGTGGTGCGCAAACCTTTATCCAGTTTCTCCTCCGCCGACGGGGATTCAATATTCAATTGCGCGTTAATTTCACGTCGATTACGCACCGATTCCGTGTCGATTCCGTCTTGGTTCCGCATCGATTCCGCGACAACGAACCGACAGAGGCCCAGGCAAGCCAAGGCGGTCCATCGGAATAAGCGGAGGTCATGGGTGAGTTGCCCACAAGGTAATCTGCAATCTTCTGCCCGTAGTGCGCGACCGCTTAGAGCGCTTAAGAGATTTTCAGCCCGTGGTGCGCGACCGCTTAGAGTGCTTGAGAGAATTGCATTCCGCGTTGATTCCGATTAGGCGGTCTTGCTGGGATCCTCGTAGTGCGCGACTGCTGGGAAGGGCTTGAGAGGCTTCGAGAGTTGTCCAAAGGTTCAAGCGTAGAGTTCAAAGATTTGAGGTTCATTGCTTGAGGAGGGAGGACGTCGACGAGACAGGTGGACAGAACGAGGGAGCAGTTGCATCATGATGATCAAGTGCACGGCCACAAGATCGACGGTACGTAACTAGTCTACGAGGATCATCTCCACCTGCATCCTCGCGTGCGGCACTTCAAGCCCGAGCTCACAGAGTTCAAGTCCGAGCTCACGGAGCCTGTCCGTCAAGGTAAGGAACTCGTTGAAATACTTGATCAGTTTGAACGCGTCGTCTTCAGTGAAAAACGGCAAGTTTGCCCTATTATCGTTTTGTTAGATCTTGCAATATTAGTTCTTGCTATATGAAATACTCACTTGAACTGGGCAGCAAAAGCAAGTCCGTCTCGTAGGTGCGACTCAATGATTTGCCGCTCACGTGCCAGCGCAGGTCCATCGAGATGAATCATAGGGTTTGGCCGCATGTTCGACCATTTGCGAACAGGTCTCCGGGCGGCGGCCAGAGCGTGTTCCATCCTTCTGCGGTGCTGTAGGACTGGGCCGCCGACTGGCCTGTCAATAATCAGTAAGTGCGAAAGCGAAACATCGAATTTTCAAAGCTGACCACTGCACATGAGGATTGGCCCATGACTGTTCAGTCAATTCCGCCGATATAGACCCAGGAACACTGAATAAGATTGAGCCCATGAGATTGAGAGTAAAGTAGTAAAGGGTAAGCAGGCCGTCACGAACAAGCAACAGATTGCTGATGAATCACGAACAGGTGTAAATCGATTTATTATTGTAGTGAATCACGAACAAGAGATCACACTCGTTATCATCATGCACATGGAATCACCCACTGAGACTCCCGCTGGTCAATCTGCCCATGCCTTAGCCCAAGCGAAGTACAGAGAAAAGTAAGTTTCTACAGGCGGCTTGGGTACTGCTATTATTCACCCAGTTCTCCTTAGGCACTATGAAAGTGAGAAAGAAAAGGCCAAACTACGAATGCGTCGGTGAGCAGTTTTGGGCTGTCACCATTCAACATATTGAAATCTTGACAGACTTCGCGAGGCGCGCAAGCAACCACCGTCCGAGGAGCGCAACGAAGCCGGCGAGACATATAGTGAATTTATGGCGCGCGAATGTGCAGAATATAGATCAACGTGAGTGCTGAGTGCCGCCCCGATGCAGGAAAATTAATCTTTCAATCTAGCCTAGATTTCGCCGAGTTCCGCGAGTTTTGCAACAAAGTCATGTCAGTGACCCTGCGCGCTGTATCCTACGACCCTGAGGGACAGTCAGAATTGGACCAATTCATCGACCGTAACCCTTGCCTCGAGGACTTGCCTCCCAATCACGAAGACTACGTCGAATATTTGTACCGGCGCCAGGAGCGGTTCCCGGAATGGCGTGAAGAGTTGGCAGATTATCGGGACATTCTGGCGGAGAACACACCAGAGGAACTCGTTCAGCTTAATATAGAGGCGCGGGCAAAACTCAACAACAAGTACATTATCCTGGCGAAGGGCGGGTTTTAGTTCGCAATATATGTCTTTCTCTCTTTCCATGCTCGAAGTGTCCAAAAAAAAATCGAATTAAAATGTTTTGGGAGGTGAGACTAAGCGACGATGGGCACCACGACGCGGCGGGTGAAAGGGACGTCCCAAATTCTCTGGGAACTGTCGGCCGCGACGACGCCTTGGTGGGCCCCAACCTGGACCAACCCAAGTGTTGTCAGGACCCCAACCCCATGCAGTGGTGTCGCCCCCCCCGCCCGACGTGTTGGCCCATCCTGTTCCGGTTCCCCAGCCCGAGGTGTTGTCCCACCCCGTGTAGCTCCCGGCGTCCCCCCACTGCCCCCAACCTTCAGCAATGCGCTCCTCGGGGCTGTAATCCGCTGACCACAGCTCAGAGGTGCCGAGACGGTAGATCTGGTACCCGGGCACATCCAGCCAAGCAGAGAGGTATTCGGTGGCTAAGAGGGGGGTCACTGAGAACAATTATCACACTGAACCCACGCAAGGAGGAGGGTCAACTCACTTGCAGTTTGTAGAGACACTTCCACCGCGGCGGCGGCAGCAGCAGCCTTCTCCAGCTCGCGGGTCACCTTCTCCGCTTCTAGGTGGAGGGCCGAACGCAGTACGAAAACGCCGTGTGCGCACGCTGATAGACGGGATCAGAGACTTTTTTTTTAAAAAAAAGAGCAAGACACATACCCAAACTCGCGATGAGATAACGCGAAGCACACAGAAAGGCGGGGGACAGGTTGAGGCGGTCGGGATGGGAGTCTGGGTACACACTCTTGAACCTCTCCTTGATGCGCCGTTCCTCGCGCCACCATTCGGTGAGGGGGATGGCTGGGGCGGCTGCAAGATCAATGTATGGGGAGGAGTATTCGTGGAATTCGAAGCCCGCGTATTGCCCGCCGTTGATGAGACGAGGTTCAGGAAGCCCAGGAGGGACAGCGCGAGCCCAGACCTCGAAAATGGGGTGAGTGCTGAGGTCCATGGGTGATGGTGGGAGGTCGACGAACGAAATTGCCTTTTATGGATGTGTCGACTCGTTACTCTACCCTCTACTCGACCGATGCCTTCCTCGATGACGTGGATTCCAGACACGAAGAACCCCGACCATGACCCTAGGTTCTGGTGTCTTCCGAAAATACATGATACACCGAGCGAGAGGAAAGGCGGGGGTTATCCCCTGTATCTTATCACGGACGGCCGTGAAGTCGGTATTTGGCACAACTGGTACGTGGGCGCTGGTCTGGGGAAACAGTTTTAAACACTAAAAGAATAATCAGGACTGTGGCCAAGAAAATGGTAGAGGGGTACCCTTCGAACGGATACCGCGGGCACCATACGTTGGAGGGATGTGTCAACGAGTGGCAATTGCATTGTGCTCGTGGAGCCCACGCACATCTGGCGGATCCCAAACTCTCTTCGCCCACGCAGACACCTAATGGACAGAAGGGCCGGCGAGTAAACCCACAGCTGCAGGCAGACCTGTGAGTGTTAATTGTGCACCTCAAATGTACCGTGATCAAGTTATCGAACGTAGGCAACGGTACTGCATGCCAGTTTTACCCTCGAGCTCAACATATTCGTCGTCGGTTTCATCGTCGGTTTCGTCGGTTTCGACGTCGAGTATGTCGACAACAACGTGGACTGATGTTCCCGTCGATGCGGCCTACTTTGCTCTCTGGCGCGGCCGAATTGTTTATGACAACCGGTGAATAATCTTCCTCTTGCGTGTGGATGGCCACATTGACCGTTTTTTTTCTTCCTCCCCCAATGTCCAGGAAGGACGCCGAGGACGCGTTCTTGTCGGCCATGGCACGAGGGCTGGAACCATCTATCTTTTTTGGCGCAGATCGCGAGGAGGCACTTTCCTTTGCGCAAGGAGCGTACTGGATACAGGATTAAATTGCATTTTTTGTACGGACAGGCTTGAATAAATTCGTGGTCTAAAACTAGTAATGCGAGCGTAGCGAGGGTTAGGGAAACATCAAGGAATGATCAGCAAAGCAAGGCGACCGGACTTACACCAATTGGCCACTCGCCAGTCACCTCTCACTATGGCGGATCCCAGTTATACGCCGCCTGGATCGCCCCTTGCGCGCCCTTCTGTCCCCCCGCCTCCCCTGCTTCCGCCAGATGCCGAAATGCCGCTGGTCGCGCTTGAGGGTGCGGACGGTGTGCCAGCACCCCCCATCCTCGATGACGTGCCGCCAGCGCCAGAATTTGATGACATGCTGCCCATGCCCCCCGCCTTAGTGCAGTCCCGAAAGGGTAAAGGCACGCGGACTCGACGCAGAAAAGGAAAAGAAAAGGACGCACCTGGGAAAGAATCTTGGGTCCACGGCACCAAACTCGTGTTTTTCGAGCGTCGCAAAGCAGAGTACTTGATAGTCGCCGAAAAGAGTGCAAATGGCGACAAGGCCCCGGTCGGCGCGTTTTACACGAAAATGGCGCGCCTGTATGCCTTGAAATATGGGTACCACTTGAAGGACGACCAGGATCTTGCCGTCGACGTCGAGGACCCCCCCGATGAGGCCGCAAATTTGGTGGTGAATGAAAAGGAAGAGCCCGGGCACGAGTCCCGTGCTGTATTCCACAATAACTTGCGCGCTGTAAGCAAATCGTGTCAGATACAAGAATTAAAACTAATTAGTTGTACACCTGCAGCGTATCGGAGAGTGGTATCGCCGCAAATACGGCGGGCTTCTGAAGACCGACAAGGCGGCATTCACGGAGCTGTTCACCGGCGTCTTGGACGGGGCGCCCCCGAAGCCACAGCGAGGGCAGCTGCTCCATTGCTACTCGCGCCACTTCTTCGAGGCTCGGGTGAAGGACCGGTTTGAGGAGCGGTACGCTGGCCTCAAGAAACGCGCGGAATACACAGGCGATGTGGTTCCGAAGGCAATTGCTGTCCAGAATGCCGTGACGAGGGAGGCCTGGGATGAGGAGACGCCAGCGATGCAGAGGGAGGTGAAGCTGCTGTGGGAGGCAGAGTATCAGCGCGCGTTGAAGGGGTGGGAAGCGTCACTCGCCACTACCCCGACAAGGACGCCTGTTGAGCTCGCTGCGTGAGTCGTGTTTCTGGTGTGAGTAATCCGTCAAGCTGACTTACACGACAGGTCTTTGGATAACGCCGCCTACTACTTACAACCTTTCGTTGACGCCATCTCAGAGCGTTTTGGTATGACGGTGTCGCTGCTACTTTGTGGGCCGATTGGGAGGCAACAGGGCGTTGTGGGTATGCAAAGGTGAGATCTATAACAGCTTCGTACGTATGGTGACTAATAGAGGGCAATTAATAGTGTGCATGCTGGCAAAACGTTGGGGGTAGCGCCTATGAAGTGGCCGGAATGGGATAAGGCGAGATTCAAGGAGGTGGAGACGCGAATGGTGGAGTTTGGCCGAGAATGTTTTAGTAAGTGGAAGAGAAAGAATTGCGTATGTCTAAGCTAATGCAATACTGTAGCAGAACAGCAGTGCCGTGCCCGAGCGGTGGGCGTTGCTCCGACCGCAGGATCTGCCCCAGGAGCGGAAGGTAGTAGCTCGCGCGGCCCGGGTACTGCCGGTGGGGACATCGCCAGCACCAGCAGCAGCGGTAGAAACAACAGCGCCAATGACCACGGCGGCATGGACGGCAGCGAGCGCGGTGGCCACGGCGGCACGGAGGAGGGCGGGGAAGATGGCGTCGGCGATCGCGTGCGAGTTGGCGCCGGCGATTGCGCGCAAGATGGCGCCGGCAGTGGCGCGCAAGGTGGCAGCGGAGGTGAGGAAGGCGCGGGCGAAGGTGGCGGAGGTGAAGGTGGGGAAGATGGCGTCGGCGATCGCGTGCGAGTTGGCGCCGGCGATCGCGCGCAAGATGGCGCCGGCAGTGGCGCGCAAGGTGGCAAGGGTAATGGTGGCGGAGGCAGCGGAGGTGAGGAAGGCGCGGGCGAAGGTGGCGGAGGTGAAGGTGGGGAAGGCGCACAGGATCCCCTAGCACAGGCGATACAACGGCGGATTGAAGGGCTCTGGGCGCGCACCGATCGCGCCGATTGGACAGGCGAGCTCGGGCGCGCGCATGCCGCGTTCGCACGGGGGAAGAACTGGGGCATCGACTGGGCGAGATGTGTCGCGGGCTTCTTTGACTTCGAGTCGGCCCACGGGTACAGCGAGAACAAGGCCCAGATACCGGTGGCAAAACGTCCGCGCGCAATGGAGGAGTGGCTGGCACGCGGCAGGCAATGGGACAGATTTGGACAGATTGGTATGATGCCGATAGGAGACCAGAATTCGGAGGGGTCGTGGGTGGAAGGCTGGTGGTCTTATTGGGTGTCCTTGCAGCCGGCGGAGCGGGTGTACATGGGCGGGGCCCTCAGCCAGCCGAACAACGCAGACTGGGAGGATTTGGCGAAGCTCAACGGGAAGAACGGGTTGCTGCAAGTGATGGCGCTGTTGCTGTGGTGGGGAGACTATGTCGGCGATGGGGAAGATGTGTTCCAGTTTAACGACTGGACGCGTGCCGTCCAGGACGTAATGTGGGTCCTCCGCCAGCTCGAAACGTCTGGATGTATAACGGGGTAAGTCACTTTCTTCTCGCAGAACGATATAAAGGCTGAGATATGTAAATAGAGAGAAAGTCGGCGTGAAGAGAAAGCGGGCAAGGGCGAAAGCAGCGGAGTATGCACCAGGTTGGATAAAACAAGTCTTGTCGCTGACGTCCTCATGCACAGGGAGTCAGCGCCAGCCGCCAAGGTCATGCGTCGCAGCACGAGGAACGAAAAGCGCGACGAGGGGCCGCAAACGAGAGCGAGGTGAGTACCGAAAGTTACGTTGTGGCCCGCATTTTGAGGTCACTCGCAGGGCGCCGGCCGCAAGCGTGCAAAAGAAAATGAATTCCAAAAAGGCTGCGGTGGGCGCTAGTAAGAAACGAGGATCGCGGAAGGGATGAGTACAATTGTCTGCTTGCCTTGAATATACACGTTTCGGGCCTAAAAGATGAGAACTCTGTCGAAGGAATAAATACGAAGCAAAATGAAGAGGAGGAATAAAGGAGGAGATCGCGACTTAGAATCGCACAAGTTCCGCAGGCCACGTGCATGATCATCAGTGTTTGGAATCAAAGGAGATGTCAAATGCCGCGGACTTCACTTCAACGGTCGTTTCGTTCAGACTAGCAATCGAGGTGTTGATATGGTCTTCAATACAACGCGGCACCATCTTAATTTATTATTGCACACAGGAAGGAACTCTCATCACATTTGGATTAAAGTACAAACAATTCTCCATCCAAAGTTAATGAAATGCTCGGATAGCTTGCTGGAGCCACCAAGAAGGGGCGAACGGTGCAGTACGTTTTGAACGGAATTGAGTGCGGGGGAGAAGGTTTTGACAGGTGAGCATCAGCCCGATCAAATACGGTGGCGGGGCGGGCGGGCGGAGCGGGAATCATCAATAGCATCAAAGAAGCGGCAACCAAATTCGGAACGGTATCGGTTCGAACCCATTCGGGGGCGTGGATCCTGGAACATCAAACAGTATCCAGCCATCAATGCATCAAGAAATATAGGCGGTACCGGGTACGAACCCATTCGGGTGCATACATCCTCAGCAATCAAACCATCAAAAATATCAAACTGAGCCGGACCCGGGAGCTGCCAAAACCCCGATTTGGAAGGCTTTTTTATGGCAAAAAACCCATTTTTTCCCCCAAGCCTGCCCGATCCGACCTTCTCAGCCACATTGCATTGTGCCTATAGTTTGCTGACCAGTGAACTGCTGCCCGCATTGCATTATTGCACACAGTGATCACTGGTCGTATTGCAATAATACTACAGCCACTACATTTGCATTCCCCTTATCAGACCCCAAGTTTGACCTTTTGGACCTGGCAAAATCCATGTACGACCCAACTAGACGTGGAGGCAACACTGAAATCTTCAACCTGTTGGATGGTCTGATCGTGATAAAAAATGACCAGGAGGATAAATCAATCACCCTTGCACATTCATCTGTGAAGGATTATATCCTTTCCCCACAATTCCATCAGCAATTTGGCACAATCATTGACCTCTCAAACACGGTCTCCCAGAGATTTATTACCCAGAGTTGTCTCCGCTATCTCCTCATTTTTGCAGGGCCTAAGCATAAAATGACCCGGGAAACACTCAGAGAGTACCCAATAGCGTTGTATGCAGCAGAATATTGGTTCCATCATTTACAGCTTTGCACCGAACCGGACCAGGAGGAGCTACTTCCTTCAACAATGCATCTCCTGGAAAATGGAAGCAGCCAACATGCTGCTTTGTACCAATTGCGTCCCTTGGGTCATTATGAGGGCCGTATTTGGGATGAACCGATACGACCACCGGTGTGTATTTGTGCTGAAATAGGATACACGAGGGGAGTGCACTGTCTACTCATTCAACACAATGCATCTGTTGACTTTGTGAACAAAAATGGCTCAACTGCACTGCATGTTGCATTGTGCGGAGGTCACCTCGACATTGCAAGACTCCTCATTGAATACAATGTGTCAGTTGATTTAGCTGAGAATGAGAACGGTGGCCGGACTGCACTGCATATTGCATCAATGAATGGTCACCTCGATATTGTAAGGCTGCTCATTGAGCACAATGCAACTGTTGAGTCAGCTGGCAAACGTGCCAGGACTGCACTTCATTTTGCATCGGAGGAAGGTCATCTTGACATTGCAAGGCTGCTCATTGAACACAATGCATCTGTTGATTTAGCAGACAACAATGGCTGGACTGCACTGCATCTTGCATCGCAGTATGGGCACCTTGACATTACAAGGCTGCTCATTCAACACAATGCATCTGTTGACTGGGTTGACAACAGTGGCTGGACTGTGCTGCATCTTGTATCCCAGGATGGTCACCTTGACATTGCAAGATTCCTCATTGAACACAATGCACCTGTGGAATTGGTCAACAACGATGGCTGGACTGCACTGCATGTTGCATCCCAGAATGGTCACCTTGACATTGCAAGACTCCTCATTGAACACAATGTGTCAGTTGATTTAGTCGACAACGATGGCCAGACTGCTCTGCATATAGCATTGCAGAATGGTCACCTTGATATCACAAGACTGCTTATTGGACACAATGCAGCTGTTGATTTAGTTAACAGAGAAGGCTGGACCGCTCTGCATCTTGCATCAAAGAATGGTCGCATTGACATTGCAAGGCTGCTCATTGAACACAATGCATCTGTTGATTTAGCCAACAACGATGGCTGGACTGCACTGCATATTGCCTCGGTGAATGGTCACCTCGATATTGCAAGGCTGCTCTTTCAACACAATGCATCTGCTGACTTGGTCAATAATGATGGCTGGACTGCACTTCATTTTGCATTGAGGAACGGTCACCTTGACATTGCAAGGCTGCTCATTGAACACAATGCATCTGTGGACACAGTCAACAATGATGGCTGGACTGCACTGCATATTGCATCGGTGAATGGTCACCTCAACATTGCAAGGCTGCTTATTGAACACAATGCATCTGTTGACTTGGTTGACAACAGTGGCTGGACTGTGCTGCATCTTGTATCCCTGGATGGTCACCTTGACATTGCAAGATTCCTCATTGAACACAATGCACCTGTGGAATTGGTCAACAACGATGGCCGGACTGCACTGCATGTTGCATCCCGGAATGGTCACCTTGACATTGCAAGACTTCTCATTGAACACAATGTGTCAGTTGATTTAGTCAGCAACAATGGCTGGACTGCACTGCATATTGCATCAATGAATGGTCACCTTGACATCACAAGACTGCTTATTGGACACAATGCAGCTGTTGACTCAGTTGGCAAACATGTTGGGACTGCACTTCATTTTGCATTGAGGAACGGCCACCTTGACATTGCAAGGCTGCTCATTGAACACAATGCATCTGTGGACACAGTCAACAATGATGACTGCACTGCACTGCATATTGCATCGGTGAATGGTCACCTCAACATTGCAAGGCTGCTTATTGAACACAATGCATCTGTTGACTTGGTTGACAACAGTGGCTGGACTGTGCTGCATCTTGTATCCCTGGATGGTCACCTTGACATTGCAAGATTCCTCATTGAACACAATGCACCTGTGGAATTGGTCAACAACGATGGCCGGACTGCACTGCATGTTGCATCCCGGAATGGTCACCTTGACATTGCAAGACTTCTCATTGAACACAATGTGTCAGTTGATTTAGTCAGCAACAATGGCTGGACTGCACTGCATATTGCATCAATGAATGGTCACCTTGACATCACAAGACTGCTTATTGGACACAATGCAGCTGTTGACTCAGTTGGCAAACATGTTGGGACTGCACTTCATTTTGCATTGAGGAACGGCCACCTTGACATTGCAAGGCTGCTCATTGAACACAATGCATCTGTGGACACAGTCAACAATGATGACTGCACTGCACTGCATATTGCATCGGTGAATGGTCACCTCAACATTGCAAGGCTGCTTATTGAACACAATGCATCTATTGATTTAGCCAACAACAATGGCTGGACTGCTCTGCATCTAGCATCGCAGAATGGTTACCTTGACATCATAAGACTGCTCATTGAACACAATGCACCTGTGGAATTGGTCAACAACGATGGCTGGACTGCACTGCATGTTGCATCCCAGAATGGTCACCTTGACATTGCAAGACTCCTCATTGAATACAATGTGTCAGTTGATTTAGTCGACAACGATGGCCAGACTGCTCTGCATATAGCATTGCAGAATGGTCACCTTGATATCACAAGACTGCTTATTGGACACAATGCAGCTGTTGATTTAGTTAACAGAGAAGGCTGGACCGCTCTGCATCTTGCATCAAAGAATGGTCGCATTGACATTGCAAGGCTGCTCATTGAACACAATGCATCTGTTGATTTAGCCAACAACAATGGCTGGACTGCACTGCATCTTGCATCGCAGTATGGGCACCTTGACATTACAAGGCTGCTCATTCAACACAATGCATCTGTTGACTGGGTTGACAACAGTGGCTGGACTGTGCTGCATCCTGTATCCCAGGATGGTCACCTTGACATTGCAAGATTCCTCATTGAACACAATGCACCTGTGGAATTGGTCAACAACGATGGCTGGACTGCACTGCATGTTGCATCCCAGAATGGTCACCTTGACATTGCAAGACTCCTCATTGAACACAATGTGTCAGTTGATTTAGTCGACAACGATGGCCAGACTGCTCTGCATATAGCATTGCAGAATGGTCACCTTGATATCACAAGACTGCTTATTGGACACAATGCAGCTGTTGATTTAGTTAACAGAGAAGGCTGGACCGCTCTGCATCTTGCATCAAAGAATGGTCGCATTGACATTGCAAGGCTGCTCATTGAACACAATGCATCTGTTGATTTAGCCAACAACGATGGCTGGACTGCACTGCATATTGCATCGGTGAATGGTCACCTCGATATTGCAAGGCTGCTCTTTCAACACAATGCATCTGCTGACTTGGTCAATAATGATGGCTGGACTGCACTTCATTTTGCATTGAGGAACGGTCACCTTGACATTGCAAGGCTGCTCATTGAACACAATGCATCTGTGGACACAGTCAACAATGATGGCTGGACTGCACTGCATATTGCATCGGTGAATGGTCACCTCAACATTGCAAGGCTGCTTATTGAACACAATGCATCTGTTGATTTAGCCAACAACGATGGCTGGACTGCACTGCATCTTGCATCACAGAATGGTCACCTCAACATCACAAGGCTGCTCATTGAAGACAATACACCTGCTGACTTGGTCAACAACGATGGCTGGACTGCTCTGCATCTAGCATCGCAGAATGGTTACCTTGACATCACAAGACTGCTCATTGAACACAATGCATCTGTTGACTTGGTCAACAACGATGGCTGGACTGTGCTGCATCTTGCATCCCAGAATGGTCACCTTGACATTGCAAGATTCCTCATTGAACACAATGCACCTGTGGACTTGGTCGACAATAATGGCTGGACTGCACTGCATCTTGCATCACAGAATAGCCACCTCGATGTTGCAAGGCTGCTCGTTGAACACAATGCATCTGTTGACTTGGTTGACAACAATGGCTGGACTGCACTGCATCTTGCATCACAGAATGGCCACCTTGACATCACAAGGCTGTTCACGCAACGTAATACATCTGTGGACTCAGTCAACAATGATGGCTGGACGGCACTGCATATTGCATCGGTGAATGGTCACCTCAACATTGCAAGGCTGCTTATTGAACACAATGCATCTGTTGATTTAGCCAACAACGATGGCTGGACTACACTGCATCTTGCATCACAGAATGGTCACCTCGATATTGCAAGGCTGCTCTTTCAACACAATGCACCTGCTGACTTGGTCAATAACGATGGCTGGACCGCTCTGCATCTAGCATTGTGGAGTGGCCACCTTGACATTGCAAGTCTGCTCATTGAACACAATGCATCTGTTGACTTAGCGAAAGAAGATCGCTTGACTGCTCTGCATCTGGCATCAAGGAAGGGCTATCTCAACATTGTGAGGCTACTCATCAAACACAATGCATCTGTTGACCTAGTTAGTGAACATGCTGCAGCGGCTCTGCTCCTATCATTGAGGAATAGCCACCTCAACATTGCAACGTTACTGCCACAATTCAAACCCAGAATTGTTCCATCACTGACAAATGATAAGCCCATGATCTTAGCCCTGATAAATAAGATGTCAAATACTTCAGAGGACGAGATTCAATCTGAGGTCGATTAGATATTGGATACAAGGAGGTACAGCACAGAACATTCTGGTATATACTGCTATGTGAGTGTCCCTAGTGTATCTCCCATGTTCCTGTGTTCCTTAGTTGCCACCTGACCTTTGTTAAATCAGAGCCGAATTTTGGTGACTCAAAAGACATGTAGCTACCTGAAAACCAAACTGAAGATTTACAAAACAAAATTTGATTGGTTTCCGGATCTTATTCTGTATATTTTTTCTTCTGTTTGAAAGCTTTTATTTGTGTAGCCCTGTGTGTATTTTTGTCATCTGAGGAGGTGACAGTTGATTTTCCTGCTGTCTGGAAAGTTAAGAGTCAAATCACCGTTGAATTTGAAGGCGCCTCCACGTCAGCCCGGAAATGTCATAGCGGCTTGGCCTCGCCTGACCTACGGTTGGCATGACCTCACCGAGTCGGGGAGTAGCAAAAATACAACTTGACTTTGTGAAGGTAAACAAAATGTTGAAACACAGGAGAAAGGGAGTGCTCTGATGAAACGGGCAAGATGCGCTGACTATGGAAAGGGCTAAACTAGGCTCTGAATCCGGGCTAGCTGAACAACTTACACACCACACACAAAACACACACACACCAACCCAATCCTATCTAAACTTACTCACGGGGGACTAGCGCATCTTCCGCAATGAGTTCGGATCCTGAGTCATAGTATGCGACTGCAGATCTGATGTTTAGAGCACGTATAGTTGTTCTATGAGTTCAAAACGTCTCAAAATGAAGCGTCCAGACACTAGTTGGCTTGGCTGATTGGCTTCTAAACAAGACTTCCAAGGAAGGATGCACAGGTTTCTATATAGAGGATTGTTACTAGGAATCGCACCAAAGTATAGGTGCCTAGGTGAGGAGGTGTAGCTTTGGAATGAAAATCCCGTGTAAGGGCTATGCTGCTTTGTCTAGACGTCCTCTATTGCGCAGCTAGCCTCTCGAGAATTAGCGGCAGACTCGGACTCCTTTGAACCCAAGATCTTTTCCGTACACTTGAGCTTATTAAGGACCTCAAAGTACTATCCAACACAACTAGACGACCGGTGGTTGTTCCAGGGTTCTCCCAAAGTGCTGTGCTGGGCGTGGTCAATTTTAGCAAGGCGTTTCCTGGTCACCCAATGCAGATGCCCTGCTAGAGTCCACTCGCAATGACAGCTGCAGTTCTCAAGCCTGCTTTGTGTGTACTGTCCTGATTTATACATGGAGGCAGTCGCTGCTCACGACCTCCCAACGCGAAGCTTTGCTTATAAGTTCACACAAAAAAGGTTCTGAATCCAACAAGCAACGCTGCGATTTTATAGACTACTGTTACACAGAGAGAGACGGTACTTTAATCTCCGCTAAGTGGCCTGAGCACACCCAAATCGTCGTAATGATGAGCGGGGCATGAACTGACTATTGCGGTATTTTATGAGACTTTATATATGATTCTGAGAGAAAGAGATGAGGTAAAGAAAAATGAGTAAAACAGGCTGATGTTCTGGTCATGCGGCTATCCTCAGAAGGCTAACTGGGTCTATGCTGGCTCTAGACTTGCCAGAAGGTCATCTAGATGACGATCTTGGGGGTCCAGTTCCAGTATATGGCCAGTTCGGGTCGTTTAGACAGCTCCAGGAACCTTTTAATTTGCAAAACTCCATCCCCCGATGTCGGACTGCTCACCAATCCGCTGATAAGCCAGCAATTGGGCCACGCGCGGAATTTGCCAATTTTGCTCATTCAGTGCCACTAGCTGTATTGTAATCGGCTATATAAATCACTCAGCAGAGGGCTAGTGTCAGTTCGGGCAGCTAGCTAGGAGACAGCGGTGTATATACTATAAGCTTTACAAGAGCTCGCCGGGGCGCGAAGCGCCCCGGCAATCCCTTGGTCATGCTACATGAATGTGCACTGTCGGCGTCAGGACGTCGAGTCATGGCCAAGTATGGCGACTAACGCCAGTTTACACTGTGAGGCAGTGATAACCATTGAAAGTTGAAGTTGTCGCGTACCCAACAGGCACGAGGGTCTGTTTGCGATGAAAAATGAAGTTGAACGCGACGGGTTGAAAGTGAAAATGAATCCTTAGAAAGCAGATTATTCGCATCTACATACATAGGATCGAAAAGATCAGTGCAAGCCAAATTTGAAGAAAGAAGAGATGACTTATAGCTGTTGGGGTTGCCGGAATTGTTTCTATCTCGACAAAGTCTATAGATGGGGAATCAATGGATCGCGCACCAATTTGCGTCCATTCTTGCATTTACATCAAATCAGTACAGGCTATACCGCGCAATACCGCGCACAGGTAGGTTTTGAATTTCCGTCTTTGAATATTCGGAGTTGATGGAACTTGAGTGTTCGGACTCTGTTGCGTTCCGGAGGTCTTGCATGCAGAACCAATATTCACTGTTGCATTATCTGCCTTGACACGTGGGGTTCCAGCTGTTGAAAGTTCCTGACAACGGCCGGTAGAACTTTGTAAAGATAAGGATGATGGTCGATTTTCACTGGGCAAAATGTATACGCGTCCGAGGAAAGAGAAGGATGCCAGAGGGAATGTATGGTGGGTGCAGGGCGGGGTGTGAACACATATTAAAAGCAAAAGGATGTCGTGGCCGTCGACGAAAGAGGAAGCAAAAGCTGTAGATACACGTCACCACTGATAGCCGCAGTTAGCCGCAGTGCCGAACGATACAGGGATCAAGATGCGGAAGGAATTCATAGCTCAGGATCAATGAATGGAGGAGGATCGGCATCGAAGGATCAAACAACGGAGCAGCGGGGTTTAGAAAGCTTCAGTGCATAATCTTATAAAGAGAGAGAAGGTGTGAACTCACTGGAAGGTCAATACTGGCCGGAAAATCAAAATCATACTTAAAGTTTTAAGTCAAACCTTCTCTTTTAACAAACCCTCAGGGTTCGTAGGAGTTGGGTGTTCACTCTAATCAAAGACAGCACCTTAAAGGGAGCAGTAGCAGCGGCAAGGTCTTGCCGCCGGCTAAACCAAAATCGTGATGCCAAGAAGCTATTAATAGTCTTGACTCGAACAGACTCACATGGCTATTCACGAATGACTCAAATTGACTTGTATGACTCGAGGCTGATTCACCAGGAGTCACACACACCAAATTGGGACGACATGACGAGGCAGGGATATTATTTGGACACGCCAGAAGCGGACATATATTATTTATTTTAATTGTACCAACATCCATGCAGATTATTCTCCTTTTCAAGTCAAGATTCGTATGTAAATTAGTAGATTGTATTCAGTAGGAGTCCGTATCTTCACGGACTCAACGTTTGGACCATTATGTACATTTCTGTTTCGAGTTCCTATGTTTTGTAGTATTTGGCATGTAGGATTTAGTATATAAGTAGAGGTAGAGCTTAGGTGGAAGCCAGTGGACCGTACCCTTCTTGTTAGGAGCACAGCATAATGTGTGCCTCCGTCCGGGAAGTCTTACGGAATCCATTCGGTGTACATTTGAGTGTCTTGGAGATACTTTGGTGTCTATCAATATATTGGGATTGGATTATATTTGTTGTGCAGCGTCAGCATCAGAGTTTTAGGGTCAGCGTTTAGTGTCAGCGTCAGTGTCAGTGTTTAGCGTCAGCCTCAGCGTTTAGGGTCACAGCATCAGCATCAGCAAATATTACAGCGGAACTTGTCAACTTTCAGTTATAGTTCAAACCCAGCGTCGAACTAAGTTTAGTTCACCACACAACCACCCGGTGTATATCACCACAAACCTTTTTGAAAACCACGACTCTTCTAAGAACTATAAAGGTCGCATCAGTGCCCAATAGGTCCGAGAAACCAAACGGTCGACTTAAAGCTTTAAGTCGAAACCTAGTTTTCAGCTATTGCAACAGCCGTAATACTTCGGTTGGAACCCCACAAACGCATATACAAGCGGAGAAGTGATTAGGTGTTTGATTTGGAGTGTGTTTAGTGTGTGGTTTAGCCATACATCGAGACCCAGTATCCAGCTCGTTTCCTCTGGTCGTCCCCCTCCGCGGCGTATCACCGCTTGGATACCCCGAGAGCACACAGACTAAACATATATATGTCTGTTCATGGCCAAAAACTCCTTCTTCATGTTTGTGCTTGTGGTGCCCCAACGCTGACCGCATCGTGTTAGTCACCTGACTGGCTAGAGGGGCATTTTAGGGCAACCCCTCCTTATATCCCTAAACTCCTTGCACTGTCTAGACGCTGTACTTTGCCATCTAGACCACCTATTGAGCCATTCTATACTCGTCTAGACGCCTGTAGCATAGTGTGTTGACCCATCTAGATAGACCCTATATCATGTTGCTTGCTTTGCTGGTGAAGACCATAGCTTCGCTGTGCAGTCGTTGGTTCATTTGATAGGGTAATTGACATTCTGAGGTACTAGACCCCGTATAAACCTCCTTGGTAGGTGTACTTCGCACAGTGTAACACTTGTAACCGCGCCTAGCACTAATACTACAGCCAGCAGCCGGAGCTCACTCTGACTCTCCTTGTTACCACCAAACAGAGTTCTAGTGGGTATATTGACCCGTCTAGGCAGCTTAATTATTACTTAGTAGTGTCAGCGACGACCCTGGGTCGACTTGATGGCGGCTTCTGGTACAGATCCCGACTAGGACTTTAAACCCTTGTCCGTGTCCCCTCGACAGTCGTACAGCGTATACGACCTGTCAGCAATTCTAGACCCCGAGATGTGTGGATATTGTCCACCAGATGTCGGGGTATGCGCGAGTCTAGACCCCGAGATGCGTGAAGAGCCGTTCACCGTATGTCGGGGTATGAGAAGTTACACCCCGGAGTACGAGGAAGTCGTCCTAAGTAGTGCGGGGTGTGAATAGACTTAGACCCCGGAGGGAATGAGAGTGGATGAGGTCTAAAGCGAGAACACAAGCCAGTATCAAGCCAAAGTGGGCCTGAGATTAGACGAGGTAGAATCTCCTGTACTACTGATTATGTAGTAAAATAAATATACTTCGTGATCGTGGTTTCCTAGTAACTAATCACTATGCAGGGTTAATGCAACAGTTTGTTTGGTGTAGAGGGGGTTTCGATGCCAATCGAAACCTCCTAGTTGAATAACTTCGATCGGAATTTGAAAAGCGCTGCCGTCCGTGCCGTGCTGATCCGAGTATGCCGAGTCGTGATCCGAGCGTGATCATAACATTATCCCCCCCCTTCAAGGTCGGTATCCCAACGACATATCTGTTCTTTCGTTATCCTCTTTTTCTACCTCTCTCCCTCTATTTCTCCTATTTTCCATCGTCGTCCTGTCCCGATTTTCCCCTGCTTTTTACACCCCGAGTACCCCTGTTGTCCCCTTCTTGCACCCCGAGACCCCTGATCCGTCTTGCATCATTGTTCGCTTCTGTCTCCTCTCCTCTCCTTTTACCTTCCGCTACCTTTCCTCATCTCATTTCAGTCAAACCATCCTTCCTTCCTAATCTGTGTGTTCCCCGCTTCCTTCCCAATCCGTCTCCCATCATTTTATCTCGCGCTGATCTTTGAAGATCCTACCGTTGTCGAGCTTTGATCGACTTCCCGATTTGGAACGACCCTGGCACAGCCCTGCACCCCGATCTCAGAAGCCGTTCCTGAGGATCGGGGTGTGCTGCAGGGTCTCGGGCTATGGCTTCGCACGCCCCCTTCTCCCCCTTTGCTTTCTCTTTCACCCCCCATGTCATCCACCAAGTCTACCGCCACTTCAGGCTACCCTGAAGTATACCCTTTAGGGTCTATTAGGTTGCTTTCAATAAATGGCCCAAGAGGGTGGTTTTGGGAATGGGCATACCATGGGATATGGGAAGTACCATGGCCCAGGGCAGAAATGGTGACCATGGTACCTCCCACAGGCCCGCCGCAGGCGGGCGAAAATTTTGCCTGTGGTACCTCCCATAGGGGTATTTTTAGGGCAGGGCCCCAGAAACTGCCCTGGATCAAAAAAATCAAAAAGGGTCTATCTCAAGCATCTGGGCACCGTTTGGGCTGCTGAAAGGCTTGTTGGAAAGCTCTCGCTCAGGGCTTTCTGCCTGTGCAGTAGGAACCATATCAGAGGATATTAATTTTTTGCTGTCAGCGTACCGGGCAGCCCGTAAATGGGCTCTGGAGCGGGCATCCGGTGGGCGATTAGGTTGGTACTGGGCTCGTTGGAAAGCTCTCGCTCAGGGCTATTGGTGAGTACGATATTGGGGTGGTCTGAGCACTTTGATATTTCTCCACAGCATACCGGGCAGCCCGTAAATGGGCTCTGGAGCGGGCATCCGGTGGGTGATTAGGCTGGTACTGGGCTTGTTTGAAAGCCCTCACTCAGGGCTATCGGTGAGTACAATATTGGGGTGGTCTGAGCACTTTGATATTTCTCCACAGCATACCGGGCAGCCCGTAAATTGGCACTGGGGTGGGCATCCGGTGGGTGATTGGGTTGGTACTGGGCTTGTTAGAAAGCCCTCGCCCAGAGCTATCGGTGGGTACAATATTGGGGCAGTCTGAGCACTTTGCCGTAAATTGGCCTTGGGGGCGGGCATCTGGTAGGTGATTGGGTTGTACTGGGCTTGTTTGAAAGCCCTCACTCAGGGCTATCGGTGGGTACAATATCAGGGCGGTCTGAGCACTTTGATATTTCTCCACAGCATACCGGGCAGCTCATAAATTGGCCCTGGGGTGGGCATCCCGTGGGCGATTGCCTTGGCAGCAGGCTTGTCGGAGAGGTACTTGCTAAGGCTATTAGTGGGTGCAGTATCGGGGTGGTCTGAGTATTTTGATATTTTCCGACAGGGCCTGTAAATTGACACCAGCTATCGGTGGGTACAATATTGGGCTGGTCTGAGCACTTTCACTTTCCTGGTACGAGCTTTATTGCTACGGTTATCAATTTTCTTTTTCCACCAGGCTTACAGTACGGCACATGGCATGTGTGCACTGTACCAACTTCCCGATTGGACTTGTGCATGGTACCTCCCACCACCCTTGATATAATCACATCCGTGGTACATCCCACGGCTCTAGTACCTGCGTGGTACCTCCCACCATTCTGTGGTACCTCCCACCTACACCATGGTACCTCCCACCATTTTGTGGTACCTCCCACCCACCTCGTGGTACCTCCCACAAATTTTATTGATCTCGTGGTACTTCCCACCGATCTATTTTTATCTCATGGTACCTCCCACCACTGTATTTTCCTCCCGTGGTACCTCCCACAATTTTCTTAGTCTCGTGGTACCTCCCACGATTTCTTTTTTCATCCCATGGTACCTCCCACCATTTTTTTCCTTTTGTGGTACCTCCCACAACATATTTTATTTTTTTAGGTCCATGGTACCTCCCACGGCAGCTTAATCATGGGAGCTCCCATGGGATTTTATTTTTTTGGCCATGGTACCTCCCACAGTCATTTTATCAAGTCATGGGAGGTACCACCACCTCAAGTTTCATCTTTGTGTTTTGATTCCTCAAATATGTTACCTCTCTCCCTTCAAAACTCAGCAATTTCTGCATCCCAAAAAGGAAGTTGAACTTGGAACAAAAAAAAATCAACTTGAAGTGAAAACTGAAAGGGCATCTCAGAACTGGCACAGCTAAGTACAATGCAACACCAATTTTCACACTCAAAACCCCCTGCGACGTAGCCCCGACCTCAAGCCCGGCAACTTTCATATCATTTCCAAATCGGGCGACTCACCACCTGCGTCCCAAAAAGGAAGTTCGGACTTTGCTAAATTTTTTAAAGCAAATTTTTTTTTTTTCACTTCTCGTTGAAACGTATGTAGAACACCTCGCGACTGGAAGTTCACCCTCTTTAGGGAGTTTCGACAAGAACTTGTATCGCAACGCAAAGAAAATCCATATTTAAACAGAAACCGCCGTCTAAACTACTCAATGAAACATGAAGCCGCAAGCACTAAGGAAGCAATGAGTAAAATAGTCTCTGGCATAAATTTAAGATAGAGGACCCCGTAGTTCTTGCGTCGGACCTGGAATGTTCCTTCGATTGACAAGTCTAGAGAGCAATCGAGTCAGTCAGACTGGGGGCAGCGTGTGAAGGATACGAACCGAAGTCATGTTGACCCGGGCCTGGAGATTAAGTAAATGTGTCGGTCAATTGAGGGGCATTGGTTGGAAGATAAACATACCGGTGCGATGAAGCTCATACGCGTATAGGGGGAGGTCGACACCATAGAATGGGAGCTCGCGTAAGGCCCACGACCCCCACGACTCATTGGCTTCGCCGATGAAGCCCCCGTCACTGGTATATCGATTGCCGAACTGGTCGGGGTGGTGCATAAAATCCAAGTGGTCGGGGTGGGTTAAACGCACGAGCTAGCTGTCTGGCCTTCAAGAGGCGGTCGCGTTTCGCAGCGAACTTCTTCGCGTGCTTGTCGGCGATGAAGTCTCCCCATTCCTCCTTGTAATCCTGAACTAAAGCAATGAATGAGTGAGCAAACAATGTCAAAGGAAGTTGGAGAAGACTCACGGGCGTGTTCGAGCTTGACCTGCCACACGGCGTTGTCGGGATTCTGAGCTAAAGGAAAGGCGACGTAAACAAGACCGCACGAGGAGGGACCAAGGGTGGGACATACCAAGTTTCTTCTTCAGTTTCACGATCTTCCGATTGAATCGCTTGCGCGCGGCTTCCTGTGTGCGGCGAAGGGCCGGGTCGGTGATGGGTTGCAGCATGATGGAGGCCGGCAACTCGGGCGACGATGCACGTGAAAGCGGGCTGGGCGACCGGGGAGGAGAGGACGACGGAGGAGGAGGCGACGGAGGAGGAGGCGACGAAGGCGGTAGGGGCGACAACGCTCGTTGGCGACGAGGGCGAGCAATGCGAGAGTGGTTAGAGGGCATAGAAGACGTTCAATGGCAAAGCAAAGTGGTAAGGTTTTCGAGGCGTACCTTGCGAGCCTTATATACCTTTCCACCATCGGCCACGCGCAATGGATTGTTCTGCACGAGTTCCTTCTTGGAGGTTGGTGACCGCGTACAATGTCCTTCGCGTTTCCTTTCGGGGTCTGCACCGCTGGTCATCAGTGTCCGTTCAAAGCGAGGCCGTCATGGAACATACCTCGTGAAGATGGCGCTCACACGCATTGTTCCTGCTGTTTCCTTTTCAAGTTCTGCGCCGGTCATCAGTGCCTGCTCAATGAGACTGTTTTGGGACGTACTCGGTGATCCCCAAACGGCGGCAACGTCTTGAAGCTTGAGGAGAGGAAATAATGGGTAAAAAATGTACATACTTGTACAGAATACAAGGAATTGTAACTAGTCATTGTTGCGATACGCATCTGCTCTTTCTAACACCTCCAGTGTCCCAAAATGTTCCTCCTCACCGCCGCCCTCGGCTTCTGCATCATCCCCGTCGTCCTCATCTCCCCCTCCTGTCCCGTAATGACGATCGTCCCCTTGGGCAGCCTCGTGCGCGTCGAGCATGCACATAGCGAGCTGCTGGGCGGAAGGCCCCCAAGCTGGCACCGTCGACATATCCACCCTGAGGTCAGGAAGGTCTTAGCGCCAGGTGGCGCAAAGTCGGACGAGCTGGTTCTGTCGCAGTTTCAAGTGATATCTATCCTCCGACAAGTCTACAAATGTGTCAGTCTGTAGGTTAGAGAGTAAAACTTGCTGAGCTGAACGCACTGGCATCCTCAATGGCCCAACTAACCACCTCCCACTCCTCAGCAAACCAGACCTGCAACACACGACACTCCCTCCACAAGCGAGCGTCCTCTTCGTTACATCTGTCGAGCTCCAGCATGGCCTTGATGCCGGTGCGGACACGCTCGTCGGATAGCCAAAGGGGTGGGTTATTGTCTGCCTTGCCGTCGACGCGCTCGTTCAAGCCGACGTTCTGAAAGATCGTGTCGTCAACGTCGAGTTTCCAAAGTCCCTTTGAGGGGATTGGCAGCCGGGCTATCGCGTTCCGTGGTGCCTGGCGGGTGTCGATAAGCTTCTGCAGCTGAGCACAGATTTTATTGTATTCTGTGCAGGTTCTGGCAATGGTGAGCTCACGGTGTTTTACTGCCGCCTCCGTGTGGGAATGTAATTTGGCATCTGAGATCGCGTGAGTCGCTGGGTTTTTACGCAAGAAGGAAAAGAATCGTCACCATTCAGGAGTCGTCGACAAGCCCGCTCCACTGGGTCCATCTCGAATTTCCGGTGCTGCAGGCGTTGGATGAGTCGAAGCTTGAGGGCGCGCGCATTCATGACTAGGCGCATGTACTGGCTGTTTAAGAGTTTCTTGAGGTCCTCCCTCTCAGCGAACCCCAAGTCACGCTCTTTACGGTGCAGCTTCTCCTTGGTCGCTTCGAGTGCAGCCTCAGCGGTTTCCAGGTCTATCTTCAGTGCCCCCGCGTCGGGACGCTCTGCCCTCACGGTGGCCACAAAAGCCTCGCGCACCTCCGTGACAACTTGCTTCTGCGTCTTGACCGAGCCGTGCAGGAGTATGATGTTACTCACAGCTTGCTGGCCGCCGTTCTTGGATCGCTCTGAAAACGCTGTTAGTAGAGAAAGGCGCCCTTGTATAATGGACGTACTTGGTAACGGCTTCGTCTGAGCAGCAACCTGCAGCTGCCACTGGGTGCGCAGTGTGGCAATAGAATAACCACATTCAGCCAACGCCTTTGTTGCTTCTATGTGTTTGCTCTGACTGTGCTTATAGCGCCGCGCCACCCATGCTCCTAGGCGCGTTGATAAGCCGGGAAACTGCTACGTGTGAAAAGAGCGAATCTTTTCATTTTTAACAGTGAACTATACCGAAGCTATAATCAACCAGAGCGGATTGTGACCTCACACAAGTCTGACTAAATGATCCAGATGGCTAGGGTGACCTTGATATGTGCAACCGGTTCTATGGACAGGGAGTACCACTATTAAACTGAGTCCCCGAAAATCAAGTGCACGAACTAGACGGATATGCGATAAGATTTGGAAGGGCCAAAGTGCCAGCCAGACCACTTACCATGAGGAGTTGGATTCATGAACTATACGGAGCGGAGTAGCGACGATCCTGAACTAGTTGGCTAAAGGCCGTCTGTTTGGAGGAGTTTGAACCAAGGACGCGACGCGATTGAACACGTGACTTCGAAACGTGATAAAACGGGGAATCACTCGGTGCCTTGACTTGTCTCGGAAGGCCAGCCGGCCTGTCTCGCATAGCCAACCGATGGTCTATTTCGAGACAGACCCGGAAGACCAACCGAACGGGCTGTTTGGCGAACGGGGAAACTGCTTCGGATACCTCCCGAGCTATTCTAAGATATGGAGTGATCTGTGATCGCCGAAAGGCGAGTGATCCGAGACAGAGTTGAACCAAGTCCAGTCAAACTTACTGGCGCAGGATATACCAAAACATCTATGAACTAGACGGCCGTCTAGTTGACTGAGTCAGGACTACGAAGGTGTTCCAGAGGGAGCTGGAAGCGACAGGATGAAGAAGACACGGTCAGGAAGAATCAAACACCCTCACTCACCAAAAACGGACCAATCTCCATCTGGACCACGGAAGCCAGCCGAGCTAACCAATCGGAGAAGAACCGAAATATTTGAAACACTGATACCGGGTAGTTTACCGAATGGACATCAATTATTTATTAGTCACCTATTTTCTGAATCATGTATAAAAGGACAGTAGAGTAGAGTAGAAAGCAGCAGATTCCCTGGGACGGTGGCCTGACACGCCATTGGTTCTAGTTAGTCGTGCTCTTGGACTGCTAGTTGCTACACGCACTTGTATTTCGCACACCCTTGATTGATTGGATTGGATTGGATTTTAAAACAGACAGATCGAACTGAACGGACTTGATTAATTTGACTCGCACGGACTTGGACTGAACGGAATTGGACTCGCACGGACTTGATTGAACGGACTTGAACTTGAACGGAATTGAACTCGCACGGACTTGATCGAATCGTATTGGACCTAACTCATCGAACTGATTCGACTTGAATATCTGACCGAACCCATTTCGCGACTTGACTAAACATTCTGTTGTGTGTGTGTGTAACTGTTATCTAAAGAGCATTGACAAACCCTACGCCGGTCTAAACCACCGTAACTTGCAATAAAACCTGCTTTCAAGCAAAAACCTCAACTTGTGTTGAATCAGACTAGCCAAACAGACCGTCCTGCTCCTTCGATCTGAAGTAGAGCCACAGCCTTGCTATTGAAAGAACTCGACTCATTTGGTCTATACAAGCCTAATACTTGGCTTACACCCCCGAACAAACCCGTTCATCACCCAGTGCAGAGAGTGGTAGTTTTGGTGTTTAGTTTTGGTTTAGTTGGATATACTCCGTCTATCTCATCTCTAGCATTTTCCATCCGTGCACGTAGTGAAGACCTTTCAGCGTAAGACTAGCTTCGGCGGCGTGCTCCATTTGCGAGTCCAGAGTATAGAGGCGGTTGTGGTACTACAGCCTCGTTAGCTTCGCTAGGATTTAAAATAAAGGACAAAGCTTACCGCACAGATACGTAGGTGCGCAATCAAATGACTGATGGAGTGCCAAAAGCGCTCGCAGCCCTCGCCGTTGGTAAACCCAAACCCAATGCGTTTGCGAGGATGATACAGGAGTTGGCAGGCCCACTCGTGCCCGAAGGCGTGGAAGACAGACACGGCGAACGCGAGCCGCTCCAGGAAGCGTGAAAGGAACCCCCACTTCCGGCAACTGCGCTCGAAGGAGCACGCTATGTCGTAGAGCAGCCCCACACGGATGTTCAGAGGGAGATGCTGGAAGAGCGTCTCCATCAACGCAACGACGTTGAATTGCTTCTCGCCGGCGGAGTGCATATTAACGACGAAAAGGACTCGGTCATGGCGGCAGAGGAGAGCCATGAGTGCCGTGTCTTCGAAGAAGTCGGTGCTGGCCTTCTCTCGCTTTTCATCCGCCGCCTTGAACGATGCCTCGCATCCGTCAAGGACTGAGCAGGGTAGGGGCAGCCCATGCTCGTAACAGTCCTCGTCCTCTTCCACGTCAACGACGACCCCATTGTTCTTCTTGGGACGTTTCGTCTTCTTCTTCTGCTGGCGCACACTCTCGACATACTCCTCTGTTTTTCGCGCTACGCTTTCTGGGACGAAGCGACTGTGGGGATGGAATTTCGGTGGATCTCGGTGTGACTTGTTTTTCTTCTCCGTGAAGCAGGCGTCAAGACAGACCATGAGGTCCGCTCTACAAGACTATGGTCAGTGTCCGTCAGGGACTCAGGCAGCAATATCAACTTACACTTCGGCAGGGTTATACTTGAGGTCTCCAAAACAACCCGGACAGCATTTGCGAAGGTGTTCGCTCGGTCGGGTGCGAGGCGGAGGTTCTGGGAACGGCACCTCGACTGGTTCCGGGGTCGGCTCCCTCGCGCGCTTCTGCCCGCGCACCGGGGTGCAGCTTCGTGAAGAAGAAGAGGACCGCGATGGGCGGCGCCGCCGCTGCCATGCCCGGCGAAGAGGATCGAGCTGCTTGACGCCCACGCGGCGCCGGCCTTGGTGTGCCCGGTGAAGACGACTCCGATCGAGCTCTTCAAATCGCCGAGGCCCCGGGGTTAGCGTGCTCGGTGACGAGGACCGCGCGCGCTGTGGTTCAATGGAACGACCTCGAGCCTCGCTCATTCTACCTCCAGGAGTTGGTGAGGCGCGCTGTGGGGTAGGCTGTGGTGCGGGTGGTGCGGATAATGGTTCTGGATGAATGGCCTCGCGAGCCACTTCGATTACGCGGGTGTACTGTCCTTAAGGCGGTTGTAGGCGTGCGTATACCACATCAGGGTGTTTCCGAATCGTCAGCGCAACGAGTTCTGTATAAGCTCGTCAGTCAAGTTTGACTAGCGCAAGAAGAAAACCTACTTGATGCTCAAGCTGAAAACCCATCGCCGCCAGTACACCTTCCAGTGTTGCACAGAAAGCGGTATTGTTGGGTGCGACGTGGAGGAACAGGTTTTGAGCGAATTTGAGAACACGCATGTTGACCGCCAGAGAAGGCGCGACCGGGGCGCAACAGAACAGTCCACCCTGGACGAGTTGGACTGATAGCGGTGCGCACTTGCAAGCTCGCAGGTTTATGTCTTCGATTTCTATGGAGATCGTGAGTCCTGCATATTGTACAGCCGCAAAGGAACACTTACTCGAAAAGCGGACGACGACAATACTGTGGGTCTTGAATTTGATGCAGGTACAGTCACTGGGTCGAGGCGGCGGCAGTTCTAGGTCGTCCACAAGACGGAGCGACTTGGTGAGGTGCAGGACCCGGGCGAAGTGGGGCAGAATGAGGGGGATGGTTTCTGTTGCCAACGCACCCACTGCTCAGCGCGTTTGCGACGATACTTGGTGGAGTCCTGGAGTGGCTCGTAGGTGGGCGCTGTTATGTCGGGATCGCGCACAAATTCCTGTGCTCGTTCTTCGGCAGCGCGATCTGCAGGAGAGGGCGGGGGCGCGGGGTGCGCAGGCAGACGTAGGGGTGGCAGGCTGGGCTGCACGAGCGTCTGCCGGTGTTCCAGAAGGATGTTGGGCTGAAGGGCGATGTGTCGGGGAAGTTTCTTGCGGTGATGCTGGACATTCGGACCTGGGACAGCGATGTACGACAGACTGGACGCCGCCAGAGACTTCCTCATCTTTCCTGTGATCTTCATGGTGAACTGTGAACGCGGTGAGTTGGTAGAGAGTGGACAGTGCGTCTGCCACTCACACGTATTTCCCGATTTGGAATTAATGAGATTTACAGCGCCGACAAGGCACTTGTGTATTTGAGACTCTAGCTTATAATAAGTACGGGTACTTGTGCAATAACTACTGTACTTGTATTGGATTCACTAACGAACTTGTATTCTAAGAGCTAATTATACAATTCCATTTCTATCTACTTTAGGAAGGTGACGGTCAAGAGCAAGAAGAAATAGGCGCCCGGTACAAACAAAGGCACCTTTGATGGGTCGAGTTTCGGAGAAACCGATAAGATTTGATAAGGGTTTCTCCGAGTCTCGTGACCACGTCGCATCGCGTCGCGTCAATGCAAAAATCAAGTGCAATCTACATACGGGCGAAGAAGAAGGAAAAATATAATAAAGGTAGGAAGAAAAGAAGGGAAAAAAGCAATTAAAATTGGAGGGGCACACACTTACAAAAAAAAACCACCTTCTGCCCGTGACCTCCCTTGGGATCGTTTACGTCGTAAAGCTGCATGGGAGCGCAAGCTTCCCAAGCGCTACACGATCTCAACTACCCCAGGTCCAAACTCGCTCCACCTCCCCCTCAAGATTGAGTCCACTGACAATGCCTTAAAGCTCGCGCTCGAGGGCCTTGTAGACTGCGGGGCGACATCCGACTTCATCGACTCGGATTATGTCGTGGCGAACCAGATCCCAGTTCGCCGGCTTAACCAGCCCATCCCGGTCTACAATGTCGATGGCTCCCCGAATGAGGCTGGGTCTATTCGTGAGGTTGCAGATGTCATCCTCCGCTACCGAACCCACTCGGAACGCGTTATCCTTGCCGTCACCCGACTCGGAAAGCAGAAGCTTATCCTCGGGTTCTCCTGGCTCCGGAAGCACAACCCGGAGATCAACTGGCAAACCCGGGAAGTCAAGATGAGCCGTTGCCCCACGGTTTGCTCCACCTGCCGGGACAAATTGAGGACAGAGCGCCAGCATGCCAAAACTGCTGCTTCTATCCTCCAGCAGCTTCGCACGGGCCCTATCCCCCGGATTGCTGTTGTTGACACCGACGAGCGTTCGGGCGAGGAGGATGACTTGGAGTTCGATGAGGAGCTTCCTGAACTCTCCCCGGATACCTCTGACGATTCTGATGATGAGGACGATGATTCCATTGAGGATGGAGACCGTATCTTCTACACCACGTTCTCACCTCCTGAAGACATCCGCGCCACTAGCACCGTCTCGCAGCGGCTGGCGGAGGCCCATGCCAAGAACTCCGCGTCCCCCATTGACACCATTCCTGAATGGGCGCATGAGTTCGAGGATGTCTTCAACCGGGAATCATTTGACTCGTTACCTGAACATCGGATGTGGGACCACGCCATTGAGCTCGTTCCGGACGCCAAGCCCGCCAACTGTAAAGTCTACCCGATCTCACCCCTCGAACAGCGCGAGCTCAACGCGTTCATTGAGGAAGGCTTGGCTACGGGACGAATCCGGCCATCAAAATCCCCTATGGTGTCTCCAGTCTTCTTCGTCAAGAAGAAGGATGGCGGCCTCAGGTTCGTCCAGGATTATCGAGTGCTCAACGCTATGACCGTGAAGAACCGATACCCGCTTCCGCTGATCAACGACCTCATTAATCGTTTGAAAGGTGCCCGGTTCTTCACAAAGCTCGATGTCCGCTGGGGTTTCAACAATGTCCGTATTCGGGAGGGCGATGAGTGGAAGGCCGCCTTCCGTACTAACCGAGGCCTGTTTGAACCTCTGGTTATGTACTTCGGCCTTACCAACTCCCCCGCGACCTTCCAGACCATGATGAATGATATCTTCCAGGATCTCATCATGTCTGGCGACATTATGGTGTATCTTGACAACATTCTTATTGCACACTCGGACCTCGCTCGATCTGCGGCGTCTCCGGGAGCATAAGCTGTACCTGCAACTGGAGAAGTGTGAGTTTGAGAAGTCGTTGATTGAGTACCTGGGAGTGATCATCTCTCACGACCACGTCCAGATGGACCCTGTCAAGGTCACCGGAGTCCTTGCCTGGCCCACCCCCGAGAACAAAAAGGATGTGCAGCAGTTCGTTGGCCTCACAAACTTCTATCGGAGGTTCATCCGCGACTTCTCAGACATCGCGCGGCCCCTCTTCGATCTCACTGCAAAAGGCCGTGTGTGGCTTTGGACTGAGAAGGAGGCCGCCGCGTTCCAAGGGCTCAAGGATGTGGTCACCTCTGACCCAGTGCTTATCCTGCCTGATGAATCTTGGATGTATCGGCTTGAGGCAGATAGTTCCGACTTTGCCTCGGGGGCAGTCCTTTCCCAGGAAGGCCCTGACGGGAAGCGGCACCCTGTAGCGTTCTTCTCCAAGAGCTTGAGTCCGGTCCAGCGCAACTACGAGATCCACGACAAAGAGATGCTTGCGATTGTACGGTCTCTTGAGGAGTGGCGACACTTCCTCGAGGGCTCGCAGCACCCTGTTGAGATCTGGACCGACCACAAGAACTTGGAGTACTTTCGGAAGTCGCAGACCCTCAACCGGCGACAGGCAAGATGGTCGCTCTACCTGTCTCGGTTTGACTTCACGCTACACCACAAGCCCGGCAAGCTGATGGGTCGACCTGACGCGCTCTCCCGATGCCTCGACCACGGGCAGTCTTCCGATAACCAGGATGTGACTCTCCTGGATCCGAAGCTGTTCCATGTCCGCGCGCTGGAGGGTGTCGTTGTTGAGGGTCCTCAGGTCCCACTCCTTCGAGACATTCGGGAAGCCCTGGCAGGCAACCCGGACCTCGAAGACCCCGTGGCAGTTGCTGCACGTGAGCTTCTCAAAGTCCGAGGTGCACGCTCATTGCGCTCTGCTGAGTGGTGTGTCGACGCAGGTCTGCTCTACTTCCGTGGTAAGATTGTTGTCCCTCGGGACAAGGACCTTCGCCGCCGAATCTTAGAGCAGCACCACAACACCAAGGTCGCTGGGCATGCCAGTCGCTTCAAGACGTTGGAGCTTGTCTCCCGGAACTACTGGTGGCCCCAGATGTCCCGTCACGTTGGCCGCTATGTGGCGACTGCGACCTGTGCTGCTGCACCAAGGCGCTTCGAAAGCTCCCCACCGGCGAGCTGCACCCAACGGAGATTCCTGAGGAGCGCTGGAGCACGGTCTCAGTGGACTTTGTGGTCGAGCTTCCGGAGGCTCATGGGTACGATGCGATCATGGTGGTGTGTGATGTTCTCGGTAAACGCGCCCACTTTATCGAGACCACCACTCACATTGACACGGTTGGGGCTGCCCGGTTGTATTACCGGCATGTGTGGAAACACCATGGCACCCCAGAGAAGTATATCTCCGACCGGGGTCCGCAGTTCATCGCCGAGTTCACTCGTGAGCTCTGGCAGCTCATTGGCATCGAGCCCGCTACCTCCACGTCGTACCACCCGCAGACCGACGGTCAGACCGAGCGCGTCAACCAGGAGATGGAACAGTTCCTCCGGCTTTTCACCAACTACAAGCAGGACGACTGGGACGATCTCCTTCCGGCCGCCGAATTCGCCTACAACAACCACATCCACTCCTCTACCCAGCAGGTCCCGTTCATGACCAATACCGGACGGCTCCCCCGCATGGGGTTTGAGCCGAATGGGCTGCGTTCAGAGTTGGAGTCGGTTAACGAGTTCCGCGACCGGATTGCCTCTGGGGTTTCCGAAGCCAAGGCTGCACTGGTCAAGGCTAAGGATGAGTATAAGCGGTACTACAACCGCCGCCGTACCCCAGCCCCGGAGATCAAGGTTGATGACCGCGTGTGGCTTGATGCCTCCGACATCTAG
The DNA here is from genome assembly GCA_029378385.1 of Mycena metata. Lineage (NCBI taxonomy): Eukaryota > Fungi > Basidiomycota > Agaricomycetes > Agaricales > Mycenaceae > Mycena > Mycena metata. The sequence continues at coordinate 154,625 of JARKIB010000185.1, forward strand.
ACCACCCGCCCCTCACCGAAGTTCTCTCACCGACGCTTGGGCCCCTTCAAGGTGGTCAAGGTTGTTGGCCGTGGCGCGTACAAGCTGGAGCTGCCGCCTCGCCTCTCTCAGCTTCACCCTGTGTTCCCTGTGGTGAAGCTGCAGCTTGCTGAAGACAACCCCTTTGAAGGCCGCCCCGGCTACGATGAGCCAGCTCCAGTCCTTCCACAGGCGCCTGGGGACGCTCCAGAGTGGGAAGTCGACAAGATCCTTGAGGCCAAAATCCGTTGGAAGTCACTGTGGTATTGGGTGTCGTGGAAGGGGTAGGACCCCTCACATAACCAGTGGGTCAAACACTCTGACCTCTTTGCTCCTGAGGCCGTCGCCGAGTACCACCGCAAATATCCGGCCGCCCCACGGGTTCTTGCTGTCACTTCCTTCGACTCCCTACCTTTCCGGGACCCAGCCCTCCATATTCGGTCTATGCGTCGAGGCGCTGCATTCCAAGGGGGGGGGTGATGTCAGGGGAACCCCTATTCCACGCCGGTCCGGTCGGCCTGATGCCTCCCGATGGCACCGTGTGTGCGATCAAGCCCGGGATCTCTGCTGATCACTCCGGTCACGTATATCTGTATAGTAGCTGTTTATACCCGCAGCCTAGCATGGGAATCCTCAGAGCTTCTTCTCTTTGGATCTCCCTCGCTAGGACTCTTGAGTGTTCTCGGGCCTCGAGGTTGCCCTTACAGCAGAAGAAGCTCTCTAAAGGATTATTAACTGGTCAAGATTGCACGGCCGGTCTCGCAGACACAGGAGGTGTTCTACACCCCTGCCTCTCGCCCGCTTTGAATCTTGTCCCCTCCTCCCTCTCCTCAATCTCGTCATGTCGGATACTGCTACTGCCGCCGCCGTCAGTGACCGTCTGACCTGGATTGAGGCGACCCTTGAACAACTTGCAAATACACTGGAAAAATTCACCCGCGCCGCTGAGCAACTGGCAGAGCAGCCAGTGGTGAATAAACTGGCGACGAGAACGAGGTTCTTTGGAGGTGTATGATGCCTGGGCAGCCCTCAGGAGGAATGAGGCTGGGATGCGACACTGGAGGAAGCAAGTGCAAAAAGACAGGGTTCCACTTGCAATCATCGAGGGAAGCAGAGAGTGAGGTCGTCTGCCAAGGTAAATGGTGTTGTTGTCGTAAACAAGCATGATCTGGACTTTTGATCAATGTGATAAAAAGGGCACAAAAGAGCGAAATACTTTGATATTGCCCAATGCTTTCAGCAGGTAAAGAGTTCCAGAAATCACCAAAGTCAGGATTGGGTATATATATGCAGAATATTCTGAACTGAGCTCAAGTCAGTTGGCGATCAGTGGCCGGTTTAGCCGAACCACGAGGTAACCCAATTTGGTAGCTGTGTCTCGCTAAAGAAACCACAGCCCGGCAAGCGAACCACCAGATCAATCATTCGCCGACCACCGGTCGTATCAAGTGAACCAAAGGTTTGCAAGAGGTTCAGGTAGTGCCTACGAGTATATGTTCACAAAAGTTCGGTACTTCAGGTACAAAGTTCCGACGACCTGTCATGCTCGCTTAGCCAGGTCAACTTCGAAGTAAAAGTTCCGAACTAAAGCTTGAATATTTGATGATAAATAAGGTCATACCGTTACCCTGACCGTTTGAACCTAAACAAATTGAAACCAGAAGCCGTGGCCGTTTGGAACCAGGTATGTATATCCGTATCTAACTTTGCTAGCAACTCCAATGGCCATTCACTGACTGACAGTTATCGGGCTCAAGTCCTCATTTCAACATCGTTCAAGAGCGTTGAGGCCGTTTCCCTGTACGTTGGGCCCCAGGCATTAGCCGTTTAAATGCAGATATGTTCGCATTTGAACTGACCTTGGCTGAAAACATTGAGGCTCGATTCTTCATTCAACGTCGTTCAGTCAACTCAACAACCTTGCGTCAATGGCTCTCAGGTATGTGATGTCTGCATCATTCAGTCGTTGACTTGTCTACTACAGCACTTCAACTCGAGTACTCAAGTACTCTCGTTACTATGTTCATCCTTCCATCGTACCAAGTAAGTTGCTTTCATTCACCTCTGGTGACTTACATACCACTCACCTTCAAGTAGCATCTATCCCTCCTCCCTAGATGCTCGACCTCTCCTCAAAAAATCTCACTTCTTGAAGACCCGAGGCGTGCTTGACCGTTGCGGCATTCCATCTACATATACTCAACTAATTTTCAAGGCCTTCAACGTTTCAACTCCAATCCTTGGTCCGCGTCGTTCAATGCCCCCAAGAGGCCGTCATCCTGGCCGCTAGAACCGAAACAAACTGAAACTGTGGCCGTTTGGAACCAGGTGTACCGTGTGAATGACCGCGTCCAACTTCGTTAGCAATTCCATTCAACTGACCGTTACATGATCCAGGCTCAAGTATTTCAACTTCGTTCTAGGGCGTTGAGAGGCCGTTGCCCTGTACATTGGGATATGGGACCCAGGTGCAGCGAAACTAAAGCCGTTTAAATGCAGGTAAGTATGTCCGAATTATATTTTGTCGTGATGATCTTTGAACTGATGTTGGTTGCGGCTCGATTCTTCGTTCCAAGGTGGACTCGACAACCCTGCCCAAATGGCTCACAGGTATGTGATGTGTCTGCATCATCCACAACATTAACCAATGTTCAATAAAATTCATTCAGGTCTACAGTCCTTGGATACCCACAGCCACCCACTGCGCCTCCATGGCCCCTCGAATCGTTCTTTCGACGGCTAACAGGTACGTGGGAGACCATTCCACTGTTACATTCACTAATTCCTCGAGGAGGTCTTCAACTCGGGCATCTCGGGTATCTCGGGGATGGTCGAACCTCGAGTTTCCCATCATCGTATTTGGACTGAGGTACGTCCATCTTCCTCTCATTGTTGCTGTGTCCCAGGGTGTGTCTGATTACTCATTGGGAAGGTGGTTTGAGTCTGAGGTAGTTAGTTGCTTTGGATCGGACACGATGCGGTTCAACATCAATACGGTTCAAATTTTTTTTTTTTTGGCTTGACTGAATTTTCAGGTTGTTGATTCTGAAGCTCCTCATTGCCTCCAGGTCAGGTCCGATCAGGTCAATTGACCTGAACTTTAGGTTCAAGGGTCAATCGAGCGCTGCGATGGCCTTGCATCACATAGTAAGTCCCCACTTTGTTCATTCGATTTTATTCACTCAAAGTTCAATCCCGTCGCATTATTTACTCACCTTGGTTGGTTGTTCCAGACTAAACACGCGTCCCAACGTCAATTCCGCCCATGGCATTGGCAACACTTCACTGCAAGTACAAATACCCCGATTGAATTTCAGCTCAGCAAGTTTAGCTCCCGAATGACAGTACCGTACTCACTTACCGCCCGAATCTTCATTTTAGATCGAAATCAGACCAGTGCGCGCGCGCGCGGATGAAAGCCAAATCCCATTCGACTCGGAGTTGGGTTGAGCTTGGGATTCAGCGCTACGTACTTTCCCCGGATCCATTCCGGATTTCCCGCTGACCTGGTTTTTTTCGCAGCTTGCTTTGATTTCAATTTCGATCCCCGCCCTTCTCGCACCCGCGCCGTCCCGTCCCGAATGCTTCGTGCCCTTCAATCTTCAAAGCCCTTCAAGACCTCAAGACCTTAAGCTCTCGAAGCCCTGGTAAGTCCATTCAATTCAATTTCTTTTTGGCTGGATTGAATGTTCAGGTTGATTCTGAAGCTTCAACAAACGCTACGCAGATCGTGTCATCGAAATTGCGGTCAGCGTTCTTTATCTCCAGATCAGACCAATAATTGACCTGACCTTCAGATTCAATTATTTATTCGAACGCTGCGATGGCCTTCAAGTTCAAATGCATTACAGTTTACTACATAGTGAGTCCCGTCCCCCACCTCGTTCATTCCATTTCCTTCCGTTGCCTTTAAATATTTACCATACCTCAGCCGCTGCACCTCGAGGTAAGCGTAAGTTCAGTTCATCCAATATTCAATCCCGTCGCATTACTTGCTCACCTTGGTTGTTCCAGATTAAACACCGAGCCCCAACGTCGATTCCGCCCATTACCAACGCTTTAAACTGCAAGTAAGTCCCCGGATTGAATTAGTTTTTATCCCAGTTAGCCACTGCGTACTTACCGCCCGAATCTTAATCTTCATTAGCCACCGAGGCATTGAAACCAGACCGGCGCGCGCGCGCGCGGATGAAAGCCAAAGCCAAAGCAGTCGAGTTTAGCCTGGATTCACAGCGCTACGTACCCTCACTTCATTCCTTCCATTATTTCCCGTGAATCTATGCTGACCGAATTTTCACAGCGTGATTCAATTTCGATCTTCCGCTGTGCCGACTGCTTCGCGCCCTTCAAGACCCCAAATTCTCGACGCTGCGGCAGGTTCTGCATTGAATTCGACCCCACGCAATATTCATTGACGAGGATTCCAGTCGCGCCCTCCCGGCCCCTTCAAGACCTCAAATTCTCGATGCCTCGAAGGTTCTCTCCATTCATCTCAAATTCAATCCCGCGTGGTAATCTTGGCTAATGAGGATTCAAGTCTCACAGGTAGTTTGATGTGTGAATGGAGATTGTATTCGGATATGTACGTACTACGAGGGACGGGGTGTGCGTACGGGTATGGGTACACGTGGGTACGGAGAGGGGAGGGGAGGGGGAGGCAGAGGCAGAGGCAGAGGGTGGACAGGTGCGAGAGTGTGCAGCGGCGCCGATACGGCTTGTATTGTGAATTATGCGCCCCGCGGAGACTCGGTCCGTGCGCGCGCATGTATGTGTGGGCGCGCGCGGGGAGTCGACGCGCACGACGAAGGCGCGGCAGTAATTTCCGCACGCGCACGGAGTTCGCGCTGAGCGCAGGTGCAAGTGCGCGCGACTTGGCGCGGGCACGTTGTGCGGCGGTAGACACGAAGGCGGATGCGGGGAACGGCGACGGCGACGGCGACGCCGCGAGACGAGACGGGACGAGGGAACGGAGAGGGCAAGGCGGGGGAACGAGGGGGGAGGGGATGGGATGGGGAGAGGATGGGCACGAAGCTGCGGTGAGCGCATGTCCGCTGTGCGGGGACTCGAAGCACACGGCGGCAGCAGTGCCTCCACTAGGCGCGCCGCAGCGGTGAGACAGCGGGGCGCGGGTACGGGTGTAAACTCGACGGCGGGAGCGCCAACACACGACGTTAGGGTACAGGAAATGTGGGAAGGGACGATGGAGTGGGGAGGAGAATGGGAAGAGGATGACGGGACATAAGTACGAAGGTGCGTCCATTTTCCTTCAAAGGACTCGACGCGCACGACGAAGGCGCGGCAGCGGCCTCCGCACGCATACGGAATTCGCGCCGAGGGCGGGTGCGAGTGCGCGCAGCCGGCACCCGGTACATGGTGCCGGGTGCACGCGACGCGCGCATTGTGCGGCGGTGTACACGAGGGCGGAAGAGAGGGCGGTGACGGAGGGAGATGGGACGAGGGCGTGTGCGATGGGAACGGCGACGCCAATGCAGGGAGACAAGCGAGGGAGTCGGCGATGGGAACGGGGAGGGAAAGCCGCGGGAACAAGGGGAGAGGGTGGGGATGGGGAGATGGGATAGGCCGGGGAGGAAGCTGCGGTGAGCGGAGACTCGAGGCGCACTGTGTCCCCGCACACACGCACCACACCCCACCAGGCGCGCTGCAGAAGCGGGGCGCGGGGCGGGTGCGGGTATCCGCGTGAACTCGACGGCGGAAGCGCCAGCGTGCGACATTGGGGTACAGCGAGTGGGGAAAGGGACGAGGGGAGAGGATGCAGGGTGAAGGTACGTCCATTCTTCATATATTCCTTCGAACCGAGCGCCGGTGACGACGATCCGCGCACACAGCGCACAGAGGGCGCGCGCAACGTGGGGAAAGCAGTGAGTAAGTGAAAGGAAGCAGGGGCAGGGGCACGCACCTTGCATGTCCTTGGATTCAGCGCCCACGATGCCCTCTTTTCAGCTCAGCGGACGCCGTCAGGATGATAGCGCAGGGGACGGCAGCGCGGGATTTGCAGGAGGCGGGATCGACGGTATTCGTGCATGGGACTCGATGCGGAGGGAGCCGCTGGCGGTGGGGCGGTAAGCGGGTGAGACGGGCAGCAAAAGCGGGGGCCTGCGCGCGAGGAAAGGAAGCTGATCCTGTGCGGGGCTGATGGACTGGCTGGGGGTAGGACTAGAGTGGGCATTAAAGCGGCGAGACGTGAGCAAGGCAAGACGGCGCAGGTGTACGCAGTCTGTTGGTGAGGGCATCGGGCGATGGTGCGGTCGTCAAGGAGCGTCGTGGGTCTGCTCATGGCGACAGGTTTCTGCATACACAAGTTAGTTTGGGGGTAGAATGCGTACCCTCGATGTTTTTCTTTGGTGGCCGTGGTGGACGAGAAAGAACGGAATCCCGGCCCGGCAGCGGCCAGACCTAAAATAGAATACTCTAACTTGACTCTAACTTCATCGCTTCGTCGCTTGCTCTTTTCAACTACGACACACGCCCACATTGGACCCGGATATGCGAATGTACCAAGGGAACCACGGCAAATCACTCAGACAACTCGTCCAGAGTCAAATGTATGGGTCTCGGTAAGCAGCAACTGATTGTTTTGGTCCTGGCGCTGCTCGTCGTCGCACAACTTCGGCACAAGAGATACAAGCTTCAAGTAAGTTTGAAGTAAGTATCCCTATTTGAAGTTGGGATGACTTACAGTAATATCTTTCACGTAGACTACCGACACAATAGCCTGTGTACCTTGACTTGTATCCACTGCTTACAGTCATGAGCCCCACCTTTGCTGACTCTCAGTGAGTCACCCCCGCCGAATGTGCCGTTTTTATCGTATGCGAGCGAACGGACAGCCGGGGTAGGGTTGGAACCAACATTTATCTGATCCAAGGGTAGCCATTGAAGCAATGAATTTTCTCCCGTCAATCGCAGTTACCTCCTAGTCGTCTCATAACAAAGCAAGCGAGACTCGGCTGGTTTTCGCCGTCTTTCTATCCTTATGGATACCAGATAAGCGAGTTTGTGGAACTCATTTGCACCGACTGTGGAGTACTTAAATTGCGTAAAATACAGCATGTACCTCCAGACCCATGGGGTGTTGGAAGCGGTATGGTGGTATTGACTACTTAAATCCTACGCTAACACTCTCTTTATTACCATTTCTCGAACACACCCATTCTCCTTTCCAACAATCCCGTCCACGTAAATGCGAATCTACAACCGCTTGAGCATATTGGCGCTCACCATGCACTTCAGCACGGCAACCCCAATCGGCGCAGGTCGCGACATCGCCACGGACAGTGGCACCCTACAGGGATTCATCGACCCCTCCTCGCCTGCTGTGCGCCAGTTCCTCGGCGTGCCTTTCGCACTTCCTCCAACCGGAGCACGAAGATGGCTCCCTCCCATGGGTTTCAACAATTCCTCCGTCTCCATCAACACAACAGCATTCGGCCCCACGTGTCCATAAATTCCGCTGAGCACACAGCTCACCCCCGACGTCTTTTCTGCCAAAGGCGGGAACCGAACTGAATTCTTTCCTGTCAAAGAGTTTAGCGAGGATTGCCTCACGCTGAACGTCTGGACACCCGTGTCGACGGACGGGACAAAACTCCCTGTCCTGGTCTGGTTCTTCGGTGAGGCCTTCCTTCAAGGCGGCGCTCGCTTGCTGTATTTTTACCCAACATCCTGGATCCAGCACACACAGGGGCACATCGTCGTCAGCGCCAACTACCGTGTCAACATTTTTGGCTTCCCGAACCCTCCTGGGCTCGCAGACCGCAATCTCGGTCTGCTAGACCAGCGCACCGCTCTCGAGTCCGTGCGCACAAATATCCGTGCATTCGGGGGCGATCCAGGACGCATCATCGCGTGGGGCGAATCCTCCCGCGCCATCTCCATCGATTTCCTCCACTTCCTATCACCGGCCGACCCAATTGTGTATGGGTCTATTATGGAGAGCGCCACCGCACTGGTCCCTGCGAAGATCTCCCTCAGCAACGACACGGCACATAAATTACCTGCTGAAGATTATTGCATCTGTATCAAGTTCAGTGTTGATTTGAACAAGCTTGCTCTTCAAACATTTAACCCAAGGGATTGAGGAGTCCGAGAGTTCAAAAGACTTGTCATTCCTGGGTTGAGTTGAATTCCTCGCGAGCAGCACATGGAAGAAAGTCCAAATGTGTGCATGCTTCGTTGGTAGTAGATGTACACCTTGCAGTCAGTAACAGGCAGGGAGAAATAGGGTACTTATGTAAATCTATACTACATTCATCCAAGGCCCATTTTCCGGACCCCGAAAGCTGATGCCAGTAAAAGATGCAAGAATTGATTCAGATACGATGTCAGCAGAATTGACAGAGAGGCACATGCAATTGATCGGGACATTCTCGGTGAGCTGAGCACAAAGCGTCACTTTGTTCCTGTTTGTGAATTGCATTCAACACAACACTGAGACCTGAATACCCTCCGTATCCCCTCGTTGGTCGATTCCCATCAGGGTTTAGTATAATCTATTGTGTCACACGATTCGTGTGATATGCCCCTGCAAGCCAGATATTGACCATCACAGGTCATTTGTTCTCCAGGACCTTGAGAGGCAAAGGAGACCATGCACTGTGTGCAGGAGATATTGAAAGACCATGTGATGGAGCTGGAGCAAGAACAGCGATGGATGTGTTCATTCCGGGCCGGGAAGTCAGTCAATGACATGACAGTAGTTCTGTATCCATATGCTGTATCATGATGGTTTCTTGTATTTATTGAAAACGGCGGAGAAAACTACGTACATCAATGCACCTGATGACCTCACGTGGTAGACTTAGTCTACCGCAGTTTTGCATTTAAATGGAGGCGTGATATTTAGATGGAGGCACGATATAGAGATGTAAACATGATACCGGCAGTGGTATCTAAATTGGGGTGGAATTTTACATCCCAGACAGGCCCAGAATATCCGGACAGGTGCATTGATTGTAATCAGGATAAAGATCGGCACCTGGCGTGAAAAGAAGCATGGTCCTCGTGTGTCCCACGTTGTGTGCCATCTCCTTGTCCTCAACCTCCACGTCGACTACTGCAGTTCTCCCTCTGTTTCTGAAGTCAGTTTGGATCTTGTTGAAATGTTGCCAGTGGTTGACATGCTTGCCCCCCAAGGTCTACACAGATCATGTTTTCGCTAGACGGTGATTCTAGATCACTCAACGTTTTTGGTGCGGGACTGCTTATCTTGAGGCGGGAAAGGAATTAATCATCTTGCATAGGTGGCCAGGGTGGTCCTGGAGGTCCGGCACACCTGCAAGGTGGCACTGGTGGCATTGGGCAGGGCCCTATTGTGAATATCATGACATCACAGTTAATTGCACACAATCTACAAGCCACAGTTGCTACAGACCAGGCATCACAACTTCGGAACCTCCGCGCATCTCAAACTGCTAGTCATTGTCCCCCTCCTTCAAGAATCTTCTGTGGCAGACAGGAAATCCTCAACAAAATGCATCATTTTTTCTCTGACACAGGGATGCAACACACTTATGTGCTACATGGACTTGGAGGTGCCGGGAAAACACAGATTGCTCTGAAATTCATAAAGGAGTCATCATCTCAGTGAGCTTAATCATCCAACTGGAAAGTAACCATTGATCCAGTTGTATGTCAGCTTCTCAGACATCTTTTTCATTGACACCAGCACCATTGCAACAATTGATACAGGTCTCAAGAATATAGCTGTGCTGAAAGATTTTGGAGATTCTCCACAAGATGGATTACTATGGCTGACCAGCAAAGTTGAAGAATGGCTCCTTTTATTTGATAATGCAGATGATCCAAGCATCAATCTGAATGATTTTATTCCTCAGTGCAATCATGGGAATACCATCATCACCTCTCGGAATCCAGGACTGCGTGCTTATGCTGGATCCAACTCCTCCCTTGTCACGGACATGGAGGAGGAAGATGCAGTGGCATTATTACTCAAGAGTGCTTTGCAGGAGGCCACAAGCCATACTGAACAAATTGCTGCCAAAATTGTGAAGGTCAGACAATTAGCCCTGGCAACTCATTTAATTTTTAATGCTTCCTATAGTCGTTGCACTATCTACCTCTGGCAATTGTTCAGGCTGGTGCATTCATATCCAAATCTCAAGATCTGGATGGCTATCTGCCTCTTTATATGAAGCACCAAGGACGACTGCTTAGTGAAAAGCCTGCACAGTCACATGACCAATATGCCTGGACAGTATACACAACATGGCAAATTAGTTTTGACCAACTCACACTGCCAGCTGCCATGTTCTTGCAGCATTGTTCATTCCTCCATTATAATGGGATCTCAGAGGAAATCTTCCGCTATGCATCAGGGTACCAGTTCTCTTCTGATGGTCCATCTGAAGAAGAACTAGAGGAGCCGTTGGAATTACTTTCACATTTTCTGGCACCAGATGGTAAATGGGACTCTTTGCAGTTTTTGGATGCTACCAATGAGGTCCAATCCTATTCATTAATCAGCTTTGATCCAGAGAAGAAGGTCTTTTCTATTCATCCATTGGTACATTCTTGGAGTCAAGGGACAGTTCAAAATCCAGAAGGATACATGTCCACCATGGGGTCCATACTTGGCATGGCTCTTTCAGAACGGCCTCGGTGGGATATGCAATTGGCAAGTCGGCTATTGTGTCCACATATCGAATTGGCTGTAAAGATGGATGTAGAAATAGCTCTGGTTTTCAGGGCTCAATATGCAACAATATTTCGGGAAGGGGGAAGATACCAACAAGCGACGAGGCTACAGGAAGAAGTGTTGGAGAAACAGAGACAGCTTCTGGGGGAGAATCATCCAAAGACCCTGCAGACCATGGGTGACCTGGCCAACTCATACTCAGACTTGGGTAAGCACCAGAAGGCCAAAGAACTCAATGTTATTGTGCTGGAGAAACAGAGACAGCTTCTGGGGGAGAATCATCGAAAGACCCTGCAGACCATGGGTGACCTGGCCAACTCATACTCAGACCTGGGTGAGCACCAGAAGGCCAAAGAACTCAGGATTCTTGTGCTGGAGAAAGAGAGACAGCTTCTGGGGGAGGATCATCCAAAGACCCTGAGTACAATGGGTAACCTGGCCAACTCATACTCACACCTGGGTGAGCACCAGAAGGCCAAAGAACTCAATGCTATTGTGCTGGAGAAACGGAAACAGGGTTTGGGCGAGAATCATCCAGACACCCTGAGTACAATGGGTAACCTGGCCATCTCATACTCAGACCTGGGTGAGCACCAGAAGGCCAAAGAACTCAAGGTTATTGTGCTGGAGAAACGGAAACAAGTTTTGGGCAAGAACCATCCAGACACCCTGAGTACAATGGGTAGCCTGGCCATCTCATACTCAGACTTGGGTGAGCACCAGAATGCCAAAGAACTCGAGGTTATTGTGCTGCAGAAACAGAGACAGCTTCTGGGGGAGGATCATCCAAAGACCCTGAGTACAATGGGTAACCTGGCCAACTCATACTCAGACCTGGGTGAGCACCAGAAGGCCAAAGAACTCAAGGTTATTGTGTTGGAGAAACAGAAACAGGTTTTGGGCAAGAACCATCCAGACACCCTGAGTACAATGGGTAACCTGGCCATCTCATACTCAGACCTGGGTGAGCACCAGAAGGCCAAAGAACTCGAGGTTATTGTGCTGGAGAAACGGAAACAAGTTTTGGGCAAGAACCATCCAGACACCCTGAGTACAATGGGTAACCTGGCCAGCTCGTACTCAAACCTGGGTGAGCACCAGAAGGCCAAAGAACTCAGGATTCTTGTGCTGGAGAAACAGAAACAGATTCTGGGTGAGAATCATCCAGACACCCTGAAGACTGAGAAACTGTTAGGCGGTACATCACCAAAACTGGGCAAACCTTCCAGGACCCGGCGAATTTAGGCACTGTTCCACCGCTCGGCAATGTGATCCCATCAACATTTGATGTGTTTTCCTTTTTCTTTGCTTTTGTACCATGCCCAGTCCGACTTTTGGCGCATTATTGGTGGATTTCAAACCTGACATGAACTGGAGACCTAGTACTATACTATTTCGACTGTAGATTCAGCTATTGTGACCTGTGACCTATTAGATTCAACTTGCATACAATTCAAGGTGGGCTGAGACCTGTGACCGGCATTTTTGTCATCCAAACATTCAATTGATGAAATACTCACACTTGAGAAGACAATTGAATCCTTTCAAGCCATCCTTCACCCGGGCAAACTCGGTCCGCGCGCGGGGAGTCGACGCGCACAACGACGTCTGCACATACACACACACACGGCGTCCGCGCTGAGTGCGTGCAAATGGCACCAGGTACATGGTGTCAGGTGCACCCGACTTGGGGGTGCGTTGTGCGGCGGTGTACACGAGGGCGGAGGGCGGACGTGGGGGACGAGGACGGGGACGGCGACGTAGTGGGACGAGATGGAACGAGGGAAAGGGGCGGGGGAACGAGGGGAGAGGACGGAGATGGGGGGAGGGGAAGGGAATGGGGAAGGAGGGTGTAGATGGAGAGGGCAGAGGGTACGGCGGGTACTGCACGAGGCGCGCAGACTCGGTCCGCATGCACATGCATGTGTGGGCGCGGAGACTCAATGCACACGACGAACGTGCGGCAGCGACGTCTGCACGCGCACGGAGTTCGCACGGAGCGTGGGCGCGAGTGCACGCAAGCAGCACCCGGTGCATAGTGCCAGGTGCACGCGAGTCGGCGCGGGTGCGTTGTGCGGCGGTATACACAAGGGCGGGGCGGACGCAGGGAACGGCGGCGGCTGCGGCGATGCAGCGAGACGAGCGAGGGGGCGTGTGATGGGAACGGGGAGGAAAAGGGAGGGGGAGCAAGGGAGGATGGGGATGGGGAGATGGGCGCAGTGAGCCCATGTGCGCTGTGCGGGGACTCGAAGGGCACGGCGTCCCCGCACACACACGGCAACAGTATCTTGCCGCGGGTGCAGGTGCGTTGTGCGGCGGTGTACACGAGGGCGGGACGGACACGGGGAACGGCGATGGTGACGGCGGAGCAGTGAGGCGAGACGGGGCGAGGGAACGAGAGGAAGGGGGCGGGGGAGCGAGGGAGAGGATGGGCATGGGGAGATGGGATGGGGAGGAAGCATGTGCGCTGTGCGGGTACTCGAAGCGCACAACGTCCCCGCACGTACGCGGTAGCAGTATGTACTCGGACCAGGCGCGCTGCAGCGGTGGGAAAGCGGGGCGCGGGCGGGAGCGGGAATCCGCGTGGACTCGACGGCGGAAGCAGCCAGCACGCGAGGTTGGGTACAGGGAGTGGGGGAAGGGAGGGGAGGAGATGGGAGAGGACGCAGGGCGGAGGTACGTCCATTCTTCATGTCTCCCTTCGAACCGAGTCCCCGCTGAGAATTCTCCGCGCAGGCAGCGCACCGAGGGGAAGGAGTAAGTAAGTTTAAGTTAAAGGGAAGGGGTGTAAGGGCACGCACATTTTGGGCGCCCACTATGCCTCTTTTCAGCTCAGCTGCCAGGAGGACAGCGGGGGGAGGCGGCATCGACGGTGCTGTGCATAGGGACTCGACGCGGAGGGAGCCGCGGGCGGTGGTACAGTAAGCGGCGCGAGCCAGGGAGAAGAAGCGGGGCCTGTGCGCGATGGACTCGAGTCGCCGCGGCGGCGGATTGGACTGGCAAGCGAGGGCTGCGTCGACGCCGTCGTATTTTGGGGGCTGGGGCGATGGAGACGAGCTAGCGAGAGCTGGGGGGATGGACACGAAGTCAGAAGCAGATGGAGCGAGGAAATTGCAGTAGAGCGGCGATATGTAAGCAAGGCGAGGCGGCGCATGTGTACACAGTTGGTCGACGTGGCAAGATTGATCCAACTAGGGTCTGCTGCACGAGTGCTCATGGCCACTGGGCTCTGTAACACGAGTTAGTTTTGCGCAGAACGCGCGAGACTGGCGTACCTCGATAATTTTCTTTTGTGGCGTGGTGGACGGATAATTCTATTGAGAAACCCCGGTTGCAGGCAGAAACCCCCCTTCCAAAAATAGATTCTATGCAGAAACCCAGGTTTCTGCCGGACATACTCTCCGGGACGGCGGCGGCACCTACCTAATTTGGATTTGGATGTTTTTTTCTACTGAGCAGTAGACAAAGTGCCCAAAGTGTACTAGCAGCACGCCCAAGGCGTCCCTGGCTGCGGTTGTCCTTCCCACCGCCGGATCATTTCGACGTGTCGGACTGACGCGGCATGGCCTCCTGGGCATGAGTGTCGATGCTGCTTAGGGCTTGCAAAGTTGCTAAAAGGTAACATATGAGCCTAACAGGCCGTCCAATTACTCTCCACGAGTGAATACTGCAGTGCCGCGGCCTCACATCAACGACCTGCACTCTGCCGCAGGCTCGGCAAATTCGGCTTTATCCGGCTCGCAATGTCGTGATGTAAACTACCCCAAACCCGTTAAAGGCTTAAGCCTGGTGACTTTCCCGCTGAATGCACATCCCAATCAATTCAACAGAGGGCGGATCTCTTGTTCAGAAATACAACCGTTAACCGAGAGAAACGGCAGTGCCGGGTGACTGAACTTCGGCATCTGCTGATTAGCAGGGGCACTGACCACTGTTTATGGGACCGGCATGATACTCAGAGTAAGTAATACATACCACTCCGAGTACTGCAGGTGAAAGCGACTTACGATCCGGCGAGTATCGGCCGGAGGCCCGGATCACGAAGAAACCCCCAAAAGTTCAATAATTTGTGGGCTTCTGAATAAGCGGGGGTTTCTGCCTGCAACCGGGGTTTCTCAATAGAATTATCCGTGGTGGACGAGAGAAAGGCGGTTAGGGCCGGCCCTGGCCCGAAATAGAATAGCCCTCATCTCGCCAGTTCCTTGTCCCAATTAATCGCTTTGTTCCTGCAGTTGAAGGCCTAATTCTAACAATGTTGTGAATTTGACCACTTCCGAGTAACATCGACTGCCAGAGTGCCGCTTGTCACACTTCCTTCGCAACGGCCCTCACGCAACTCATCATCTAATGTGAGGGATTCTCTCCACTCACCAAGTTTCCGGCTGTTTCTATTGAAGTTCTCGACGTAAAATTAAAATACAAAATGTTGTCGTACACTGATTGAATGTGTCTGCCGGAGCGAAGCGGAGGCTGTTCTTGTCAAGGGTGCAGTTTCAGGAAAATTCTTTAAGCTCGTGACATGACATCCATCGTGTGAAAGTGCATGCTGTCCTCCACGAGGCAGTGCTCAAGGCTGTCAGTCTTGCCTTCCACCTCCACGTCCACAGGATACATCCTCCTCATCCTCTCTGTGGGTGTCTCTTTCTACTGTGTAATCTTTGATTTCGGCTCACACGGTCCTCGCACCTACAAAAGAGCAGCAGTACAATAATCCATTTTGACCATGTCGGGTGAAGGCAATGAATTGAAGATTGTCAATGTGTTCGGTGCGCAAACAGCTTGAATTAGGATGTCAGTATCATAACCTCTCATCCTCAGGAGGCACAGGAGGCGGAGGTGGACAGGGCGGCACAAGTGGGGGTGCCGGCGGTCTAGGGCAGGGTCCGATGTTGAATGTCAGCGGAGTTCAGAACTTGAACAATATGTATGTTGATCCTTCATTTCCTGCCAAAAATTCTTTCTCAAACAACAGCAGTGTGAACCAGGGCCCTGGGTTAATCAATTTCTGTGCTGAAGATTTCTTTGAAGCTTACTTGTATTTAGACTGAAAGACATTCTGTACAAGTGGTTGGGGTCTCCTCCTACCACACAGGATAGACAACATGAACTGCGAAATCTTCATCATGAAGCCACAGGGCACTGGCTCCAAGAGGATATTGAATTCATGGAATGGAAGAGCACACCTGGTACTTTGTGGATCAAAGGGATCTGTGAGGTCTTTATTAATATGTTCAAACCCATGTCTAATTGGTCACAGCTGGCACCGGAAAGAGTGTACTGAGGTGTTTCACATCACTACTATATATATGATCTGCCACTGACTCACCTGGTTAGCTCGACAGTGATTCAACAAATTGTTGAGGCCTATTCTGCTCAGTCCGCAGTTGCATTTTTCTATTTTGATTTTAGGAACGACAGGCAACATATAAACCTCATGTTACGTTCTATCATCTGGCAGCTCTCCGGCCAGTCACCTTCCCCCTATAGTGCTCTCAATCAGCTGTATACAACACTGGGAAATGGAATTATCCAGCCACACCTCATCCATCTACAAGAAGTCTTGGAGAACTTACTTGCAGAGCTGGGCCAGACATGGATTATCATTGATGGCCTGGATGAATGCAACAAACATGACTGGAAGCACCTCATCAAGTTCACCCACAGCCTATGCCATCCTGCCAAAGATAAACTGCATCTCCTGTTTACCAGTCAACCTCTAGAGGAATTCAGGCATGCATTCAAGAGTGTAACCTTTATCGAGCTTGGTTCTGCGGTTTCAAACAGTGACATTAGATCCTTCATTGGCAGTGAAATTCCCCAGTTGGGAAATTGGGCCAATGATAAGGATTATGCAAATTATGTCACAGAGCAGATTGTGCAGAAGAGCAATGGAATGTTGGTCCTCTCATTGTGATGTAATTTATCCTGAAGCTAACTTCTATATTCAGGTTTCGCATGGCTGCATGTCTCCTCATTGAATTGGGTGGTTGCTATTTCCGAGAAGATGTGGAAGAGAGCCTATTAGGCCTTCCAGCTGACCTGTTTGGGATTTATACCCGTTTCTTAACCCGGGCAAAAGATTCCCTCAGAAAAACAGCTTTTATTCAAGCAATCTTCCGGTGGCTTGTGTACTCTGTCAGAGAACTTTCACCAGATGAGCTAGCAGATGCTATTGCATTTCCCTTATCAGATCCCAAGTTCGACTTTTTGGACTTGGCCAAATCCATTTACGACCCAACTAGATGTGGTGGCAACACTGAGATCTTCAAACTGTTGGAGGGGCTGATTGTGATTACAAAAGGGCCTTGGGCCTGGAATAAATCAATCACCCTCGCACATTCATCTGTGAAGGATTATATTCTTTCCCTCCAATTCCATCAGGAATTTGGCGCAATCATTGACCTCTCAACCAGGGTCTCACAGAGATTTATTGCCCAGAATTGTCTCCGGTATCTCCTCATTTTTGCAGGGCCCAAACATAAAATGACCCAGGAAACATTCCGAGACTACCCCATTGCAATGTATGCAGCAGCATATTGGTGCCATCACCTACGGCTTTGCACTGAAAAGGATCAGGAGGTGCTACTTCCTTCAGCAATGCATCTCCTGACAGATGGGAGCAGCCAACATGCTGCCTTGTGCCAATTGTGTTGGGATTGGGATGAACCAGTACCAGCAGTGTGTATTTGTGCTCAAATAGGTTATACGAGGGGAGTATACTCTCTGCTCATTGAACACAACGTGTCTGTTGACTTAGTTAACAAAAATGGCTCCACTGCGCTGCATCTTGCATCGGAGGATGGTCATATTGACATTGCAAGGCTGCTCATTGAACACAATGCACATGTGGACTCAGTTAACAAAGATGGCTCCACTGCCCTGTATCTTGCATTAAAGAAGGGTCACCCAGACATTGCAAGGCTGCTCATTGAACACAATGCATCTGTTGACTTGGTTGAGGAAGACGGCAGGACTGCTCTGCATCTAGCATCAAAGAATGGTCACCTCAACATTGCAAAGCTGCTCATTGAACACAGCATACCTGTTGACTCAGTCACGGAACATAGCTCCACTGCACTGCATTTTGCATCGCAGAATGGTCACCTCGACATTGCAAGGCTGCTCATTGAACACAATGCATCTGTTGACTTAGTTGCGGAAGACGGCTGGACTGCTCTCCATTTTGCAGCATTGAATGGCCACCTCGAAATTGCAAGGCTGCTTATTGAACACAATGCATCTGTTGACTTAGTCAAGAATGATGGCTGGACTGCTCTGCATCTGGCATCGAGGTTCAGTCACTTCGACATTGCAAGGCTGCTCATTGAACACAGTGCATCTGTAGACTTAGTTGAGGACGACGGCTGGACTGCTCTCCATTTTGCATCATCAAATGGCCACCTCGAAATTGCAAGGCTGCTCATTGAACACAATGCATCTGTTGACTTTGTCGAGGACAATGGCCAGACTGCACTGCATCTCGCATCAGAGAATGGTCACCTCGACATTGCAAGGCTGCTCATTGAACACAATGCATCTGTCGACTCAGCCACGGAACGTGGATCCACTGCACTGGATCTTGCATTGGCTGTTGACTTTGTCGAGGACAATGGCCAGACTGCACTGCATCTCGCATCAGAGAATGGTCACCTCGACATTGCAAGGCTGCTCATTGAACACAATGCATCTGTCGACTCAGCCACGGAACGTGGATCCACTGCACTGGATCTTGCATTGGAAAATGGTCACCTCGACATTGCAAGGCTGCTCATGGAACACAATGCATCTGTTGACTTAGTTGCGGAAAATGGCTGGACTGCTCTCCATTTTGCATCATCGAATGGCCACCTCGACATTGCAAAACTGCTCATTGAACACAATGCATCTGTTGACTTCGTCGAGGACAATGGCCAGACTGCACTGCATCTTGCATCAGAGAATGGTCACCTCAACATTGCAAGGCTGCTTATGGAACACAATGCATCTGGTAACTTAGTTGCGGAAGACAGCTGGACTGCTCTCCATTTTGCATCATCGAATGGCCACCTCGAAATTGCAAGGCTGCTCATTGAACACAATGCATCTGTTGACTTTGTCGAGGACAATGGCCAGACTGCACTGCATCTCGCATCAGAGAATGGTCACCTCAACATTGCAAGGCTGCTTATGGAACACAATGCATCTGGTAACTTAGTTGCGGAAGACAGCTGGACTGCTCTCCATTTTGCATCATCGAATGGCCACCTCGAAATTGCAAGGCTGCTCATTGAACACAATGCATCTGTTGACTTCGTCAAGGACAATGGCCAGACTGCACTGCATCTCGCATCAGAGAATGGTCACCTCGACATTGCAAGGCTGCTCATGGAACACAATGCATCTGTTGACTTAGTTGCGGAAGACAGCTGGACTGCTCTCCATTTTGCATCATTGAATGGCCACCTCGAAATTGCAAGGCTGCTCATTGAACACAATGCATCTGTTGACTTAGTCGAGAACGATGGCTGGACTGCTCTGCATCTGGCATTGAGGTTCAGTCACTTCGACATTGCAAGGCTGCTCATTGAACACAGTGCATCTGTAGACTTAGTTGAGGACGACAGCTGGACTGCTCTCCATTTTGCATCATTGAATGGCCACCTCGAAATTGCAAGGCTGCTCATTGAACACAATGCATCTGTTGACTTTGTCGAGGACAATGGCCAGACTGCACTGCATCTCGCATCAGAGAATGGTCACCTCGACATTGCAAGGCTGCTCATTGAACACAATGCATCTGTTGACTTAGCTGCGGAAGACAGCTGGACTGCTCTCCATTTTGCATCATCAAATGGCCACCTCGAAATTGCAAGGCTGCTCATTGAACACAATGCATCTGTTGACTTTGTCAAGGACAATGGCCAGACTGCACTGCATCTCACATCAGAGAATGGTCACCTCGACATTGCAAGGCTGCTCATGGAACACAATGCATCTGTTGACTTAGTTGCGGATGACGGCTGGACTGCTCTCCATTTTGCATCATTGAATGGCCACCTCGAAATTGCAAGGCTGCTCATTGAACACAATGCATATGTTGACTTCGTCGAGGACAATGGCCAGACTGCACTGCATCTCGCATCAGAGAAAGGTCACCTCGATATTGCAAGGCTACTTATTGAACTCAATGTACCTGTTAGCTCAGTCACGGAACATGGTTCCACTGCACTGCATCTTGCCTCGGAGAATGGTCACCTCGACATTGCAAGGCTGCTCATTGAACACAATGCGTCTGTGGACTTGGTCAACAACTATGGCTCCACTGCACTGCATCTTGCATCACAGAATGGTCACATCGACATTGCAAGGTTGCTAAAACAGTCCAAACCACCCATAGCTATTTGATCACTGACGGGTTAAGCCTATGATTTTAGCCCTGATAGATAAGATGTCCGATGCTTCCAAGAATGAGATTCAGTCTAATGTGGATTAGATATTGAATACAGAAAGGCACAGTACAGGACACTCTGGTATACATGCTGTTATATGAGTACCCTTAGTGTACCTCCCGTGTCCGTGATCACAATGAATTACAATCATCATAGTTAATGCTATCTAAACCTGTTCCTGTTTTCCTTAGTGGCCAGAACTGACCTTTGTTGAATCAGAGCCAAATTTTGGTGACTCAAACCAAAATGTGGCTACATGAAAATTAAACTAGAGATTACCAAAAGAAGACTTCATCAGTTAAATAACTCGGGATCGCCCTGGATTGCCCATTGGGGTGTTTCATAATTAGAATCTAGGGCTCAACTCTTGCCTCAACTCAGATTTCAACTCATTGGAAGTTCGGCCGAGTCAGGCGAGGTGACAGCTCGCATCGGGGGATTCCCCTGACACCAACTGGCTTTGGCCCTCATCTTCGGGGAGTGTGGAAGCACAGGTCCGTCTGCTTGTAGACAGAAATGATGGGTCAGTCGTCCAGATATGGGTGCAAAGGGTGAAGCAGAAAATGAGTGGGGTGGTCCCAAGAAAGTCTTACAGGCGTCGAGTAAGGAATGGGTCAAAAAGGGGTAAAGTGCCGCGTAGGTGTGGAGTGCTCGTGAAATGAGGGAAGGCTCAATGAGGGGAATAATGTCGGCTAGGTGTAGAATGTGTTCCCTGGCGATGTACCCTCGGTGGGCTACTCAGGTCACTGGTTGTGTCGATGGTGGTGATTCTGGCGTAAAGAGGATATATTTGGCCCTATGTACGTACAAACAAATATACGGACTGATGTCTGATGTACTGTATTATACGTGAGGGGAGACAGATAGGGGGATTGGCGATGAGTGGTCCAACCCACCCTTCCACAGGAGAACTATCATCAGGATTCACATCAGCCTGTTCACAGATTTCTTGGCACTGGGGGAGGAGGACGAGGACGAGGAGGAGGGTGTATTGCTGCAGAGATCCCTATAAGGAACAAGCAGGTGTTGTACCAACACACTGTTAGTTTACTTCACAACTTCAACATTCCTTGGCATAACTGACTCTGAAGTCGCGAGGTAGAGGATGCCAATACCCTGAGAAGTACCAAAGTCCACCAACGTTCTGCAGGTGGTCCCCGAGTAGTCCAGTCAGGGTTTCATGTGCACAGGTAACACTCAGAGTGCAGAAGACAACAAGTGTGTTCCAAGGTGCGGTTATCGCCCATTTCAGGCTGGTTGCGAAGGAATGATTCACTCGCACCAAGTCCTTGAGTCGCAGTCACCTGAGTGCATAACATAATCTACCCCCGGTCTGTGAATAGAATGGCCAGCGAGGAGAGACGGAGGAAGGTGTGTTGCATTTTATTTGTGTCCAGGGAGAGTTCACACCTGGGTCCAAGATAGCAGTTGACACGGACATGCAAAGCTGTGGCTCCTCCTTGACAGGAAGTGTCCTGAATCTGACCCCTTTTGATGTTTTGATCCAGGGTGGTTTCTGGGGTCCTGGCCCAAAAATACCCTATGGGAGGTACCACAGGTAAAAATTTTGCCCATTCCCAAAACCACCCTCTTGGGCCATTTATTCCAGGTAAACTAATTGACCCTAGAGGGTATACTTCAGGGTAGCCTGAAGTGAGATAACAGGTGTATTTTTGCTAGTGCGAAGGAATCAAGGTATTCTTCAGACCTCGGCAAGCATCATCTTGGCTCTCTGCATGCTGGTAACCTAATTATTAAGCTTGTGTTCAAGTTCGAATGCATGGTCATTTTTTTATGTCATTACACCGTTACAGCGTCCAAGGCCAGGGGAACAAGAGGCTCAGTGCCAGGTGCTAGACGCAAGATTCAGGACACTTCCTGTCAAGGAGCAGCCACAGCTATGCATGTCCGTGTCAACTGCTATCTTGGACCCGGGTGTGAACTCTCCCTGGACACAAATAAAATGCAACACACCTTCCTCCATCTCTCCTCGCTGGTTATCTTTCCATACAGAAATGTGCGACGTTGGCAGAACACAGGCAAGATGATGGAACTGATTGGGATATTATTCACCTGCCCTTCAACCTATGCCGAAAGTCCGTTCAGATACAGCTCGTCCTTGTACGGCAACCACAATTCCGAGAAATAAAAATTCCCCAGAGTTGGTGGCACTGAGCCCCGATGAATAGCCCGACGAGCAAATGAAAGTACATCAACTGTTTGTCCTCAATTTGAGGGTGTCATGCGAACATACAGCATGAGCAGCTGGTCAGTGGGTCTGGGGGCTCGCGCTGTGTGCAGGTCCGACTCGAGCCTAGTGACATCTATGTACCGGAGAGTTCGACAAGCGAGCAGTAGGGGTGGAGGGGTGGACGATAATCTTCGTGTACAATGCCAAAGTGTCTGTTCTCAGTCCTGTGGCACCGTGAAATGATTCTAGGCAATGAGGAAGCAAAAGGGAAGTGAGTCAAGCTTGAAGTTGTTTGTCATGTGCATGTACAACCTGCACATTAACTTGAGTCAACTCGAACAGACGTTCTGCTCCGCCTCATACATATCCGACCACAATCACACAATATCTGTGTACAGGAACGTGTTCGTTGTGTCCTCAAGAAAGACATACCAGGTTTCGCACTGAGCCCACGTGCAGTGGATTGCACACAATAGGATGACAAAGGTGTTAGCTCCTGTGGTTGGGCCGCCAGTGGATACCGTCGGTGGCTTCAGGATGATATTGTCTGTGCAGTAAGTGTCCGTCAAGCAGGAGCAGGAGCAGCAGTCGAGACCGGCTTATGAGCAATGTCCGAATCAGCACTACTGGCATTGAAGATGGCGGTCAGTGCTTCCTTCAAAGTGGCATGTGTAGTGCTGCACAGTGATGTGGCCATCAGTTTACTCACAAACAAAATATCCTCGGGTGAAGAGATTTTCCAATTTTTTTCAGAGACCTTGGACCCTCCCCCTTACGTGAGGGTGATGCGATCAAATTCCCATTTTAAGAAATATACCCGAGATGCAAATTTTCTTTCTAAGGGAAACTACAGCTACGAGGGTGCCCAAAGAGGGTCTAATGTATGGTGGAGTGTGGCCCAGATGCATGGAAATCCCATTAGCCATTTGACATTTTTGTTGTAAAACACCTCGTAAAGTCTCTTTGGCTGCGCAAACAGCCTCTCTGGCCTGACCCATCCCTTGGGGGTATTCTTGGCGAAATTTACAAATGAGAAAGGAAAAGCCCTCCCGGGTGCATCACGACTCTATTGAATCCTTGTTTCTGAGTCAGTTTTCATGATATGGAAAGTGCAAAATGACTGTGTAATCAGCTGCAATGGAACACCCATGACAGACCACGAGGTTCACAATAAA
This sequence comes from Mycena metata, assembly GCA_029378385.1. Classification (NCBI taxonomy): domain Eukaryota; kingdom Fungi; phylum Basidiomycota; class Agaricomycetes; order Agaricales; family Mycenaceae; genus Mycena; species Mycena metata. The sequence goes on from JARKIB010000185.1 coordinate 178,112, forward strand.
TGGCTCTATGCAATAAACCTTTGACTCAACTTTGACTGTGTACTTACAAACCACGCAAAGTACGGTAAGCAGAATGCTATCAAATCCTCTCTTGTGCCCCAGACCTGGAGTTCAACACTCAAAGACGAGGAAAACCTGCCAGAAACTGGATAAACAAGAAGCCCCGGGTTTTAGTGGGTATCGGGCCAAACTGTCACACCACCCCCCCTCGCTACCTCCGGGCAGGGGAGGCCGTGGCAGGTGATTCCGAAGTCCCACACTGTTGCGAGCCACTTCGTGCATAGCACATTTCCCTGGGCCGTGGTCCTGTTCCATCTGTTCTCCATCTCATCCCCTACTCTCTCAGAGGGCCTCTGACCCTCTGTCCCATACGCAGTCCTGGAGATTACCCAATTGGTAGTTGTCCTTTTCTGTTTCGTACTACCAAATAAATAAATAATGTTATGGATGCGGCGACGGTCAAGCACGCCTCCGAGTTGGATCTTCGAGTTAACTAAGATTGAGAGGAGATTGAGCATTTTGGGAGGAGGGATAGATGCAAGGGCAGTGGTGTGTAATTCACTGGAATGTTGAATGAAAGGAACTTACCTGGTACGAGGCCGTACAACGGAAGGTTGAACATAATAACATGAGTGAGCTCTTGAGTTGAAGTACTGCGGCAGACAAGTCAACGACTGAGCGAAAGCATATGCATTATGGTCACATACCTGAGCCATTGGTGCAAGGTTGTCAAATTGATCTTAGACGACGTTGAATGAAGGATTGAGCCCCAATGTCTTCAATCAACGTCAGTTGAAAATCATCCCGACAAAATATAATTCAGACATACTGTACAGTGCTGCCAGCAGCCAAAAGCTTTGAGGTGGGGTGGGGGGGGGGGGTGATGTGTCAGCAATCCATGCACAATAAAAGGGAAATCAGAGTAAAATGCACACCAAATACTCTATCGCGCTGGGAACCTGGCCACACTAGGAACCTGGCCATAGGCCAACTGTAGGACTTAGGAGTGTGTAATATGTATGTCCCCTTCACATTTTCACAATGGAATATGACCCATTGTGCATCTTGAGACCAAATTTCGACACCAAAAAGTGATAAGTTGATCCAAAGCTGTGCCCAGATTGATTGCGATCCGGAGGGTGAGAATATCAATTTGATGACCCCGAGCGACGGTCTCCCTTGTTTCTCGACCAATACGCAGTGGATCCGGGATTTTGGGGCTCATTCTGCTGCTAAAGCCTGGGGTTTCTTTCTGGGTATGCAGCGCCCGGCATGGGATTTCCCCTCTGCAGTCAAATTCATGAATACAATTGGAACAGAAACCCAGTGATCGAACTCTTAAATACGAGATACCGAAGGGCCTTTAAGACTATGGTTCCAACACCTTGGACTATCCATGCTGATAGGTAAGGCATCCATCTTATCCATACCATGCTCCTTGAACACTTCGCTCTCCCTCCTGATGTGAGTACAGATAGAAAACCACCCATTTGATGCTGGAAAAAAGATTAAACATCGAGTTCTCAACAGTATACCTTTCAAGTAGAGATATGCATTCAGGTGGGTCCAGTGGGTTCCAATAGACCTCCTTATCACTTATTTTGGCCTACAATGTGTTACCACTGGCACACCAGCCCGATTGAGGTGACAGTATGGATCCTGCCGCCGAGGGCTCTTGTAAGGTGTCTCCGCTACTGTCCTTTTGCAAGGCCCAATGTATGATATAAGTATCCGAAATACATTATATGGGATCCCATGTGCTTTATGGGAAATGGTGCAGGCCCTCATTCACCCCCAATGATGGGCTTTTGAGGGTGGCCAGGACACCTGTCAATTACCCTTTCAGGAAATCTGTGGGAATTAAATTCGTTGGCCCTCAAAACGGCACCAAAATTATTACGAATATGCTCAATCTCTTACCAGGATGTACGCCTATTGACTAGGGCCCACAAACCTGGGGAAAGCCCCTCTGTAGGATCGAAATTAGGCCCAAACCCCTTAGGTGGCTAGGATCCCGGCGCGATATAGTACCCCCTCGTGGAACAGAAATACAGACAATAATTGATGTCGGCACCGCAAAGCTCAGCATGCTTCAACAGCCCTAGGCAATGTGGCCACAATGCTTTGCAGTCCGGGAACAATTTCTTGCCGGTTTACCCTGAATGCCCACCTCTCATTGGGATTCTCTTACCAACCAATCTAACCTACATCTGTCGGAAATGACGGGAAGTTGCGCGAAACAATCCCATGCCGTGGAGAGCCATCTGGTTGTGCTTCAGCACGCTTCCACATCAGGCCCAAGAACTCGACAGGTACCTCGGCCTGTCGGGTTATTGTCCGCTTTCCATTGAAACGGAGAGGCCTAGGAACATAGTCGACAGGTCAGTGACCGAATGGGTGTGAGATGTATTGACCATACACCGCATACACTGAAATTTGGCCACTTCAATTTGCTTCGCCATTGCCTTTCTGAATTTGGATACTGTACTATTTCACTCAATTCGTAAGTCACGTGTCACGGGCCTCAAAATTTCAGAAAATCTTCGAACGTGTCATGGGTCACTGAGGGCATTTTCGAAAGTGCAAAAGAAGTCATGAAATCATTGAAAATGAGTTGAATTAAAATTTCTCCCCCCCACAATACCTTTTGGTTGAAAAAACCGTGCCTTAAGGTAGAGGGCGTGGAATCCCGGCACCCTTATGTTAGGAGTCACCTGTCACAATGTCACGCTCGACAACGACCATAATAACTCAATGACACATCTTGTATGCCTCTTTTGTCTCAGACAAGTATTAGATATACAGTTTAGAAACACTTTGTCTGAAGCAGATCTGGTAAAACCAGTTTCAGGCCAAAGCTATAATGGGTGTCAAATTTCCCGTGACATTTTTATTTATTGTTGCTATGCACTTTTCGGAAGGAATGCTGCAACTTCCAATTTTTCGGACCAGAATTTGACCGACACAGCCACTGCACAGCCACATCGGCAGGCTTCGGCAGGGTGTGTTGGCTCTATTTGTGCCTGACCCAATATGGACTTTGACCTCCACTGACCTCAAGAGATGTAGGACCTCTTTACTAAAGCATTCCTAACATGCTATCAGTCTCCATACTGCCCTGAGAGCCTACACAAGCCTGTAAACCCCCAGAAAATAAAAATATATTTTTCTCCACCTCGAGATTTGACCGTGGGAACATTTTGATGGCTGCTTACATAAGGGTGTTGGGGTTCCACGCCCTCTACCTTACTCGAATGCTAAACCGGCGGAGCTCAATAGCATCAGATAACTGCTTCAGGGTACTTGTTTCCTAGTTATCTGTGACTTCTTTAGGCAAAAATTGCAACGGTGGGTAACACTGATTTAACTTTTTGTCCAACCATAGCTGAAATTGGTGTTTCCAGCAGTGTTTCAACCCTATGCCAACAGGCCAGTCTCTGCCACATTTTTGAACTTTTTTCCCGGTCACGGGAGTGCATTTGGGAATGTGAAAGTCTATGACGCCACAGCTCTATGGCTCCATCGGCACGTCCGGCACCCAAATTGGAGTTTGATCTCGGTGATACAACTCTCAAGGTCTTGCTTGAACACGAAGTCCACCTTTCCTCATCTACTTTGACTATACAAATTCCCTTGCTGTGGCAGTCTACCTTCATATTCAATGAGTGAAGAGTTCTAACGGCGATCGAAGGTCATCAAGCCGAGATGCCGGGAAGTGATTTCTTTGTTTTTCTGCCTCCTCGTCGTATGCGCCGCCCTGGGATGATGCATTTGCAGGTCAAATGGTTGAAAAGAGCTATTCCACCCATGCTGGGCCTATATCTACCCTTCCTCTCACCCAATTCCCACCGCGTCAAAATTTTGAAATACGTCGACTTTTGGTTGCTCCTTTACTAAGGGACTGGATGCAATGATGCCATTTCATAGCTTATGCTGATTTAGTGAGGTGCTGGCTAAAGAGGCCACCGAGAGCAGTGTTGTAGTTAAGGGTCTTATTAAGGGTACTCCCCAAAATTAAGGCCTTAAGTCTTCTTAAGGCTTATTAAGGGTGCTCAAATTAAGAGTCATATTAAGGGTTAATTGCTAAAATAGCTGTGCCCGGTCCCTACACAAATATAGCGCAAAAACAGAGTATTAACCTTCATAATCCTCCACAGAGCCCTCCTGAGCACCGGAGTCAGGCACCTTGTCACTATACTCAGCTGCAGGAGGTTCCATCAGTGAGATTTCCGCTCCTTTGAACCGTGAGAGAAAATACCTCATAACCGTTGAACAACCCATCAAGCTGTGAAATTATGCTTAAAAAATGCTATGGTTTGTGTTGGGTTTGCAGGACAGATGATACATGGAGATGAGAGCACTGACTGAATATTTACTGCAGTGATTACCATTTGATGGGAACATGTTAAGGCTTAAGTTACGATCCGCCCGACATTAAGGGCTTAGTCTTAACATGTGTTAAGCCCTTATTAAGACTAAGCCCTTAACCCTTAACTGCAACACTGACCGAGAGTGAGTGGCGAGCAGCGGTGGCTAACTTCAGGGGCTGATTTGCCGAGGGTGCCGCTGGTCTCACTGATCCGCATCACTCCCATCGGTGCACAGCTTACTCCGCGGGGAGCCCGGAGAGCCATGGAGTCATGGACTTTCCGGCTCCCAAACTTTGTGGGTCACGGCGGGTTCAGTGGATTTTCGAAAACTGAAGTTCGAAAATTGTGTCACGGGTCACAGCTGCGGAGAATTGAGCGGAATAGTACAGTACTCAATACCCCTCCTCCGCGACCTACACATGTTGCAGCTCGGAATTCATCCGGCAAATTTGACGTTGAACAGTCACCGATTTTCAAGTTATATCGGCGGCCCATCCGCATGCCATATTGCATCCATTTGCAGGACACATATGTATGCAATGGTTAAGCGATAAGGTACCTGATTGGCCAAAGTAACCTGTAGTCATCGCCCTTTGTGTTCCAGGGCTGTGGTTGATGCTTTTTTTTTTGCAGAAGTTGAATCATTTTTGGGGGGGTTTCCAGACCTCAGAATATGAGAACGCAGAAATAAATGATGCCGCCAGCCACTGATTTGGCCGCAGTTAGATGAAAATATGTGTCTGTTGGGTGCTCAGCACGCGTTATTTGCACTCCTGATTGGAGCCCCTATCTTTCACCACACACTCTAGAGTGCCTAGAACTCGGCCGATGGCCGGAGGTGATGTAATTATGTGAGCCATGTGACTAGTATCTACACTCAGCGCTCTGGAGCACGGTGAACTCACTGAGGAGCCCAGTAACCGGAATTGAGGGAATGCATATTTTGTGCTTTGCGGACTTTAGCGGGGAATAGAGAACTCAATACACATACTACACGGCGAATTGATGTGTCACGTTGCGCTCGAGGAGCTCTAGGCCCATTCAGGGCTCGGGATTTCAGAATTGACTTTTTATCTTTGCATTTATATGTCCTACATGTAAGCGGGGTAGACTGCGATAAACTCAAGCATCCTCATAATGTGCTCTTTATTTCGAATTTCCGACTTCCCCCCGCGCTATTCCATCGTGCACTTTTGGCAAAGTTCAACCAAGCGATTTTTGGATGGCAGCACTGCTTGTCTGCTGTTCCGTGCACGGAAAATTCAGGCTGCCTGATTCAGCGCCCAGGAATGCCAAGGCAACCTCAAAATGCTATAAGTACGCACTGTATTTCCTCAATCCCTCAGTCAAGACTCAATTGACTTTCCGCCCATTTCACCCACTTTCTGCTCCTGCTACACCGCCAAAGTGCTCGCACATGGTCTCCAGCTGACTCGACCAGATGACCGACATGTAACAAGAAAGTTGGGTATCAGCTGAAAATGGGCTGGAAGCCAGCTGAGCTCTTCAGCTGATTTTCCAGCTGGCCACCACGGGACTGGCTACTCGTTCACCACATAAACCAAAATTCTATGATAGAACACGGCCTTTTATGGGGGTCTTTGATGGTCTATGGGTGTCTCTGAGGCAACCCCCGACTCTATGAGTGTCTATGGGGAGCTATGGATGTTTTTCAATGTACCCGCACTGTTTATGGCTTTCTTTGGTGGTTGATTGATGTGACATGATTGTGAATACATAGTCTAATGAGGGCGAAACCATGCTAGCCGGCGAGTTGCATTGAACCAAGCTCGCGCATCAGGAAAACCAAAATACTATGATAAAACACAGCCTTTTATGAAGGTCTCTGATGGTCTATGAATGTCTATATGTCAACTACCTTTTTTGAGGCTTTCAAACTGTCGCATCCAGGAAATTGTTTGTACTTCACTTAAGCTGTTGAAGGAAAATTTGTGCTAAACCTCTTATAGCTCTTTTCAAGCTTTTTGTTTGGGGTCTATTTTCACATCTGCAAATATATGCCTTTGTGAGAAATTTGATGAGTTGCTTGCTAGAGAAGTATTCATGCCCAGATGCTTTCAGCAGAAGAGATGTGGATGGGACAGGCAGGAACTTACTTGAGAGAATTAAACTGACCTGGAGAATAAGAACATACACACCTATTGGAGTGGTGTCCATCCACTTATATGGTCTTTTAGCTCAGTTGGTAGTGAACCTCATCCCGTATTTTGTCCGAACCCGCTAGGTCGCGAGTTCAATCCCCTTGAAAATACTTTAATCAGAACTTCAGTTACATTAGATAGATCCCTAGACCAAGTCTGATAATGTATGTCCCTCAGCGAAAAGTAACTAAGTTCACATTCAGATGGAAAACACCTTGAACAGTAAAGTAAGTAAGTAAGCGCAGGGGGTGAAAGCACAGTAAGCAAAGGTGTCAGTAAGGTCGGTGGTGGTGACAGAAACCTTGTGTCTCTGCATTACATGCAATATAATGTGTTTTTTGGGTGTTTTTTTAAGCCACTGTGAACCAAAAAAATTGACAAAATCTCATAGAAAGCAGCCCAGTTTCATAGAAAACAGGGATTTATGGGTGTCTATAGGTGTCTATGAAGTTGACCCCCCCCCCCCCCCCCACCTTGCTATCATAGGTGCCCATTGTCTATGACATCTTTGGCGTCTATGTGGGTCTCTGTGGGTCTATAGGGCAGTTTTAGTTTTTCCTGATGCCATCGGCAATGGACTTAGCGGAATTCAAGCCCAAGTGACGAGATTTTTGAAAACATGGGAATGGCCTTACAGGCTCACAGCTAAGGTTTGACATGATTCAGGGAGTCACTTACTGCCTTGCACCATAGGAAACTCACATTTGGTCAGAAATTATCACTGATTGTGGGGTTATAACAAATTATGAGTGTTGTTGATAATTCCGTGACAATTGTTGCACGATTGTCAAATCTGGATTTTCCTGATGTGCATCTGGATTTTCCTAATGTGCCCCCCCCCCCTGCTCTTCTCGCTCAGTCTTTTTCTTTGAGCATTCTGATACTGACTGCATTATCTTCATCCCCGACAGTGACTCATCAAACCCCGTCAGGACCCGGACCCTTGGTCAACTGCCGCCTCCGTATCTGCTCACCACCGGCCCTTGGGACTCGTGCCATCAAGTCACACTGGAAACCTCCAGATGTTACCTACATTTTCGTCGGAATCCACCTCTCCCCAAGTTCAAACCGCGACGCTCCAACGACACTCAAACAAACTTCAGGAATTACCCGGTTTTCTTTCTTCAAACGCTCAATGTCAACTTGTCCAAATTCAAGGCGATTGTTCATTTCACACCCAATAAAGCAAAATCTCCCCATATGGGAAAAGGTGATCTGAAAATACACAAGTCAGTCGGACAATAAAAAGAGTGGAATTCTAGGTCTTTTGGCTTGGTTGGAAAGGGAAGTTGAATGAACTGAAATCAAGGCACATTTTGGACACCCCAAATTTGTCTTCAAACAAAGAATTTTGAAAGCAGTTATGAATGGTAAGCATTCAGGAATGCTTTTGGATGCGTTAAAACAGATCCCTTTCAAGATCGCCGCTGAAATATTGCCGCATTAGGGAATATTTCAGCGGCGATCTTGAAAAGGCTTTGTTTCGGTGTGTGGGAAAGCACACCTGAATCTTCACCTTTCAATGTTGAAATCCTCATTCAGGTGATTATGAAACAAAAGGACAAGGTAAAAGTGGGCTCTAATTTTAGTTCTTTCAGTGCCGCTTTTCACCCCAGCAGAAAGAAAGAGAATCTTCGAGACCCTCTTCCACTACTGATTTGACAACTTGTAGAAAGTCTTTTCCCATATGGGGAGATTTTGCCTCATTGGGTGTGTTTTGGTCAACGAAGAATACACGCAAGTCCCTCAAAATCCCAAGGCCGCAACGCCGCAATGATCACTGGCAGGACCTTCCCCGCAACTTTGACCGCTTCAAATTCAGAATCCGCAACGCCCCTTGGACGGGACGAAGAAGCAATATCATCGCCAAGTGTCTTCAATGCAACACAACCAAACTTTAAGAATACCCAAACCCCACTCAAGTCGTCATCGAACTGGCACATGAATTTCAGCCGCTAATTTTACCACAATGACCCTCGGACAGCGACATCGAAGGTCACGGTGGGGATGGTGGATGTGATTAGTACGATGTGCGTTAGATATACGTCGGCAATACATTTCTTTCGTTCACAAAATGGTCGCGCTGTACAGAATAAGTTATAACCCCTCGGAAGCATAACCACTCGCATGTAGCCCAGCTTGCAGTTCAGCTGGCCGCCACCCCGAGGTGGCTCCACTGTGGACCTATTCTGTAATCGGCTGGAATCCAGCTTTCAGCAGCATGTGTCCAGCTGGCACGAGCATGCATCCACCAGAACATCTCCAGCTGGATCCTACGTGTGTGCCAATTGGCGGTGTACTCTCTGGTTCCACCTGAGCTTCAGCACCATCGGCAACTCGGCACCCTACTTCGACCACAATCCGCTTTTTCCATGCCACCCCTTCGCCCTCGACGATCCGACGCCGACTTTCGCTGGCACTATTCAACCCGATGGCCCGGCGCGAGCCGGCTTTGATTCACACGCTGCCTGTTGAACATCAACCACCATCTCCCCGTTCGCAAACCGCCAGTGCAGGACAGGTATTCCTTGTTCTTGCCTCAGGCACTCAAATACTTACTTACTGAACCTCCCACAGCTCCTTCTCAACGCTTTGATCCGGCTTCATGTTCCCTCTTCAAATTCCAAGGCTGTCGGAGCTTTCACCTGGATAATGACCCAACAAGATTTTCTCCAGCTTACCTGCTACTCTCTGGATGGTTTTACTCTTGGGCTTCAACCATTCAGATCCGTCCCAACATCGCAATGCTCCTGAATTGACTTCAATCCCAATCAGTATGGATATGTCCTCGATATTTCCTTTGATGCTCATCTTTGGGGAGAACTATCATCGAAATCGCCCAACGTCGCCTTGGGGACTCGAATTCGAGTTATGAATTTGACTCGAGGTATGTTGTACTACCCTCTTACCTCCCAATTGATGCTCACTTTGCCTTCACTCTGCACACTTGGTTTGGTTCTCAGCAACCCCGTTGACTTCGACATTGAGGTGCTCGGAGATTATCGTAGAATTGGGTAAAGTGTCGTTCAAGGTGTGTCGGATGTGGTATTTCCCCTAATCTTCGTTTTAATTCCCAGTCCTGCGCCCTCAAGTCTTGACCGAGTTTGACATAGAAACTATGGGCCTCGGCTTCAGGCGCTTGATTCCTCTTAATTACCGCTGATAGTTTTACTAACCTTTGTTTCAGTTTGGCCTTCCTCGGGTCATTCAAACTCGGTGCAATATGCAGTCCCTTCTATGTGCGACACTGACTGACTATTTACTGCCCATGTACTTCTTCCCATGTAATTATCGGGCAGAGGGTACGGCGGCGTCGATACGGCGGGTACTGCACGAGGCGCGCAGACTCGGTCCGCGTGCACATGCATGTGTGGGCGCGGAGACTCGACGTACACGACGAACGCGCGGCAGCGACGTCTGCACGCGCACGGAGCTCGCACCGAGCGTGGGCGCGCGCGAGTGCGCGCAAGCGGCATCGGTACATAGTGTCAGGTGCGCGCGAGTCGGCGTGGGGGCGTTGTTGCGGCGGTGTACACGCGGGCGGACGCGGGGAACGGCGACGGTGATGCAGTGAGACGAGCGAGGGGTGAGCGATGCGAACGAGGGAGGAGAGGGCGCGGGAAGGAGAGGGAGAGCAGGGGGATGGAAACGGGGAGGGGGACATGGGACGGCAGGAAGCCGCGTGAGCGCGTGTGCGCATATGCGGGGACTCGAAGCGTACGGCGTCCCCGCACACACGCGGCAGCAGTAGTATGCCCACTAGGCGCGCTGCATCGGTGAGAAAGCGGGGCGCGTAGTATCCGCGTGGACTCGACGGCGGTGCACTCGACTGGATGCGGGTGCGTTGTGCGTTGTGCGGCGGTATACAATGGCAGACGCGGGGAACGGCGACGGCAACGCCGTGAGACGAGGGAGGGGGTGTGTGATGCGAACAGGGAGGAAAAGGGGGGCAGGAACGAGGGGGGAGGGGATGAGGATGGGGAGATGCGATGGCAGGAAGCCGCGGTGACGTGCGCAGGCTCACGAGTCACCGGGGTGCGAGAACTTTGAAGCGCCCGGCGTCCCCGCACACATGCGGCAGCAGTATGGAGGCGCACTGCAGCGGTGGGAACGGGGACGGGGATCTGCGTGAACTCGACGGCGGGAGCGCCAGCGCGCGATGTTGGAGTACAGGGAGTGGGGAAAGGGACGATGCGGAGGAGAATGAGAGAACGACCGAGTCCCCACTGGCGATTATCCGCGCAGGCAGCGCACCGGGGTGGGGAGGCTAGTGAGTAAGTGAAAGGAAACGGGGGCAGGGCCACGCACCTTCGATTCAGCGCCCACGATGCCCCCTTCAGTCTAGCGGATGATAGCGCGGGGGACAGCAGCGCGCGATTTGCAGGAGGCGGTATTGACGGTATTTGTGCATGGGACTCGACGCGAGGGAGCCGCGGGCGGTGGGGCGGGAAGCGGGCGAGACGGGGAGACGAAGCGGGGGCCTGCGCGCGAGTGAAGGCGTGAGGAAAGGAGGCTGATGGATTGACTGGGGGTAGGACTAGATTGGGCATTAGAGCGACGAGACGTGAGCAAGGCAGGACGGCGCAGGTGTAAGCACCTCTCGCGAGTTTGGTGAGGGCATCAGGCGATGGTGCGGTCGTCAAGGAGCGTTGTGGGTCTGCTTCAAGGGTGCTCGTGGGGAACTGGGCTCTGCATGCACGCGTTAGTTCTGGGGTAGAACGCGGGAGACTGGCGTACCATCGATATTTTTTTTTCGTGGCCGTGGTGGACGAGAGAAAGAACGGAATCCCGGCCCGGGAGCGGCAGGCCCAAAATGGAATACTCCAACTTAATCGCCTCGTCGCTTGCTCTTCCCAACTACGAAGCGTGCCCACATTTGACCCAAATACCACGGCGGGTCGCTCAACCAACTCGTCGAGAGTCAATTGTGCGAGTCTCGATGAGCAGAATCTTGGCAGAAACTGATTGTTTTGTGTTCAGAGAGGGGGACTTCTTTACGTAGACTGCCAACACAACAGGATGAGCGCCGGCGCCGTCCCTGCCTTGACTTGGATCCACCGCCCACATTTGCGAGCCCCACCTTTCTGACTCTCCCCCGCCAGCGTGCCGTTCCCATCGTATGCGAGTGAACGGGGTAGGGTTGGAACCAACGTTTATCTGATCCAGGTGCAAGGGTAGCCATTGAAGCAATAAAATTTCTCCCGTCAATGGCAGTTACCTCCTCCTCACCTCATAACGAAGCAAACGAGACCCGGCCGCTCTTCGTCGTCCTTCTTTCCTTATGGATACCAGATAAGCGAGTGTGTGGCTATTCAAAAAAACAGAACTCATGTGCGCCAGCTGCAGAGTGCTTAACTTGCATAAAATACAGCATTTACCCCCGGAGCCATGGAGTGTTGGAAGCGGTACGGTGGTACCGACTACTTAAATCCTGCGCTAACACTCTCTTTATTACCATTTCTCAAACACACCCATTCTCCTTTGCAACACTTCCGTTCAGGTAAATGTGAATCTACAACTGTTTGAGCATATTGGTGCTCGCTGGCATGCACTTCAGCAATCGGCGCCGGTTGTGAAATCACCACCGACAGTGGTATCGTACACGGATTCGTCGACCCCTCCTCGCCTGCTATGCGCCAGTTCCTCGGTGTGCCTTTCGCCCTTCCTCCAACCGGAGCACGAAGGTGGCTCCCTCCCATAGGCTTCAACAATTCCTCCGTCTCCATCAATACAACAGCATTTGGCCCGCATGTCCACAAATTCCACTGAACACCCAGCTCACCCCCGGCGTCTTTTCCACCAAAGGCAGGAACCGAACCGAATTCTTTCCTGTTGAAGAGTTCAGCGAGGACTGCCTCACGCTGAACGTCTGGACCCCCGTGTCGACAGACGGGCAAAACTCCCGGTCTTGGTCTGGTTCTTTGGCGGGCGCTTTCTTCAGGGGGGTGCTCACTTGCTGTATTTTAACCTAACATCCTGGATCCAGCGCACACAGGGGCACATCGTCGTCAGCACTAACTACCACGTCAACATCTTCGGCTTCCCGAACGCTCCCGGGCTCGCAGACCTAAATTTTGGTCTGCTAGACTAACACGCCGCGCTCGAGTGGGTGCGCACGAATATCGGTGCATTCGGAGGCGATGCAGGCCGCATTGTCGCGTGGGGCGAATCCTCCAGTGCCATCTCCATCGATTTCCTGCACTTCCTATCGCCGGCCGACCCAATTGTGTACGGGTCCATCATGGAGAGCGGCACCTCCCTGGTCCCTGCGAAGATCTCCCTCAGCAACGACACGGCACATGAATTACCCGCTGAAGATTATTGCATCTGTATCAAGTTCAGTGTTGATTATATTTGAACAACCTTGCTGTTCAAACATTTAACCCAAGGGATTGAGGAGTCCGAGAGTTCAAAAGACTTGTCAGTCCTGGGTTGAGTTGAATTCCTCGCGAGCAGCACATGGAAGAAAGTCCAAATGTGTGATTCGTTGGTAGTAGATGTACACCTTGCAGTCAGTAACAGGCAGGGAAAAATAGGGTACGTAAATCTGTGCTACATTCATCCAGGGCCGATTTTCCGGACCCCGAAAGCTGATGCCAGTAAAAGATGCAAGAATTGATTTAAACACGATGTCAGCAGAATTGACAGAGAGGCACATGTAATTGATCGGGACGTTCTCGGTGAGCTGAGCACAAAGCGTCACTTTGTTCCTGTTTGTGAATTGCATTCAACACAACACTGAGACCTGAATACCCTCCGTATCCCCTCGTTGGTCGATTCCCATCAGGGTTTAGTATAATCTATTGTGTCACACGATTCGTGTGATATGCCCCTGCAAGCCAGATATTGACCATCACAGGTCATTTGTTCTCCAGGACCTTGAGAGGCAAAGGAGACCATGCACTGTGTGCAGGAGATATTGAAAGACCATGTGATGGAGCTGGAGCAAGAACAGCGATGGATGTGTTCATTCCGGGCCGGGAAGTCAGTCAATGACATGACAGTAGTTCTGTATCCATATGCTGTATCATGATGGTTTCTTGTATTTATTGAAAACGGCGGAGAAAACTACGTACATCAATGCACCTGATGACCTCACGTGGTAGACTTAGTCTACCGCAGTTTTGCATTTAAATGGAGGCGTGATATTTAGATGGAGGCACGATATAGAGATGTAAACATGATACCGGCAGTGGTATCTAAATTGGGGTGGAATTTTACATCCCAGACAGGCCCAGAATATCCGGACAGGTGCATTGATTGTAATCAGGATAAAGATCGGCACCTGGCGTGAAAAGAAGCATGGTCCTCGTGTGTCCCACGTTGTGTGCCATCTCCTTGTCCTCAACCTCCACGTCGACTACTGCAGTTCTCCCTCTGTTTCTGAAGTCAGTTTGGATCTTGTTGAAATGTTGCCAGTGGTTGACATGCTTGCCCCCCAAGGTCTACACAGATCATGTTTTCGCTAGACGGTGATTCTAGATCACTCAACGTTTTTGGTGCGGGACTGCTTATCTTGAGGCGGGAAAGGAATTAATCATCTTGCATAGGTGGCCAGGGTGGTCCTGGAGGTCCGGCACACCTGCAAGGTGGCACTGGTGGCATTGGGCAGGGCCCTATTGTGAATATCATGACATCACAGTTAATTGCACACAATCTACAAGCCACAGTTGCTACAGACCAGGCATCACAACTTCGGAACCTCCGCGCATCTCAAACTGCTAGTCATTGTCCCCCTCCTTCAAGAATCTTCTGTGGCAGACAGGAAATCCTCAACAAAATGCATCATTTTTTCTCTGACACAGGGATGCAACACACTTATGTGCTACATGGACTTGGAGGTGCCGGGAAAACACAGATTGCTCTGAAATTCATAAAGGAGTCATCATCTCAGTGAGCTTAATCATCCAACTGGAAAGTAACCATTGATCCAGTTGTATGTCAGCTTCTCAGACATCTTTTTCATTGACACCAGCACCATTGCAACAATTGATACAGGTCTCAAGAATATAGCTGTGCTGAAAGATTTTGGAGATTCTCCACAAGATGGATTACTATGGCTGACCAGCAAAGTTGAAGAATGGCTCCTTTTATTTGATAATGCAGATGATCCAAGCATCAATCTGAATGATTTTATTCCTCAGTGCAATCATGGGAATACCATCATCACCTCTCGGAATCCAGGACTGCGTGCTTATGCTGGATCCAACTCCTCCCTTGTCACGGACATGGAGGAGGAAGATGCAGTGGCATTATTACTCAAGAGTGCTTTGCAGGAGGCCACAAGCCATACTGAACAAATTGCTGCCAAAATTGTGAAGGTCAGACAATTAGCCCTGGCAACTCATTTAATTTTTAATGCTTCCTATAGTCGTTGCACTATCTACCTCTGGCAATTGTTCAGGCTGGTGCATTCATATCCAAATCTCAAGATCTGGATGGCTATCTGCCTCTTTATATGAAGCACCAAGGACGACTGCTTAGTGAAAAGCCTGCACAGTCACATGACCAATATGCCTGGACAGTATACACAACATGGCAAATTAGTTTTGACCAACTCACACTGCCAGCTGCCATGTTCTTGCAGCATTGTTCATTCCTCCATTATAATGGGATCTCAGAGGAAATCTTCCGCTATGCATCAGGGTACCAGTTCTCTTCTGATGGTCCATCTGAAGAAGAACTAGAGGAGCCGTTGGAATTACTTTCACATTTTCTGGCACCAGATGGTAAATGGGACTCTTTGCAGTTTTTGGATGCTACCAATGAGGTCCAATCCTATTCATTAATCAGCTTTGATCCAGAGAAGAAGGTCTTTTCTATTCATCCATTGGTACATTCTTGGAGTCAAGGGACAGTTCAAAATCCAGAAGGATACATGTCCACCATGGGGTCCATACTTGGCATGGCTCTTTCAGAACGGCCTCGGTGGGATATGCAATTGGCAAGTCGGCTATTGTGTCCACATATCGAATTGGCTGTAAAGATGGATGTAGAAATAGCTCTGGTTTTCAGGGCTCAATATGCAACAATATTTCGGGAAGGGGGAAGATACCAACAAGCGACGAGGCTACAGGAAGAAGTGTTGGAGAAACAGAGACAGCTTCTGGGGGAGAATCATCCAAAGACCCTGCAGACCATGGGTGACCTGGCCAACTCATACTCAGACTTGGGTAAGCACCAGAAGGCCAAAGAACTCAATGTTATTGTGCTGGAGAAACAGAGACAGCTTCTGGGGGAGAATCATCGAAAGACCCTGCAGACCATGGGTGACCTGGCCAACTCATACTCAGACCTGGGTGAGCACCAGAAGGCCAAAGAACTCAGGATTCTTGTGCTGGAGAAAGAGAGACAGCTTCTGGGGGAGGATCATCCAAAGACCCTGAGTACAATGGGTAACCTGGCCAACTCATACTCACACCTGGGTGAGCACCAGAAGGCCAAAGAACTCAATGCTATTGTGCTGGAGAAACGGAAACAGGGTTTGGGCGAGAATCATCCAGACACCCTGAGTACAATGGGTAACCTGGCCATCTCATACTCAGACCTGGGTGAGCACCAGAAGGCCAAAGAACTCAAGGTTATTGTGCTGGAGAAACGGAAACAAGTTTTGGGCAAGAACCATCCAGACACCCTGAGTACAATGGGTAGCCTGGCCATCTCATACTCAGACTTGGGTGAGCACCAGAATGCCAAAGAACTCGAGGTTATTGTGCTGCAGAAACAGAGACAGCTTCTGGGGGAGGATCATCCAAAGACCCTGAGTACAATGGGTAACCTGGCCAACTCATACTCAGACCTGGGTGAGCACCAGAAGGCCAAAGAACTCAAGGTTATTGTGTTGGAGAAACAGAAACAGGTTTTGGGCAAGAACCATCCAGACACCCTGAGTACAATGGGTAACCTGGCCATCTCATACTCAGACCTGGGTGAGCACCAGAAGGCCAAAGAACTCGAGGTTATTGTGCTGGAGAAACGGAAACAAGTTTTGGGCAAGAACCATCCAGACACCCTGAGTACAATGGGTAACCTGGCCAGCTCGTACTCAAACCTGGGTGAGCACCAGAAGGCCAAAGAACTCAGGATTCTTGTGCTGGAGAAACAGAAACAGATTCTGGGTGAGAATCATCCAGACACCCTGAAGACTGAGAAACTGTTAGGCGGTACATCACCAAAACTGGGCAAACCTTCCAGGACCCGGCGAATTTAGGCACTGTTCCACCGCTCGGCAATGTGATCCCATCAACATTTGATGTGTTTTCCTTTTTCTTTGCTTTTGTACCATGCCCAGTCCGACTTTTGGCGCATTATTGGTGGATTTCAAACCTGACATGAACTGGAGACCTAGTACTATACTATTTCGACTGTAGATTCAGCTATTGTGACCTGTGACCTATTAGATTCAACTTGCATACAATTCAAGGTGGGCTGAGACCTGTGACCGGCATTTTTGTCATCCAAACATTCAATTGATGAAATACTCACACTTGAGAAGACAATTGAATCCTTTCAAGCCATCCTTCACCCGATCAAGCTCTTCTTCTAATTGACAAGCCCTTGCCCAAGGCCTCCTTGATCTCAAACTTACATCCTCAATCATTGTCTCTGGCTGCTTCAATACTGCTTCCATATCTGCTCACATCTGGACTAGGTATTATTCTTCCTACTGTACCTGGCTTGGTGGTGTCTCTAGTGAATGTGGTTCACTGTTGGTTTGTAATTATATATATTTTTTGTGCCTATCCACCTGTGAATATTGCGCCACCGTTCGGCATATTTTGTGTCCTCTCAACTTTCTCATAGGAAAACCCGTGTTCTTTCGACAAATTACAGAAGATACCTCATGCTCCTTGTCTTCTGTAGTCAATTAAATCCCCACAAGCACCTCTACCTCCCCCAAATGCATTAAAAGGTGGTTTTGAGTTCATATTTTGATACCCTCCAATCTTGCCCAAAATTTAGTATACTGTACCGACTTGTATGGTAGCAACCGTTCAAGGTGCGTTACAAAAAAATCTGGTCCCGAGGTAGCAACCAATTGCCTTTTTAGGAACCGAAGTTGCCTAAAATGGTAATTTGATGCCCCGCAGGGCCGAAAACTTACCAAAACGGGCCCCGGAAGCTCAAAATTTGAGCGTTACGGCACGATTTAGGTAACATTTCGAGGCCAGCGTTACGCGTTACGTTGCTACCATACAAGTCGGTACAGTAATGGATATGGGGTATCGGGAGATTGGATTCTCAATTCTTACTGCTGTCGGTTCCACTGGTCTTCCGAAATTTGCATTTGAAAGTTTGCAAAGAATGCCTCAAAGTAACCTGATCTACACTGTGGCGGACAATTTTATTTTATTTTATGGTGTGGCACATCATTAGTTACTATCCTACTGTATCCTCAAGACTTTCTAACTCTTCCAACTCCAGGGATGTGTTATTCAAGTACTTGGTAGTAGTTAGTGCAATGTTTGATGGTAAAAATAACAAACACCCTGATTATGTCCCCCAGAAATTGTATTCAGATACAGGCTCAATTATGCTGCATTCTGAACATCGGAGGTGCTCTAAACCAAGTAATATAACCACCATTTTGTTCGTTTTGTGTGGCAGTTTCCGCATGGGGACATGGGATCTGCAGAATCAGTGGCAGTGAATGTCGTTGATCCCTCCCTCTCACAACATTCTCTTGTCTCTCACCACGTCAATGGCGACATTTGACTGGGGCCTTCCCGGTATTACCCTCGACCCTCCCCTCTCCGCAATGGGCAAGTCTTTCCCGACTTCCCCCCGCATAGCACCTGTCAGCCTCTAGGAACTTCGTTGAAAACTTGGTGTTCACGCTGCAAAGCCTGGGATCTTTCAGCGCTATCACCACTGCTTTCTTACTGTTGATATTGCATGGTTTGCTGCGGGATCTAGCACTGATGGCCAACACCGCATTGGACAACAAGGTTTCTTCGCCAACTGCTTGTGACTGGACCTGTGGGCTCCCAAGTCAGGAGAGCGCTCAGTGACCAGATGCAGGTTGCGCTCTGTGACATGGTATGTCACCGATTTTTCTTTTTTTGCAGGCCACTACTTGGGATCGTGCATTCGGCGGAACGACTATGATCATGCACGTTGACGGCACCACTAGACCGAACACTCCGGCAAAGCTTCAATACTTCCGTGCAGCAACTTACCTCCCCCCCCCTTTGTTGCAGTTCACCCCTGCAGCCACGCACCCATTGCACGCATCATCCAGACTTTCATCGCTTAATATCTGCACCTTGACGGTTACTCTTTCTTTCTTGACTCGCAGCCTCTAATCTTGCCCAAAATTTAGTATAATGGATACGGGGTATCGGGAGATTGGATTCTCAATTAGATCATATTCTCTACAGTATATAAGTTGTAGTGTTAGCCTTGTCAGGAAATGAATCATTCGGGCCGCCCCAGCCTCCGGTCCGTGATAACGATTGTCATCAAGATGAATACCTATCACAGGGTCAATTAGTATATATACCACCCCATGTACGCTTCACACCCTTAGTCTTTTATCCCTTATTGTGGGAGACTGAGGGTAAGTTCTCCATGTATTCCTAACTTGTTTACCTTACTTACCTACCTGTAGTACAAGTACCTGTTTGAGACTCATCTGACTTTCATTAGTGGTCGTCACAAATTAACCCGGGTTCCACGCAAGGCTGCGGCACTATCAACCATCAAAACGGCCTCAGTTAAGTGCCGTACCCCGTAAGCCTCATGTACCTTTGGCAAGTGTGGTTGTCGCTGACTCAAAAGCAGTGGTTTCGTGTACAGTGATGAGGAAGAGGAGGAGTTTGCTACCAATATTGCCTAATTACTTCATATTCATCCTTCCTTTGGTGGTTCAAAATTTAAACTGCTGATTAATTGCTCATTTTCGATTGATACTGGATTGAACCGTGATTAAACAGCCTCATGTTTAATGTTATCGTACTTGTCAATCCAGTGTTTAATCCAAGAGTAACCCAACTCAAATATGCCTGATGTTGATTTTACTTGCTTAAACCGGACAACAAATCCAACTCAACAGCCAATTAACCCCGAGTAAATACAAAGAATTTTCGAGCCAAAAAGTATCACTCCACTCATCATGATACACTTTCTGGGCGACTTGTACATATCATCCCGATGGCGGAGCTGATAACGTTCCCTCTTCCCTTCGTAATGATTCTCTCCAGTCGACGGTCAATTGAACCCTACACTGTGCATTTTTGTCCTCCTGGAATAGGAAGATTGAACTTGATTAAACATTGAACTGGATTGAACTGGATTAAACCGGATTAAACTCCGTGAAGGTTGCATGCTGGACACTTGATTAATCAATCTGTGATTACCGTCTCAATGGCCTCGATTAATCAAAACTCCCAGGGTTACTGCTGCTTCAATTGTCAGTACAAACCCGTAAAGTGCGTAAACATGCACTTTCTCGTGAATATACCCTCCACCGTTTGTCCTTCCACAACCCAATACAATGTCACTCCATGTTTCTCCTTTGTCCATCCCGATTTGCGATAGAATTTGTCTTTACAGCCTTGGAAGCCCGCTTTGGGATCAACATAGCCATTGTGGAACTTGAATGGGAAGTCCACCCAAGGGCAAAGGAAGCTAATGTTGTTGCATGGACACTAAGACCCACTGTCCCACCCATCACTTGGCTTTGCCATGGCTCTTTGAGGCCTCCAGATGTCAAAAATACACACACTATGAAAATGAAAACTTGCAAAAAAGAAGAAAAACACACAGAATGAGATTAGGAAACTGATGAAATTTTGTATTAGAAATCTCCAGTTGGGTTTTCATGTGGCCACATTTCGTTTTGAGTCACAAAAGATTTGGCTCTGATTCAACAAAGGTCAGGTCTGGCAACTAAAGAAAACAGTAACAGGTTTAGGTAGCATTAACTACGACAATTGTAGTTCATTGTGATCACAGACACGGGACACACACTTACATAGCAGCATGTCTACCAGAATGTTCTGTGCTGTGCCTCCATGTATCCAATATCTAATCGACGTCGGACTGAATTTCATCCTCCGAAACATCTGACATCTTATCTATCAGGGCTAAGATCATGGGCATAGTATTTACCAGTAAAGGAACAATGATGGGTTTGAATTGCAGCAGTAGCCTTGCAATGTTGAGGTGGCTGTTCCTCAATGGTAAAAGCAAAGCAGTTGCACTATCTTTTTTCACTGGGTGAACAGATGCAATGTGTTCAATGAGCAGCCTTGCAATGTCAATATGACCTCTCATTAATGCAATATGCAATGCAGTCCAGCCATCTTTGTCAACTGAGTCAACAGATGCACTGTGTTCAATGAGCAGACTTGCAATGCCAAGGTGACCATTCATTGATGCAAAATGCAGTGCAGTCGAGAGATCTTCATCAGCTAAGTCAACGGACGCATTGTGCTTGATGAGCAGCCTTGCAATGTCAAGGTGACCATTCATTGA
The DNA here is from genome assembly GCA_029378385.1 of Mycena metata. Lineage (NCBI taxonomy): Eukaryota > Fungi > Basidiomycota > Agaricomycetes > Agaricales > Mycenaceae > Mycena > Mycena metata. Next base: position 199,122 of record JARKIB010000185.1, read on the forward strand.
TGCAAAATGTAGTGCAGTCGAATTATACTCTGTCAGTAAGTCAACAGATGTATTGTGTTCAATGAGCAGCCTTGCAATGTTGAGGTGACCATTCATTGATGCAAGATGCAGCACAGACGAGCCATACTCTGTCTGTAAGTCAACAGATGCATTGTGTTCAATGAGCAGCCATGCAATGTCGAGATGACCATTCATTGATGCAAGATGCAGCGCAGTCCAGCCATCTTCCTCAACTAAGTTGACAAATGCATTGTGTTCAAGGAGCAGCCTCACAATGTTGAGGTGACCATTCTCCACTGCCAGATGCAGAGCAGCGGAGCCATCTTTGTTGACCAAGTCAACAGATGTATTGTATTATGTTCAATGAACAGCCTTGCAATGTTGAGGTGGCCCTTCTGTGAGGCGAGATGCAAAGCAGTGGAGCCATCTTCCGTGACTACGTTGACAGATGCATTGTGTTCAATGAGCAGCCTTGCAATGTTGAGGTGACCATTCATTGATGCAAAGTGCAGTGCAGTCGACAGGTCTTCGTCAGTTATGTCAACAGATGCATTGTGCTCGATGAGCAGCCTTGCAATGTTGAGGTGACCATTCATTGATGCAAAGTGCAGTGCAGTTGACAGGTCTTTGTCAGTTACGTCAACAGATGCATTGTGCTCGATGAGCAGCCTTGCAATGTTGAGGTGACCATTCATTGATGCAAGATGCAGCACAGTCGAGCCAGACTCTGTCAGTAAGTCAACAGATGCATTGTGTTCGATGAGCAGCCATGCAATGTTGAGGTGACCATTCAATGACACAAGATGCAGCGCAGTCCAGCCATTTTCCTCAACTAAGTTGACAGATGCATTGTGTTCAAGGAGCAGCCTCACAATGTTGAGGTGGCCATTCTCCGCTGCCAGATGCAGAGCAGCAGAGCCATCTTTGTTGACCAACTGAACAGATGCATTATGTTCAATAAATAGCCTTGCAATGTTGAGGTGGCCCTTCCGCGAGGCGAGATGCAAAGCAGTGGAGCCATCTTCTGTGACTAAGTTGACAGATGCATTGTGTTTAATGAGCAGCCTTGCAATGTCGAGGTGACCATTCAACAATGCAAGATGCAAAGCAGTGGAGCCATCTTTCTTAACTAAGTTGACAGATGCATTGTGTTCAAGGAGCAGCCTCACAATATTGAGGTGACGATTCTCCGCTGCCAGATGCAGAGCAGCAGAGCCATCTTCCTCAACTAAGTTGACAGATGCATTGTGTTCAATGAGCAGCCTTGCAATGTCAATGTGATGATGCCTCAATGCAAGAAGCAAAGCAGTAGAGCCATCTGCCTCCACAGCATCAACAGATGCATTATGTTCAATGAGCAGCCTTGCAGTGTCGAGGTGGCCCTTCCATGAGGCGAGATGCAAAGCAGTGGAGCCATCTTCCGTGACTAAGGTGACCAATGCATTGTGTTCAAGGAGCAGCCTTGCAATCTCGAGATGGCCCTTCCATGATGCAAGATGCAGTGCAGTCGAGCCATGCTCTGTCCGTGCATCAACAGATGCATTGTGTTGGATGAGCAGCCATGCCATGTTGAGGTAACCATTCAACGATGCAAGATGTAGTGCAGTCCAGCCATCTTCCTCAACTAAGTTGACAGATGCATTGTGTTCAATAAGCAGCCTTGCAATGTCAAGGTGACCCTTCTCTGATGCGAGACGCAAGGCAGTCCAGCCATCCTTGCCAGCCAAGTCAACAGATGCATTGTGTCTCAAGAGCAGCCTTGCAATGTCAGGGTGACCCCTCCTCAACGCAAGATGCAGTGCAGTTGACCCATTTTTCTCAACCAGGTCTACAGAGGCATTGTGTTCAATGAGCAGCCTTGCAATGTTAAGGTGACCATTCCACGATGCTAGATGCAGCATAGTCCAGGCATCTTTGTTTATCAAGTCCATAGGTGCATTGGGTTCAATGAGCAGCCTTGCAATGTCGAGATGACCATTCTCTGATGCAAGATGCAGTGCAATTGAACCATCTTCATTGTGCAAGTCAACAGATGCATTGTGTTCAATGAGCAGCCTTGCAATGTCAAGGTGACCATTCTCGGATGCGAAATGCAAGGCAGTCTGGCCATCCTTGCCGGCCAAGTCAACAGATGCATTACATTGGGTGAGCAAAGAGTGTATGATTGCAGACCGAACTTCGTGACAAACTTTTGTCCCAATTTGGAAATCGTTACTGTACCCCCAATTTTTGGTGGAACATCCAGCTATCATGTAAATGGCATGCTAGGAAGGCCCTCTACAGATCCCCCGGGTCGAAGGTCCTGAAAATGGAAAAATATATATTTGCCCCACAAAATTTTGCGTTTTCGGTTCGGGCCGGCCATAACCGGTGGCTTTGATCCGCCATCAATCGCGCCGAGCCAAGCCGACCCCCTGCATTTTGGTTTAGATCCCGCTAAATAACCCAGAAGCTGTTTCTTCACTCTGTGGAGGGATATGGAGAGATGTTCTTAAGTGAAATTGCAAGTAAAAAGCAACTTAGGTACAGTGAATTTGAAATTTCTCCTCCAGATTTTGCACTTTTTTTCCCCACGCTATAACACACTCCAAAATGAAAACTTTACCTATAAACTATACCTACTTTCATGCCTAATCTCGAGTCTCCAAGGCTCTAGGTCAAAGTTGAGGCTTGTCATAAAGTCTTGGCTGCAATTATACTCCCTGAGTGTAACCCATTTCAGCACAAATGCACACCGGTGGTGATATTGGTTTATCCCAAACCCACTCATAAGCATGGAATGGACGCAATTGGCACAAAGTAGCATGTTGGCTGCTCCCATTTTCCAGGAAATGCATTGTTAAAGGAAGTAGCACCTCCTGGTCCTGTGCATTGCAAAGCTGTAGGTGATGGAACCAATATTCTGCTGCATACCATGCCATTGGGTAGTCTCTGAGTGCTTTCTTGGTCATTTTATGTTTGGGCCCTGCAAAAATGAGGAGGTAGCGAAGACAATTCTGGGTAATAAATCTCTGGGAGACATTTTTTCTGAGGTCAACACATGTGCTAAATTGCTGATGGAATTGTGGGGAAAGAACATAATCCTTCACAGATGAATGTGCAAGGGCAATTGATTCATCCCCGCCCTTATTTTTGATTACGATCAGACCATCCAACAGTTTGAAGATTTCAGTGTTGCCTCCACGTCTAGTTGGGTCGTAAATAGATTTGGCCAGGTCCAAAAAGTCGAACTTGGGGTCAGATAAGGGGAATGCGATAGCATCTGCCAGCTTATCCGGTTCAAGTTCTCTGGCAGAGTACACAAGCCACCGGAAGATTGCTTGAATAAAGACTGTTTTTTTCAAGGTATCTTTTGCCCGGGTTAAGAAATGGCTATAGATCCCGAACAGATCAGCTGGGAGGCCTGCGAGGCTCTCCTCCACATCTTCTCGGAAAAAACAACTTCGCAATTCAATGAGGAATGCGAAACCTAAATATACAAATTAGCTTCAGGATAAATAAATTACATCATAATGAGAGGACCAACATTCCGTTACTTTTCTGCACAATCTGCTCTGTGACATAATTTGCATAATCCTCATCATTGGCCCAATTTCCCATCTTCGGAATTTCACTGCTAATGAAGGATCTGATGTCGTTGGTTGAAACTGCAGAACCAATGACGTGCCTGCCGACCGTCCAAGCGCGAGCTGAACCTAAATCCAGGCAAGCAGCAAGGGAGGAGGGAAGGAAACTAAATGTGCGAGTGGTTCAACGTCGCTGAGACTTGGGCCAGTGAAGACGTGGGAATGTACGTGTCCACGGCAACGACGAGGGCCGGGAGCGAGGGCGACGTGTGACGAATATCGGGGGGGAGGAAAGGGATGGTATAGAAGCAGTAAAGAAGTACAGAATATATACTGGAAGAGATAGGGATGAGTGGAGTAATATGAGACTACATAGGAACTAGGAGCTCTGAGTGAGACGGGAAGGCTGTGAAATAAATAGATATCGAGGGATGTGGGCGGTGTAAGGCACTGCTAGGAGCTGAAGAATGGAAGGAAACGCGAGCGGTCGGCGCGGGGAGAGCGGGTGGTGGAAGTCAAGCGTGAACCGTGGGAATATTATCAGCAATCTCGGTGTTGTTCGCTTTACGGACGCGGCGAGCTGCGAGGCGCGTCACCAAGCTCAATGAAGGTTACATCCTTGAATGCATTCTTGAATTCCTCAAGAGGTTGACTGGTAAACAGGAGGTGCAGGGCATCTTTGGCGGGATGTCCTAGGCTGTGGATGAACTTGATGAGGTGCTTCCAGTCGGGTTTATTGCATTCATCGAGCCCATCAATGACAATCCATGTCTGGCCCAACTCCGAAAGTAAGTTTTCCAAGACTTCTTGGAGATGGATGAGCTGTGGCTGTATAGTTCCCTCTCCCAGTGTTTTGTACAGCTGGTTAAGAGCACTATGGGGGGAAGGGGACCTTCTAGAGAGCTGCAGATGATAGAACGTAACATGAGGTTCATGTGCTGCCTCTCATTCCTGAAATCAAAATAGAAAAATGCAACTGCGGACCCAGGACCAAGGATTTCCTCAATCACTGTTGAGCTGACCAGGTGAGTACTGTCAGTGGCAGATCATATATATAGTACTGATATGAAACACCTGAGTACACTCTTTCCGGTGCCAGCTGTGACCAATTAGACATGGGATTAGAGTATATTAATAAAAGTCTCACAGATTCCTTTGATCCACAACGCACCAGGTGTGGTCTTCCATTTCATGAATCCAATATTATCTTGGAGCCAGTGCCCAGTGGCTTCTTGATGAAGATTCTGCAGTTCATGTTGTCTGTCCTGTGTGGTAGGAGGAGACCCCAACCACTTGTACAGAACTTTTTCCAGTCTAAACACCAGTCAGCTTCAAAGAAATCTTCAGTGCAGAAATTAATTAACCCAGGGCCCTGGTTCACACTGCTGTCGTTTGAGAAATAACTTTTGGGGGGAAATGAAGGACCAACATACATATGCATGTTATTGTTCAAGGTCTGAACCCCCCCAAAATTTGCCATCGGTCCCTATCCTAGACCCCCGGTACCACCACCTATGCCTCCCTGTCCACCTCCACCTCCTGTGCCTCCTGGGGATGAGAGGTCACGATACTGACATTTTAACTCAAGCTCTTTGCATACCAAACATATTGAGAACCTTGAATTCATTGCCTTCACCGGACATGGTCAAAATGGATTGTTGTACTGCTGCTCTTTTGTAGGTGGAGGAATATGTGAGCCAACATCAAAGATTACACAGCAGGAAGAGACACCCACAGAGAGGAGGAGGAGGTATCCCTGTCGACGTGGAGGTGGAAGACAGGACTGGCAGCCTTGAGGACAGCCTCGTGGAGGACAGCATGCACCCGATGGATATCATACCCTTTGCCCTACTTAGTGACGGGCAGCCGGTAAGCAGTAATTGATGTACTCGAGTTCAAACTCGGTAGGGAGCATTTAACTTTTTTCACCCATATCTCACTGTAAATGGGTTAAAAGTGCCAAATATTGCTTTAAGCACATGAGACTCCGGTGAAACGGCGCAACAACAATGTACCGCCATCTAGCTACATTTTGCGATTTTTAGCGCTAGTTAAATGCGAGGCATACTAGGCTTCGAGTTGTAACAAGCTAGCTTTCTAATAGGTGCAATATTCCTATTTGGGACTCTGTTTGGTGATATAAAGGAGGGTCAGAGTGAGCTCCGGCTGCTGACCGTAGTACAAACTTAGTGCTAGGCGCGTGAACAAGTGTTACACTAGGGGAGTATACGCATTAAGGAGGATTACTATGGTCTAGTACCTCATAGTGTGGGCTGGCGCGCCAATAAACGACTTCCAGAGAGCACAGGATAACGAGAGTTACCAGCTAGCGTAAAGAGGAGAGACATACAAATAGCTAGTGTGCCGCTAGCGGAATAGCACTGAGCTAGGGGCCATGTTCCATAAATAACTTGGCACTAGCTTCGGGTTTATCGGGCTAGCTGGCGATAGCGACGGCTAGGAGAAACTGTCGGCATGAGAACATGCCGAGTGATAGATCAGGTGATCGACGCGACACGTTTGAAGGCAGCTAGCTGCACCAAACAAAATCAAAGAGATGCATTTCAGAAGAGATGGCACAATGCCTGAACGACTAGATGTTCAGTCCGTTGAAACGGCGTGTCATTGAATACGCTGCCATCCGGCTATTATTTGCACTTTTTAGCAATAGTCTGTCTAGACGCTACTAAGTAATAATACAGCCATCTAGACGGGTCAATATACCTACTAGAACTCTGTTCGGTGGTACAAAGGAGAGTCAGAGTGAGCTCCGGCTGCTGACTGTAGTATGAGTACAGTGCTAGGCGCGGTTACAAGTGTTACACTGTGCGAAGTACACATACCAAGGAGGTCTATACGGGGTCTAGTACCTCAGAATGTCAATTACCCTATCAAAGGAACCAACGACTGCACAGGAAAGCCATAGTCTTCACTAGCAGGGCAAGCAACATGATATAGGGTCTGTCTAGACGAGTCGGCGCACTAAGCTACAGGCGTCTAGACGAGCATAGAACGACTCTATAGGTTGTCTAGACGGCAAAGTACCGCGTCTAGACGGTGCAAGGAGCTTAGGGATATAAGGAGGGGTCGCCCTAAAGTGCCCCTCTAGCCAGTCAGGTGACCAACGCGACGCGGTCAGCGTTGGGGCGCCACAAGCACAAACATGACGAAGGGGTTCTTGTTGAGATGTAGCCATGGACGGACGTACATATGTCTAGTCCGTGTGCTATCGGGGTATACGAGCGGATTGGTGAGCAGTCCGGCGTCGGGGGACGGAGTTTTGCAAATTACAAGGTTCGGAAGCTGTCTAGACGACCCGAACTGGCCATATACCCGAACTGGGCCCCCAAGATCGTCATCTATATGACTTTTTGGCAAGCCCAGAGCCAGCATAGACCCGGTTAACCTTCCGAGGATGACTGCATGACCAGAACATCGGCCTGTTTTACTCATTTCTCTTTACCTCATCTCTTTCTCTCAGAATCGTATATAAAGCCTCATAAAATACCGCAACAGACCAGTGTATGCCCCGCTCATCGTTACAACGATTCGGGTGTGCTCAGGCCACTTAGCGGAGATTAAAGTACCATCTCTCTCTGTGTAAAACAGTAGTCTATAAAATCGCAGCGTTGCTTGTTGGATCCAGAACATTTGTGTGAACCTATAAGCAAAGCTTCGCGTTGGGAGGTCGTGAGCGGCGACTGCCTCCACGTATAAATCAGGACCGCACACACATTAGAAGGCTTGAGAACTGCACTAAGCGTCGCGAGTGGACTCTAGCAGGGCATCCGCATTGGGTGACCAGGAAACGCCTCGCTAAAACCGACCACGCCCGGCACAGCACTTTGGGAGAACCCTGGGACAACCACCGGTCGTTTAGCTGTGTTGGATAGTACTTTGAGGTCCTTAATAAACTCAAGTGTACGGAAAAGATCTTGGATTCAAAGGAGTCCGAGTCTGCCGCTAGTTCTCGAGAGGCTAGCTGTGCACCAGAGGCCGTCTAGACGAAGCAGCATAGCCCTTGAACGGGATTTTCAGTCCAAATCTACACCTCCTCGCCTAGGCACCTGTACTTCGGTGCGATTCCTAGTAACAATCCTTTATATATAAACCTGCCCATCCTTCCCTGGAAGTCTTGTTTAGAAGCCAAGCAGCCAAGCCAACTAGCATCTAGACGCTGCATTTTGAGATGTTTTGAACGCATAGAACAACTATACGTGCTCTAGACATCAGATCCGCAGTCGCATACTACGACTCAGGACCCGAACTCATCGAGGAAGACGCGCTACGTCCCCCGTGAGTCAGTTTAGATAGGATTGGGTTGGTGTGTGTGTGTTTTGTGTGTGGTGTGTTAGTTGTTCAGCTAGCCCGCATTCAGAGCTTAGTTTAGCCCATTCCGTAGTCAGCGCATCTTGCCCGTTTCACCGTGCGGAGACAGAGATTGGGAGAGGATTGGTGAGCAGACGATGGCGGGAATGGTTTTTCCGAGTTGTTTTGCAAATACAGAGGTTCCGGGAGCTGTAAAGCTGTACGGAATTGGCAATATACCCAGCCTAGGCCCCCAAGATGGTCAGCTAGCTGACTGTCTGGCAAGCCTAGCGCACGATAGCGCCGGCTAGCTCGCCGTAGCGGAGCTGCATGGACCAGTTTTTACTCATTTCACTTTACCTCATCTCTTTCTCTCAACTAGTATAAAAAGGACATGTAAATACCGCTAAAGACCAGTTCATGCCCCGCTCATCGTTACGACGATAAGGGTGTGCTCAGGCCTAGCTAGCGGAGATAAAGTATCTTCTTCGTTTGTAAGGTCTATAGAAATCGAATCAGTGTTGTTGGATCCACGAGTAACTGTGTGAACTAATAAGCAAAGACTCGTGTTGGGAGCTTGTGAGCGGCAACGACCTCCACGTATAAATCGGGATCGAGCGCACAAAGAGAACGTTTGAGAGTTGTCGTTGACTTCGTGGTGGACTTCGCAAGGGCTACGCATTGGGTGACTAGGAAACGCCCCCCGTAAAACGGACTACGACCAGCACAGCACTTTGGTAGAACTCCTTGGTCGATTCATTGGCCGATTAACGAAGCTTGAGTGAACCCTCTAGGTCCAGTATAAGCCCAAGTGTTAAGGAAAAGAGTTTAGATTCAAGGTTCTAAGTCGGCACCCAAATATCTGTTGATCTGGGATCGTCATAGAGGAGAGAATAGCTGGCGCAGCATAGTCCGTAACTGGAAGTTTTCAGAAGACACTTTATCACCTCGCCTAGGACGACGTAGCAATCTACGTCCACTTAGTAAAAACCCTTTTTACCCCAACCCGTTCATTCCAATCCCTTGGAAAGACTTGTTTCGGTCAAACGGTTGAGCTAGCTCAGAGATTGAAGTGTTTGTTGGGATAGTTGAGGCCATAAATCATCGCTAGTGCACTAGGGAATCAAACCAGCAGTCGCATACTACGACTCGGGACCCGAACTCACTAGGAAGACGCGCTAGTCTTAGTGTTATAATCATAAGGGGATTGGTGTGGTGTGTTAGTGTTCAAGCTAGCCCATACTTTAGCTTAGCTAGCCTCAATTCACTGTCAGCGCATCTTGCCCATTTCACCGGTTTTTTAATCCCAGAGGACGAAGTGCTGTGAAAACTCACCCAAACCCGGGTTTCAATGATAGAATCAACTGTCAACTGTCAAATGTCTGTAGATCTACAATGGAGTCGTGACTGAAGGCCTGAATGGCAACACAAACACTGAGAAATTTGAGCATTTGGTGAATAACAGCAAGTATTAACAGCTGAGCACACAGTGAATGGTTCTTCTGGCCCAAACTGGCCCAGACTGGCCCAGATGGCTGTGGATTGTTTTTCAACTGTGGAAATATTTCGGGCTCTTAAGACATCTGAACAAGTATTTCTTGCAGTCTCTGGCTACGGATGATATCTTTTGCGTTTATTTCAGTATCAGGATCAGTGGAACGGCCTCTGATGGACCGGGATCTGCCGAAGTCAGCTGGTGAACTCAAATGACCGGAAGACATCCCCAGGACATCTTGATCCAATTGGAGAATCCTCCTCTTCCTTTCCCTCCTTTTTGCAATATTTATTTCTTTATTTTGCCGACTTTCGCCGGCATCACCCAACCCGGCGGCCCGGCGTAAGCCCGGCGTCGATTCACACGCTGCCTGTTGAACATCAACCACCATCTCCCAGTTCGCCAACGGTCATTGGATGATAGGTATGCTTTTTTCTTGCCTCAGTCACTCAATGCTTAGTTACTGAACCTCCCACAGCTCTTTCGTAAGGCTTTTCTCGCAATCTGAAGGCGCGGTCAACCTCGTTTACCTCAATGCAGCTTCAAGCTTCAAATTCACATCGACCTTCTAATATCAACTCCAGTCTTCCAAATTCCTTCTGACGACCTCTATTTAGTCCTGGATCGCCTTTCATCCAATTCTTGTGCGACCTTAATTTGGGATCCAGCAAATGCAACGGGGCTTCAATTCCCCCCTTCAAATTCCAAGCCCGCCGGAGCTCTCACCTGAATAACGACCCCAACCAGATTTTCTCCAGATCAACTTTTACTCTCTGGACGGTTTCTCTCGTTCAGATCCGTCCCAACGTCGTAATACTCCTGAATTGACTTCAATCCCCAATACACCTGCTTCAAAACAGTATGTACATTCTCTCCTCGATAGTCGCCGTAAAAATTACTGACCTTTACAATATAGGACCTTTACTGCGAGTCTACGACTCAAGCTGCTTCAGCTAAACCGATTTCGGCCCTCTTCTTCGGAGAGAACCATCGTTAATATCCATTTGTCCAACGTCGCCTTGTCTCGAATTTGAGTTATGAATTGAGCCTAAGGTACGTTGTACTACACTCTTATCTCCCAAATCAATACTTACTTTACTTCCACTCTGCAGACCTAGTTTGGTTCTCAACGACCCTCGAGTTGCTCGGAGATTGTCGTGAAATTGGCTACAGTGTCGTTCAAGGTGTGTCGCATGAACCTCTGGGCCCTGGTATTCTCCCTAACCTTCGTTTTAATCCTCAGTCCTGCGCCCTTGAGTTTTGACCAAGTATGACGCGGAAACTATGGGCCTCGACTTCGGGCGCTCAATTCCTCTTCAAGGTGATTACCGCCGATAGTTTTACTGACCTTCGTTTTAGTTCAACCTTCCTCGGGCCATTCAAACTCGGCGCGATATGCAGCCCCTTCTACGTGCGACACTTACTGACTACGTACTCCCCTTCTCATATAATTCTCGGTACGTCCTTCATTTCTTTTCGTTTCCTCCCTTCCTCAAGTACTGACTTTCGACTCCTTACAGAACCTCAATACAATTAATTTTAACCCTTGCTCTGCGTTGCGGCAAATGTTAGTTTGATTCAATACTTACCCTGGTCTTCGACTGGGGACTCGAACCAATTTTAATTTGGGTTGACCCAGGTCGGTTTCATTTCGTTCGATTTTTTTTGGGATCTTGACTGATTGACCCAAGCTCTAGCATATACAGTAGTGCTGATTGGATTCAATTCCCAACGGTCCGCGGTTGACTCTCAACAACGGCCTCGAGTTTTGGTTGGGGGTTTCCATGGCCCCGATGCGTCGCGCTATTCGTCCCCACACCACTTCAAGGCTGACGGCCCACCCATTATATGTTGGCTCGAACTTTCATCCAGGTTCACTTCAGCCTGCCGCCGTTTCATTCAAACTTAAGATTTAGTTCAGGGTGCGCATCTTCGTACTAGCTAGGGAGACGAAAGTTTATGGTGGTTCGATTGCAGGCTCGTGCAACATCGCCCAATCTCCTTAAGAGGGCACTACTATGCCTGTTTGAACTCAGGTCTGTCTGTATTATGTTCCACCCTTATTTGACTGGCCGTGGCTGAATAGTCATTCAACGTTCAACAAGCCTTCGGTCACTCAAGTACCCAAGAATTGACCTTTCCTTCGATGACTGACACGTATGTAACACGAGTTTCCTGTTCATTCATTCGACCACTCATCCATTTATTATAGTACGTGGACTCGAACCGCCTTTAACGTTACTTTAACCTGACCGTGTACTTACTTTCATTCAACTTTCATTCAACTTCCATTAGCCCACCATTGATCTCCGTCGATTTATCAATAGATCCTCGACTTCAACTCTAACATACCTTCACTTGAAGACCGAACCTATGGCGGTTTGACTCGAGGTGTGCTTCGCCGTGGCCATCTATGATTAATTCAACTAGATCTGTGGATACACCTCAAGCAGAGACCTATGTGACCTCAATCGACATCTGTTACCTTCGTTCACCCGCCAATAGGTCCGTGGAATACGATTCCATTGTTACATCCATTAATTCCTCAACTAGGCCTTGACCTCGGGCATCTCGGGGACGGTCTAACCTCGAGTTTCCCATCGCATTTCGGCTTGAGGCATGTTAATCTCATCCTTACTATGTCCCAGGGTGTATCTAACTCCCCCTTCGATAGTAGGTTCGACTCTAAGGTATTTACTTTGGGTCGAACACAATGCAATTGAGGTTGGTTCAACGTTGTACGTACGGTTCAATTTTTTTTTTTTGGCTTAGTTGAATGTTCGTTGATTCATAGGTTGATTCATCGGTTGATTTTGAAGCTTCAACCAAGGCATATCGGCATTAAATTGTGTAATAATCCTGGCACTGAACCTTTTCCTTCAAGCTTCAACTCCTTGGTCCGCGTCGTTCAATGCCCTCAAAGAGACCGTTACCCTGGCTGCTGAAACGCAAACAGACTGAAATTATGGCCGTTTGGAACCAGGTGTACCGTGTGAATGACCGCATCCAACTTGCTAGCCATTTTATTCAACTGGCCCTTATCCCCGCTAGAGTCTCCATTTCAACGGCGGTGAGATGCTGTTCCCCTACACGTTGGGACTCAGATATGGCCGTTGAAATTAAGGTATGTCCGAATTATATTTTCTTGGGATGATCTTTGAACTGACATTGGTTGAAAATATTCGGGCTCAATTCTTCATTCGACGGCGTTCAAGGTCATCTCGACAACGTCAGGTCCAATGGCTCACAGGTATGTAATGCATGACGCATCTGCGTCCGTTCAGTCATTGACTTGTTTACCATAGTACTTCGACTCGAATGCCCACTCACGTCATTATGTTCAACCTCCTTCTGCCGTACCAAGTAAGTTCCTTTCATTCAACTTCCAGTGACTTACACACCACCGAACTCGTGCCTATCCGTCCTCCCTAGATCCCCGACCTCTCCTCAAAAAATCTCACTTGGCTTGAAGACCCACGGTGTGCTTGACCGTCGCATCCATAACATACTCAACCAATCTTCGACGTTTATTCAGCCCTACTTATATCCAGTCACCCACAGACCCAACCTCCACGGAGCCTTGGCTCCTTTCCTCGACGGTTCACAGGTACGTAGTATCCCATTCTCGCGTTACATCCACCAATGCCTCCGGAGGTCTTCAACTCGGGCTTCTCGGGGATGAGTTGGACCCGAGTTTCCCGTTCTTCTCGTCGTTGCCATGTCCCAGGACACGTCTAATTGTTCCTTGGGTAGGAGGCTTGACTCTGGAGTCTGAGGTATTTACGTTGGTCGGACAAGATGCAACTGAGGTTGGTTCAACGTTCAACGTCGTGAGCACGGTTCGATTTTCTTTCTGTTTTTTTGGCTTAGTTGAACCTTCAGGTTGATTCTGACGCTTCGACCCCAAGGCTACAAAGATCATGTCCGCGAAATTGTGGTCAGTTTCCAAAGGCGCAGTTCTTCTGAATAATCATCTCCAGGTCCGAAGGTCAGAACTGTAGGTTCAAAATGAATTAAATCGAACACTGCGACGGCTTGCTTGCATGACATATGCAGTAAGTTCCCCCCCCCCCCCCCCCCCCCCACTTCGTTCATTTGGTTCGATTTCGTTCCGTTCCCTTACTTACTCACCATCCCTCAGCACTCTGCCGAGGTGAGCGTAAGTTCATTTCATTTCAATCGCGTCGCTCACCTGGGCCTTGGCCGTGAATCCAGACATTGTTCCAGACATAAAGCCCAACGTCGATTCCGCCTACCCGACTTGAATTCATGCCAGTACTTGACTTACCGCCCGAATGGTCATTATACAGTCTTCTTCCATATACCCCATAGCTGTTGGTGCGGCCCCAGGGCTATGGGTTTTAGGGACGTATGGGTTCCGAGGAATTTTCGAAACTTTGTCCAAAAAAGGAAATTATTCATTGTTTCGTGTATTTCTAGTGCCTACTGGGTCGTAGAAGAGAAGAGATCAGTAATAGAGAGGTCAGTACAGGAGATTTGACTGGTTCTAAGTGTGCTTGTCGGTAGTCTAGAGTTTACCGCGCCCCTGATCAACGGTACCCCGCACTATTACGTAAAGCGCGGAGTTTGAAATCCCCCTTTCACCATTCAGTACCTGCAACACCTGAATACCTCAAACCTAGGAAGCCAATCCTTCAGTAATCCTATGCCCTCATGATCTAAATTCTCAGAATATCTCTCAGGCACTAGAATATGTCCAGATAAAAACCTGAACTTGGTCAGCGGCAAGCCATCAAAATCCGGCATCGCGCTCCTTGGCTCAGGCGGAAAATTACAAGAGAGCAAGTAATTGGAACTCAATTTTTGAGTAGGAATCAGGCATAAAACACGTAGAATACGCGTTCTGGAGTGCAACTCAACATTCAGAATTTTGATAAGGCGGGGTACCGATCGGTGATGCCGGGTAACTGACAGACTACAACATAACGAGGTACGAGTTTTTCCATGTTGTAGCGTCTGTTTAGAAGAGACTAGCTTGTCGGGAAAATTGACCGAGGCAAGGCTCCCTAACATAACGACGAAGGACGTGGGAGGCTCGGAGGGCTTTAGGTCGGGTGGGACCGGTTTCTTCTCGCACCCCGCACTCAGCTCCGAGGCTTTTTCTAGCTCGTAGACGAGCACACATTCCTCGACATCGTTGGCGTCATTGTCAAGCCTGTGCTCTTCTTCGGCCGAAATTCTTTCTCCCCCTGCCTGCCGTGCTGTAATAGCATCTATCTACGACTTGAGCACCTTCTGAAGCGCTGCCAGGCCATATTTTATGGTACCGAGGCTCATCTTTACCATCAGGAGAGAATAAAGGCTATTTTTGTGCCTCGGTTTAGGTTGAAAACGGCTCCAAGTATGGGTTTTGACCCCTCGCCAAGGGTAACGGGTATGGGGTTTAAGGATCTATGGGTTTTCCCTGCTCACTACACTACTAACATTGAAGGTAAAGCCCAAGAATCTATGGGTTAGAAGGAATTATGGGTTATCTCGTCTATGGGTTATATGGAAGAAGACTGTAGCCAACAAGCTGAAACTAGACCGGCGCGCGCGCGCGGATGAAAGCGAAGGCCAAACAAAGTTGAGTCGGGTTGAGCTCGGGCATGCATAGATTCAGCGGTACATACCTTAGCCCGCTTCATTCCTTGTATTATTCCCGCTGACCGAATTGTCAGCTTGATTTAATTTCAATCCCCGCCCTGCTCGCACCTGCGCCAGCGCCGGTGCCGTCCCCATGCTTCAAGACCCCGGTTCTCGAACCCTCGGAAGGTTCTCCATCGAATTCGATCCCGCGTGGCAATCCGCACTAACGAGAATACAAGTTTCGAAGGCAATTTGTCGCAGAATGTAGATGTATTCAAAATAAATATGTACGGACATGGCGTGGCGTGTGGGTACGGAGAAGGGGAGGATGGGAAGGGATGGGAAGGGAGGGAGGATGGGATGGGAAGGGAGGGAGGGGAGGATGGGAAGGGAATGTGCGGCAGCCCGCCCCGCGCAAGCTCGTTCCGCGCCCGCATATATGTGGGCGCGGGGACTCGACGCATGCGCATGGCGTTCGCGCGGTAGCGGTATCTGCACGCGCACACACAGAGTTTGCGCCGGGTGGGTGGGTGCGCGCAAGCGGCAGCTGGTACATGGTGCCGGGTACGTTGTGGGGCGCTGTACAGAGAAGGGGACGATGGTACGGGGATCCGCATGAAGTCGACGGCAGGAGCGCCAGCGCGCGCGATGTTGGGGTACAGGGAGTGGGGAAAGGGACGATGGGGAGAGGATGCAGAGCAAAGGTACGACCATTCTGTATGTTTTCCTTCAGTCCGAGTCCCCGCTGACGATTATCCGCGTAGGCAGCGGACCGGGAGCGCGTGTAACGTGGGGAAAGTAGTGAGTAAATTAAAGGGAAGGGGTGTAAGCGCACGCACCTTCGATGTCCTTCGGTTTAGGGCCCACCTTGCCCTCTTTCAGCCCTCTCCTTGGTGCGGCCCTACGAGCTTCCTCCAGCGCCAACGATCGATGTACAGCAGCATTTTAATGGGAGTAGCGAGGGGCTGCGTCGCCAGCACGAATTCCGTGTCGTAGATGCGCGCGGTGCGCCTGAGGGTGGGACAGGGACGAGGGAAAGACCGCACATCGCATTGTAGCTGATCTGCAGAAAATCGAGTCGCGTACCCGATGAGGATCGCACGCTGGTAGGAGCAGGAAGCTGCGCTGGAAGGGCTCGGGACAGCCGCGTCGACGGGTGGGACTAGATTGTACGTGAGCGGGGACCAGGCGGGACGGCGCGGGTTTTGTAGTGAGGGCCACTGACAATGGCGTCGTGAGCGCGTGAGCTCGCGTGAGCGTGTGCAGTCGTCGAGGAGCGTTTTCTTTCGTAACCGTGATGGACGAGAGCAAGGGCGGAGACCCGGCCCGACAGCGATCAGGCCTAAAATGGAAGTCCAACTCTCGCCTTGCTTCTCTCCACCATGTCCGAAATAGCAACCATCTAGGTCCATCTCCCCTCCTGCGTGCTACGTGCTACTAGCCTTTACGACGAGCCTACCTTACGCCCTGTGAATGCCCGGTTCCATCCTCAACGTTCAACCTCAAGCCTGAGTTCAGAGTCCGTCCCGTGTCTGACTCTGGCGCCTGCCGGTGAATGAATTTCGCACTCAAAGGGTAACAAGTCCTTTGTTGCATTCAGCAACCTCAATGAAACTGAGTCGTTGACCAAGACCTGGAAGGTCCGTGTCCTCGTCCTATGTGTGGTGGACGGCGTTGCTCCGCTTTTTTTGCGCGTCGCGTTGTCTTGCGTTTCGATCACTCTGGTTTTTGCTCAACATTTGTGCAGGTCTGCACCACGGTCGCGAGCTACCTCGAGCAGGGACAGCGTCTGGAGAACTTGTCCTGACGGTGCGTCCCTTTCCTTGTCAAAGAAATATATACTGACGTTAGGTGGCAACAGACTATCGCACCTCCAAAACCTGATGGTCGACACGGACAACGCAAAGTCGAAGCGCGAGTTCAAGCTGAGCAAGTGCATGGACGACAAGCTCGACAAGAGAAGGGGAGGTGGGTGTCGTTCCTTGCCTTTTTTGGCGCTGTTTCGCTGGGCGCTTTCGTTTTTTAACGCGGAGTCATCTGGCGCCATTGCCTGCGGAGCACACTGCTTCCTGGCGTCGCTGCTTGTGGAGCAATTCATCGTACCCCTCCTTCCTCTACCTTGCTTACTTTGCCTTGCGTACCTCCCTTGCCCCTCATACTCCTTGTCTTTTTTCCTACTCCTCCTCCCCCTTTCTTTCCTCCTTCACCCTCTTCCTGTACTCCCTTTCCTCGTTTCTACATATCCTCTCAAGCTCACTCGTCCTAAAACCCTTTACTTTCACTAAAACGCACCCCAGGTCCATCGAAACCGTCCCCACCCCCAATTCACCCACACGCCCTCCACGGACCTGCTGCGCCAGCGCGCGCCGGAGAAGGAGCGCACGCGCGAGGCCAGCCGCGAGCATGTGATTCAGAGGATGCAGTTTGTGTTCAGCGTGGAGGCGCCGCAGACGAACACCACCATTACCACTTCGTCTTCTTCCAATGGCAACAACAACAACACGAGCACGAACACGAGCAATGCGACGTCCGCGGCGAATGGGCAAATGGGCAGACTGGCAGGACGACGACCTCCACTTCCATGTTCACGACCAACGCCAACGCCTCCAACGCCAACTCGGCCTCCAACGCCACCACTTCCACCACCGCTGACAACGCGACCACCCTCACCACCACCGCCACGCCAACGGGAGGCGCAAACGCACCTCCGAGCGCGGAGGCCAAACCCTGCGGCTCCCCACCCCACCCTCTTCGGCACCGCCGCCCTCTGGTACCCCCCCCCCCCCCCTGTTCGCTCTCGCGCCGCGGATGAACTACGGTACGGGAAGGCGAAGGCGGATTTGAGCTCGTCTTACTCGCGTCCGCAAACGCCAACGGGGGGGATCGAGGAGAGGGCGGGGGTAAACGAGGAGAGGGCGGGGGTAAACGAGGAGAGGGCGGGGCTAATGGTGGAGGTAACGCGGGCAGGAACAGGGGTAACGAGGTGGAAGTGGGAGCGGGGACATGCGCGTCGAGTTGCCGCTGGACGAGCTGTGGCGGATCTGCACGCGTATGAGGACTCGAGTGAGTCGTCTGCGGGGGTGACGAGCGCGCGGCCTGTTCGGGGGGGGGGGGGTCAGGGGCAGGGGATGAGCATGGACTTTGGCGATGGGGATGGAGGGGGTGAGCGAGTGGGCGTGGGACGAGATTTTGATGCGGGCGGCGCAGATGGGTGGCGCGAGTGTGGGTGCGGGTGCGGGTGCGGGAGGGGGCACGGGAGCAGGGACGGGATTTTATGGGTGGGTGGGTTTCTGTTTTTTTTTTCTTTGGCGCTTTCTTTCGGCCCTCGCTCACGTTCTTTGATTATTTATTTCGCGCCCTCATGCTTCGTTTATACCCTCTCGCGTTTCCGTTGCTTCTTTCCTTGCTGCGGTTGTCGCTCACTTTCGATATTCACTTCTGCCGCCCGGCGGTCCTTGTTACTACCTACTTCCTTCGCGTCGATACTGCATTTCGTTTGCGCTCTCGATCCTTCCTTTTTCCATCCATATGCATTTACTTCCTTCCTTCTTCATCCCCACGCGCTTCTTTCTTTTGCTTTCTTACCCCCTTGCCTATTCATATCATTCCACTCTCCATCGGTCGTTCGTCCACTTATCTTCCCTTCCTACACGACGCGTTTTTCGCTACAATACTATTTATTACTCCTCGTTCTGCGTCCCTTCCACCCTTTCCTTCGTCTACTTTATCTACTCGCACTCCTTTCTCATTCTTTTACTGCCAGGCCTTTGCCCCTCTATCCTCCCTCTATCATGCACCGTCCAACCAACACCGCTAACATCCTCTCTTCTTCCTCGTAGGAACACCAACAATACCTCCACCTCCTACGACCAACTCACGCTCGACCCGCACGCCGCCTTCAGCCAGCATTTCCACAGCATGCACTCGCCCAACAACCCCAACGGCAATGCCCGTCCCAACCGCCCCAACGGCACCGGCAACGCCCTCTCTCACTCGTACAACGGCAACGGCGCAAATGAGGTGTCGACGCCGACGCCGTCCTTGGCGCCGCAGCTCTCGCCCAACGCGTACTTTTTGCGCGAGGTGGACGAGGACGAGGATGAGGAGGGGGAGGATATGGACGGCGTGGAGGCGGACTCTACCGCCTCCTACAACGCCAATCACAACACCAACAACAACGACGACTCGTCGGCCTCGGCCTCGACGTACAGCACGGGCCCGCACCGTCCCGACAGCAAGAACCTCGCCACCAACCGGACCCCGCGCTCCTCCTTCGCCTCTGCATCCGCCTCCGCGTCGCGTCGCCGCGAATTCGTCGAGGCGGACGACTTCGAGGAGGACGCCGAGTCGTCGGCGGCGGGGTTAATAGCGCGCAGGCAGTCCACTGCGGCGGGTGGGGCGTCGAGACAAGGCGCCAGCGCCTCCGTCACTGCGCGCGCGTCGGCTGGCGGCGTAAGTGGGGGTGCGAGTGCGAGTGCGAGGCGGGGCGGGAATTTGGGGGCGACTGCGAGCGGGGGTGCAGCGGGGCGGCGGCCGGTGTGGAGTGTGCGTGTGCCTGGGGCTGGGGCGAGTGCGAGTGCGAGTGTGAATGGTGCGGGAGGAGCGCGGAGGGGGATGCGCCCGCCGCCGAACCCGACTTCTGCATCGCTCGTTCCGGGGTCGTCCTCTGCGGGAATGGGGAGAGTCGCTGGGGCAGGACAAGGGGGAGGCGCGGGCTCAGTGACGAGCGCAAACAACACAGCGCCGGGGGCGTCAAGGCCGAGTGCAGCAATTGCGGGGCGACGCATACGCCCCTTTGGCGGCGGGGGCTGAACGACGAGTTGAATTGCAATGCGTGTGGGCTTTATTGCAAGTTGGTTAGTGCCTTTTCATTATTCTTCCCTTTTTTCTTTTGTGCAAGGACGACTTGATGCTGATGATGATTTTTTACAGCGCAAACGCCCCCGTCCCAAGACGATGCGCAATGCAGGCGGCGGAGGCGAGGGCCGCGGGCAGTCGGTGCGCGCGGAGGCTGCTGATATTATGGGTGAGTTCCTTCCTCGTTTGACGGCATAAATGTTCATTGACTCATTGCGACGCACGCAGCCCAATGCTACAACTGCCACACCACGGAGACACCCCTCTGGCGAAAGGACGACGAGGGCAAGACTGTCTGCAATGCGTATGTTGTCTTCCTTCATTCTTCAATCTGATATGGGACCACAGCTGCGGCCTGTACTACAAGCTCCACGGCTCGGTGCGTCCCATCTCGATGAAGAGCGACGTCATCCGCAAGCGCCCCCGCCACGACGCTCCCCGCCACGACGCTCCCCGCCACGACGCTCCCCGCCACGACGCTCGCCGCGGCGGCGCCTCTGCCTCCGTCTCCGAGACCCCCACCGCCAGCTCCAGCGTCAGCCGCCGCGCTTCGCCGGAGCCCAACGACAACGCCAACAACGCCAACTCCTCCTCCGCCTCCGCGGGCCGCCGCTTGCCCACCCTCGCACCCGACAGCACTACCGCGTACGACTCGCCCCCCTGAGCTCTCGTCCGCGCTGGGATTGGCCCCAAGCCCAAGTCCGCGGAGTACATGCACCTGTACCCCTACCACGAGGCGTACCCCGACGCACTGCTGTTCGCGAGCGTCGACGTCGGGAGCGAGCTCGATGGCGGCGTGGCGCGCGTGAATAAGCGCAGGCGGATGAGCGTGGACTCAGCGAGCGGGGTGAGCTATGGGTCGTATATGGACGGGTATGCGAGCGCGTCGAGCAGCTCGCAGTTCCCGATGGGCCGCGACTTCCCGTTCAGTCGGTATCCCAATGTCTCGTATAACGAGCAGGGTAATGGTGGCGGGAATGGTAATGGGTCTACTGGGAGTGGGAATGGGGGGCGCAACGCGCGGGGCGGCAGGGGGTGATGCGTTTTGGTACCCGCCGATGCTGGTGCAGGGCGACGGCGGCAGCGGCAGCTCCAGCTCCAGCGGCGGTGCGGGCAACTTGCCAGGTGGCTTCCTCCACCGACCGATACTGCCGACGCAGCAGGAGGAGGCGCCGATGGACTACCTGCACCCGCCGATGATGCCGCAGAAGCACTTGCAGCCTCCTTCTCTTTCTTCCCCTCATCTCTACCTACCCCATTTACCTCGTCTCGTCTCCTTTTACCAACTCTTCTTTTTCTTTCCATCTACTACCTACGGCAACAACAACGTACATACATCCCAATCATACAGCACACTCACTAACCCGTTTCTTGACTCGTTTGGCCACATGATTCCATGTCTCGTCTTGAATCCCTCTGCCTGTTGTTACAAACATACATACAAACATACCTACATACTTAAAGTTCGTACTGTAGTTTACTGTTTCCGGTCTTTTGTTGTACAAAGAACGAACGAACGCGAAGGGCTTGCGCATTTCGAGCCCCCAATAAATATTTTGTCTGTGTTCTGTACTTTCATTGTCGGTCCACTGGAGCAACCTCCATAGTAGTTGCTCGCGACGCGGGCTAAGACAGAGGAAGAGCTCGGGATTGAATGAACAGAATGCGACTCGGAGGTGAGTCAAGTGACACTGAGTGTTGCTCGATCCTTTGAGTGGTTGCGTGTTATACATATACGTCAAAACAACGATGTTTCTAGCTCGGTCGGAGGGAGAATGGTGGCGCGCCTTCAAGTTCAAGGGACATGTACTTAGTGAAAGGAAGACGAGAGCGGTTGAGATGAGTCGGCTTCTAGATCAATCTCTTGCTATTATTGTGCCCTGAATTTAGAATATAAGCATCTTCATTCTCATGACAAGGTTTCCAGACTTTTCGGACCTTTACAAGGTCAAGATAGTATGGGAACGAAAATTGCGACGTCAGCAAGGTTCGTATTTTTCTCCGAATTCCAACTCTAATATCCACAAATGAGAGAGGCAAGAGAGAGGGTGCAAAATTTGGCACCCTATAATTAGAAAACAATGTAGCCACGTGTCGGCTATGTCTGTCAGCAAGCTGTCAGTTGTCCGTTGTCCGCTCTTGCACTTTCACCTCCATCTCTATTGCACTGCAACGACCTACACTCTACTTAAGTCACTACAAATTGACACTGCAATGTCTTACCAAGCTGGTGAATTCCACACAGTTGCTCAGAACATCTATGGTGCGCGGCAAAATTGACAAGTCAATGATTATTGCTTATCTTCCCCAGGTGGTGTAGGAGGCAAGGGCGGGGGAGGGGGCATGCAAGGTGGTGATGGGGGCTATGGGGAGGGTCCCAGGGTGTCATACCCTGGTATCAAGACTACCCACTTCATTGTGAATAATATGTATGTTCATCCATCCTCTCCCAAATACTGTTTTCTCAGGAATGGTAGTGGTACTGCACCAATGAACTGTAAGTGTTGGATACTGCAGTGGAGGTGATTGGCAAAAAAGCTGATGGGATTACCACCACAGTCGGACAGAGAGACATTACCATTGGGAAACTTAGACATATCTCTTATGATGTGTCACTGCGCTCAGGATGTCTTCCCGGGACCCGTGAAGATGTCTTGGATGATATTTCCAAGTGGTTGACTACACCCTCGGGTGGTAGCAATATTCTTTGGCTCTCTGGGGTTGCAGGGTCTGGGAAAAGCTCTATTGCAACAACCCTGGCTCAACGGTTCCGTGACCAGGAATGTCTTGGTGCATTCCTGTTCTTTAGCCGCAATGATCTAGCCAAAAGCAGTCCAACAGCGGTCCTCCACACCATTGCCTATAGTTTGGCACAAGTCAATACCACCATCCAGGATGCCTTATGCACCGCAATTGCCAAGAAGCCAGACATTTTTGATGCCCCTATCTATGACCAATTCGAGGCACTCTTTCGGGGTCCCCTTCTATCTGTGAAGCCAGATATGAGCAATCCTCTTGTCATTATCCTGGATGCATTGGATGAGTGTTCTGAGCCTGATTGGCGCAAAAGTCTTATCTCGCTCATTGCTAATGGCTTTACAAAGCTCCCTGGTCACCTCCGATTCCTCATCACCAGTCGTCCAGATGCAGACATTGCTGGTCCATTTGAGACACATGCCCACATCACAGCTAAAACTCTCAGTATCTCAACAGCAAGAACTAGGGGAGACATTGCTTTGTACATTCACTCGCGGTTGGAAAAGATTCAAAGAGAGCACCATAGCATACCAAAGGACTGGCCAGGGGAAACTGCTATAACACAGCTTGCACAGCAGTCAAGTGGCCTCTTTATCTGGGCATCAATAGCATGCAATTTCATTGAGGGCTTTAGTCCTCAGCGGAGGTTGAAGAAGTTACTTGCAGGGGACTTCAAGGACAAAAGCCACCTTGATGAAATATACACTATTGCACTTCAGAGCTGTTGGACCCATGGTGATGATGATTTTGCAAGGGAGACCTGTGCAATCCTTGGTTGCATTGTCCTGGCTAGAGCACCTTTAAGTGACAAAGCTATGGACTCCCTACTTTCCTTGGAGCCAGGAACCACATCTGAAATCTTGGAATGTCTGGGCTGTGTTATCCATCGTGCTGGTGATGGGACTGCAATAGTTCTTCATGCATCCTTCAGTGACTACCTCATGGATGCTACTCGATCTGGCAACCATCCTTGGACTATTGAGAGCAGTATCCATCGTCAATCTTTGGCACTTGGGTGCTTCCATGTCCTTGGAAGCCAGCTTCGATTCAATATTTGTCAGCTTGAAGATTCTCACCTGTTGAATGCTGAGGTCCCAGACTTGATCACCCGTTTGGAAACATATTTGTCATCTGAGCTATGTTATGCCAGTCAATACTGGGCAAATCACCTTGATGAAGCCGAACCAACAAAAGACATTCTTGATCAATTACAGGAGTTACTTGAACAACACTTCTTGTATTGGCTAGAGGTGGTCAGTCTATGTGGACAGGTGCAGGGGGCAAATGAGATGCTTATGATTGCCGGGAGATATGTGGCAAAGGTGAGCCTCAAGTAGGAGATGATATGAACTGCTGAATAGAGTTTTTAGTCTGGCAGAGATGATCTTGAATTCTTATTGCATGATGCCCAAAAATTTATGGGTGGATTCACACCAGTCATATTACAAAGCACACCACATATTTATATTTCTGCCTTGCCCCTTACACCCAAGGAATCACGAGTACAGAGAAATTTCGGGATGAGATTTCCAGGTGTTCTCAAGTATAGTTCACCAGACAGTAGCTGGCCAAGTCTTCAGAAGACACTGACCGGCCATCACGACTGGGTTCACTCTGTTGCCTTCTCTCCTGATGGGAGGCAAATTGCCTCAGGATCCTCTGACAACACCATCCGTATCTGGGATTCAGAGACTGGGGCTGCAGCCAGTGTACCACTGACTGGCCATAGTGGAACAGTTTACTCTATCGCCTTCTCTCCTGATGGGAGGCAGATTGTCTCAGGCTCCTCTGATAAAACAGTCCGCATCTGGGATACAAAGACTGGGTTTGCAGTCGGTGCACCACTGACTGGCCATAGGGACAAAGTTTACTGTGTTGCCTTCTCTCCGGATGGGCGGCAGATTGTCTCAGGCTCCTTTGACAACAGAGTCCGTATCTGGAATTCAGAGACTGGGGCAGCCATTGGTGCACCACTAACTGGCCATAGCGACACAGTTGGGTCTGTTGCCTTCTCTCCTGATGGGAGGCAGATTGTCTCAGGCTCCAATGACAACACACTCTGCATCTGGGATTCAGAGACTGGGGCTGCAGCTGGTGCACCAGTGACTGGCCATAGTGATGCAGTTCGCTCTGTTGCCTTCTCTCCTGATGGGAGGCAAATTGCCTCAGGATCCTCTGACAACACCATCCGTATTTGGGATTCAGAGACTGGGCTGCAGTCGGTGCACCACTGACTGGCCATAGCGACACAGTTCGCTCTGTTGCCTTCTCTCCCAATGGCAGGCAAATTATCTCGGGCTCCGATGACAACGCGGTCCGCATCTGGGATTCAGAGACTGGGGCAGCCATTGGTGCACCACTAACTGGTCATAGTCTCAGAGTTAAGTCTGTTGCCTTCTCTTCCAATGGCAGGCAAATTGTCTCAGGCTCCGATGACAACACGGTCCGTATCTGGGATTCAGGGACTGGGGTCACAGTCAGTGCACCACTGACTGGGCATAGCAGCCCAGTCCACTCTGTTGCCTTCTCTTCCAACGGCAGGCAAATTGTCTCAGGCTCTTATGACAAAACACCCCGTATGTGGGATTCAGAGACTGGGGCTGCCATTGGTGTACCACTGACCGGCCATAGTAGGACAGTTTACTCTGTTGCCTTTTCTCCGAATGGGCAGCAGATTGTCTCAGGCTCCTCTGACAACACAGTCCGTATCTGGGATTCAGAGACTGGGGCAGCCATTGGTGCACCACTGACTGGCCATAGTAGGACAGTTTACTCTGTTGCCTTCTCTCCAGATGGGCGGCGGATTGCCTCAGGCTCCTCTGACAACACAGTCCGTATCTGGGATTCAGAGACTGGGGCAGCCATTGGTGCACCACTGACTGGTCATAGTCACAGAGTTAACTCTGTTGCCTGCTCTCCCAATGGCAGGCAAATTGTCTCAGGCTCTGATGACAACACACTCTGCATCTGGGATTCAGAGACTGGGGCCACAGTTGGTGCACCAGTGGCTGGCCATAGCGACGCAGTTGGGTCTGTTGCCTTCTCTCCTCATGGGAGGCAAATTGTCTCCGGCTCCGATGATAGCACAGTCCGCCTGTGGGATTCAGAGACTGGGGCAGCCATTGGTACACCACTGACTGGCCATAGTGGAACAGTTAACTCTGTTGCCTTCTCTCCGGATGGGAGGCAAATTGCCTCAGGATCCTCTGACAACACCATCCGTATTTGGGATTCAGAGACTGGGGCTGCAGTCGGTGCACCACTGACTGGCCATAGCGACACAGTTGGGTCTGTTGTCTTCTCTCTTAATGGGAGGCAAATTGTCTCAGGCTCGGATGACAACACAGTCCGCATTTGGGATTCAGAGACTGGGGTAGCTACTCATGCACCACTGACTGGCCATAGTGGCAAAGTTAACTCTGTTGCCTTCTCTCCTGATGGGAGGCAAATTGTCTCAGGCTCCTCTGACAAAACACTCCGCATCTGGGATTCAGAGACTGGGGCAGCCATACGTGAACAAGGTTTGTCCCGCATGCTGAATGATAATGTTGCAACTCCACAACAGGTATGGTCTCCCTACTTTGTGTTTACTGGGCGCTGATTAGTTTAGATCACTACTTCAAGAATGCTGCCGGATGGCTGGGTGATTGATTCACACTCCCACCACCTTATGTGGGTCCCAGCTTGGCTACGTGCTCATTTCTGCTGCCCCCCAACTTTAGTTGTTATTGCTCCAAATGGGGTGACAACACTTGACCTCACTAACTTTGTTGACGGCACGGACTGGGTGCAATGTATTGGTGTTCCAGCCATGGTTTCCACGTAGCATACAGTTTCACCTGTATCTCTCCAATTCCGGTATTACAGTGTTTTTCATTAGTCCGCGGAAAACGTGATTTTTTTCCCGGCTGTTGGGGTTTGTTTGTAAGGGACCCCGGACGACTGCCTAGTGCAGAAACTCTTCCTCCACCTTCCGCCACTCGTTCCAGTCAATGCAAATGTGTTCAGATCCTATTCGTTATATATGACAAGTATTTGTAGGATTGCAGTATCAAGAAATGAGTCAATATCAGCCTGATAAGCAGTTGAAGCATCACCATCTCCCTGTTCGCCAACGGCCATTGAACACTATGTATGCCTTGTTCTTGCCTTATTCACTCAACACTAGCTTACTGAACCTCCCACAGCTCCTTCTTAAGGCTTTAATCCCGGCTCTCGTAGTCCGAAGGCACGGTCAAATTTGCAAATTTGTTCATCTCGACGCAGCTTCAAGGTTCAGATTTCATATAGTTCTGACATTGACTTCTGGCGACTTTCATTCGGCACATTTAATCCTCAACTGACCTCAATCTGAAACTCAGTAAATCCATCGTGGCTTCAATTTCCCCAAAGGCCTCTAATTCAAGCTGAATAATGACCCCAAGACTTTCTGGATGGCGTCAGTCCTGGCCTTCAACCATTGACAGCCGCCCCAATGTCGCAGCGCTCCTGGATTGACTTCAACCCCACAGCCCGCGATTCAATACACCTGCTTCAAGACAGTATGTATGTTTTTAAAAAAAGATTGGGCCGTTGCTCATTGGAGCTGGCTAACCGAGTCCGCTGCAGAAGCATGGTACCGGCACCCGACATGTTCTGGGATTCGAACCCACGCCCCTTTGATTACGCTCTTTTTAAACGTGATCACGGGAAGATGGCAGCAATACCAACTGGGCTATGAGTATGTATGTTCTTTCCTCAATATTCTCCCCAACAATTGCTGACCTTCATAATCTAGGACCTTTACTGCAATTCAGGCTGCTTCAGCCGAACTGGCTTTGGCGCTCATCTTCGGGAAGGACTACTGTAGTATTTTGACCAAATGTTCAGTGACGGGTGACACTGGACTTTATATGATGTGTGCAAAAATCACCTTAATTCAAAAGGAAATTTTTCGGTCATCTCGGAGACGAAAAAAACCAAAATCAGTGAACATCTGGTCGAAATACTACAGTATGTCAACACCGTCAAGACTCACTTGCCCAACGTTGCCTGGTCTTGAGTTAATTCGGCCTCAAGGTAAATTTTACTACACTCTTAACTCCAACTGATACTTGCTTCGCCTTCAGACTTGGTTTGGTTCTCAACGACCCTCGAGTTGCTCAGAGATATTGCGAAATTGGCTACAGTGTTGTTCAAGGTGTGTCACGTGAACCTCTGGGCCCTGGTATTCTCCCTAACCTTCGTTTTAATTACAGTTCTTCGCCTTCGCAACCATTGTCAAGTAGTCAAACATAAGGCACTCAATTCCTATTCGAGCTGCGTTCCTAGTCTCTCTCAACAGACGCTCTATCAGTACGTAGCTCGTACCTCGCTTGATAGAGTCTGTTGGTTACCGCGTAACTTACCCGGTGGCCTGCGTTATTATAAATCATCTGCTTTCGGACATCACGTGTGGGACTAAGCCACGCGACTTGGACGCGTTTTGAGATACCCATGACGTTCGGACGTGAATTGAATGTGTGAGTCTCCTTCTACTGGACAAAAATAACTTCTTGAGGGTTTTCTGGAGTTCCGCGTACGACACAATTCCAATATAAATATCTTTTGGCGGTTTCATTCCATTTTCGGTCCACTTCCCAAAAACTGTGCTTCGGCGGGAGGGAAAAGGGTGGACCCACCATAAATAATATTTGTAGCAGGACGGGTCACCTCTGGGAGCCTGTCCGAGAAAAGCAACCCGTGAAACACGTCAAGACGCGTCTCGCTAAGGGGTTGTTTGGACGTGCATCCGTGATGGTTACATAATAACGCAGGCCACCGGGTAACTGACCGTGGTAACTAACAGACTACTGCGTTCCATGAGTTTTCATTACACCTCTTACTAACCTTCGTTCTAGATCGCACTGTTCAACTTACCTCGATGCGCCGTCCTTTCCATGCATGACACTTTTCTAACTACTTACTTCCATGTACCCGATCTACCCCTACGCCGTGTTGAACTCGGCGCGCTGTCATATTTGAGAATTGCGGCATACACAGTCAGAACTCACCTTGGTCTTTCAGGCTGCCCAAAACTGCGAACTGTGGGTTAGATACACTTGAATTGAGTATTATTTAAGTTGAACCAGGTCAGTATCACTTGTTTATGGTTGAACTTTTGCTAACCGATCTTCAGATCTGAGTCTACTTCTCACCGGGCGATTTCTGGGGTTGGAGTGGTAAGTTTGGGTTGGTTCAACGGCTCCAGGTACATCTCTACATTCACTCTCACGGTCCTTGAACGCTAACAATCAACCTTGTTTCCCAGGTTGACTTGAACCGTCTCACCGGGTCTAAACTCCAGTTTGTTACCGGTGCGTTCATCAGTCCCTCGACTCAAGTACTGATCTTACTTCGCAGTTCAACCTGTTCCTCGCATCGTAAATAGTCCTCTGGAAGCCGAACTTATCCATTCAACCCAGGCATGTCCGCATTAAATTTGTAGCAATCTTGGCACTGACCTTTAAAAATTCCATTCAGCTAACCGTTATCCAGGCTCAAGTTGGTAGCGAAACTATGGTCGTTTAAATGCAAGTATGTCCGAATTATATTTTAGCGCGAGGATCTTTGAACGAAGACATTCAGGCTCAATTCTTCATTCAACGTCGTTCAGTCAACTCAACAGCCTCAGGTCCATGGACCTTACCCCAATGGCCCACAGGTATGTGATCCATGTCTGCATTGTATTGTCATGATCCGGTTCTTTTCACCAGACCCCGAGACCCCGGGGTCTGACCCCGAACCACTAGATTCCCGTTTGGGATATTGATGCGGCATCATCAATCGCATCAATACATCAAAACCCGAGACGACTCGATCCCGATCGATGCGTAGGCAACGCTACCTTATTTAATCCCTGCATTTATACCCCTTACCTTCCATCTTTCCCCTTGACTCCCATTTTGACTGATCGTTGACGCGTAGTTACTTATTAGCAATAATGCCTAGGTTACTCTCCTATAGTTTATAGTATAAGTACTCTACTTGGACGCATGTACTGTATACTATTCTGGTCTAATCTCCAGTGGCTTTATTTGTTATCCCTTTTCGTCTTGTTCTGTCGCCTCAGTCGGACCCAAACCCCGATCACAGGCCTCTGTGCTGACAAAAGAATAGTATCTCCACATACCGACTACCCGACAGAACGAACGATGACGAGCGGCTTCTCCATGCCCGGGCGCGACGAATTCGTCACCTACGAACCCCCTCAGGCGATTACCCTTCTCTACGAGCAGTCGAGTGTCGCTGCCGGACAGATGGTCACGCTCAGTGATCAGGTCACCACCCTCGGGACCCAGGTGGACGAATTGGTGAATGCGATGAGAGGGCTGGCGAGCAACGGAGACCTGGTCGGAGAAGCGCTCCGACAGCTGGGAGACGCTCGCGCGGAACTGGTGGAAATTACGCAGAAGGCGGGGTCTGGGACCCCCGGAGGGAAGACGGGAACGAAACACCCGCACGTTGCCCCCCCCAAAGTGTTTAACGGCGACTCGGAGCAGGTTGACCAACTCCTTGCGGACTGCTGGCTCAACTTCCAGAACAACCCGGCGTACGAGAGCGACACCTCGAAAATCATCTACACGCTCTCGTATATGAAGGAAGGATCCGCCGGGGTGTGGGCCAACAACGAGGTGCAGTCCATGCGGGGTGTGGAAGGTGGGAACTACTCGACGTGGAAGGCGTTCGAGGCGGCCGTCATCGAGGCCTTCAAGGGCGGAGCACAGGTAGAAGTGGCGCAGGCGAAGATTGAACGCCTCCGGCAGAATACGGGCACCGCAACGTCCTACTTCACCGTTATGGACTCCCTCAACAAGACCGCGGGATACGATGAGACCACGCTCATTCGTTTGCTCAAGGCGGGGGTCCAATACCCTGTGCTCGAGGCGGTTTATAACGCAGAGGTTATGCCCAAGACGTACGACGAGTGGAAGAAGGCAATTATCAAACACGATGGGCTGAAGCGCGCCATCGCCACGGTCAAGGCCACCCTCGCCGCACCCGGGACATCGGGGTCTTCCCTGCCTCGGCTTATGGGGAACCCCGGCTACCAGAACGCGACCTATGTCGCACGCGCACGGAACCCCGGGAACCAGGCACCGCACCAGACCCCGGTCCAACAGAACCAGCACCAGATCCCGTTGCATACCGCCACTGCGGCCGCGACTCCCGTGGCATCGGGGCCTGCTCCTATGGACATCGACCGCGCGGCTAGCAGGCCGGGGGGCCAACTTCAGACCCCGCGCCTGTTACAACTGTGGGCAGGAGGGGCACTTGGCTCGCAACTGCCCCCAGAAGATGATGCAGAACCCGCAGTTCCGTGCAGTGGTTACCGAGATGGTGAAGGATTCGGAGGAGGGTTTTGGCGAAGATCGCGAGTGAAAGCTGCGTCCTCACGATCTACTATACCCCACTCAGGTGTACCGTTGTCTGTTAACAATCGATTCGAAGTCTTGAGACTCCCGGACGAACACCTTGAGTTGGAAAAAACCGCAGAAGCCGAATCAAACCCCGAGACGGAAAGAGAACGGAGTCGAGGGGCTAGCTCCCCTCGGGGTCTCCGTCGGAAGGAAAGGCCGCGGACGGAGAAAGCGAGATGGCGCAGACTCCCCGTGGGCAGTACGATCCGGGTTCTAACCCGGATGAAGGAACAAGTCAGGCGGGCCGAGCAAGACCTGGCTCGGTGGGTACATCCACGACGGAAGGGGGAGGTAACGGCGCAGCTGGTGCGGGATCTGGTAGAGGCATACAAACCCGATGCCCTAGATGCCCTGGATAGCCTGCGCGAGGCCCCGCAGTATATTCGATCCATGGGAGGAAACTCCATGATGTTACCGGTCGTGCTGAAAGAGCTAAGCAGCGGACGCGGGTACATGGTTACAGGCTTGGTGGACAGCGGGGCCACCAACGGATTTATCAGTCAGAGGTTCGTCGACGAACACCAGCTCGAAGTAGAGGCGCTCCCGATGGCCGTCCCGGTCTATAACGCAGACGGGACCCCGAATCAGGGAGGCAAGATTACCCACGTCGCGAAATTGCGCCTGGAGGTTCGAGACCACACCGAAGTCTTTTCGTTCGCGGTCACCGACACAGGGAAGAGCGACGTTATCATTGGGTATAGCTGGTTGAGACACCATAACCCCGAGATCGACTGGCAGAAGCAAGAGCTACGGTTCACCAGGTGCCCCCCGGCGTGCAAGAAGGAACGGCTCTGGGAGCAGTGGGAAGAAGAGGACGCAGAAGGAATAGAGGATGGAGACCGGGTTTTTGTGACCAGGATGTACCCCGAAGAGACGTTGGAGCAACGGGACGCGCAACACCTCCGCGCCATGGGCAGCGTCTCTACCAAGTTAGCAGCCGCGGCGCAGGAGGGCAAGGCCAGTCAATCGCTAGAGGACGGCGTCCCCGAGCACTACTTGCGTGACTACCGGGGTGTGTTCGAGAAGAAGGATTTCGACAAACTCCCCGAACGAAAGAAATGGGACCACGCGATAGAACTTAACCCTGGGGCAGAACCCATCAAGGGGCGAAACATTCCATTATCGCCCGCTGAACAACGGGAATTGGACGCATTCATCACCGAACACTTGAAGACCGGAAGGATCCGGCCCTCTAAGTCGCCTTGGGCATCCCCCTTCTTCTTCGTGCGCAAGAAGGACGGCCAACTACGACCGGTTCAGGACTATCGGAAGCTGAACGCCCTCACGGTGAAGAATCGATACCCCATTCCCCTCATTTCCGAAATCATGCACATGCTCCGAAAAGCAACGTGGTTCACCAAACTAGATGTGCGCTGGGGCTACAACAACATTCGGATAAAGGAGGGGGACGAAGAAAAAGCGGTGTTTATCACCAACCGGGGTTTGTGGGAGCCCTTGGTAATGTTTTTCGGACTCACCAACTCCCCGGCCACATTTCAATGCATGATGAACGAAATCTTCGAACGACAGATCGCCGAAGGGCGTGTCATTGTTTATCTGGACGACATCCTCATCTATTCGGAAACGTTGGAGGAACACCGTGCTACCGTGCGCGAGGTCTTGCAAATTTTGCAAAATAACGAGTTGTTCCTCAAACCCGAGAAGTGCGAGTTCGAGAAACGGGAGGTGGAGTACTTGGGGGTGATTATCGGAGACGGCAAGATACGCATGGACCCCGTCAAGGTCGCCGGGGTACGGGACTGGGCCGTTCCCAAGGGGGTGAAGGACGTTCAAAGCTTTTTGGGGTTCCTGAACTTTTACCGACGATTCATCAAAGGGTTCGGGGACCACGCCAAGCCCCTCACGCGACTGACTCGGAAGGACACCAAGTGGAGGTGGGGGGAGGCCGAACACGGTGTGTTTCGGGGTCTGATAGACGCAGTGACCTCGGAACCCGTGTTGCACTTCCCGACCGACCATGGGGAGTGGCGAGTGGAGGCGGACTCCTCTGACTTCGCCACGGGGTCTTGCTTGTCGCAAGAGCAAGACGGGGTGTGGGTGCCGATTGCATTCCTCTCGAAGGGGCTGAACGACACGGAACGCAACTACGACATCCACGACAAAGAGATGCTGGCTATCATGCGCCCTGGCGGAGTGGAGACACTTCTTGCAAGGCAGTCAGAAACGCTTCGAGATTTGGACAGATCACAAGAACCTCGAATATTTCACGACCACGAAGAAGCTGAACCGTCGGCAGGCGCGCTGGTCTCTGGAACTCAGTGAGTACGACTTTACTCTGATACACAAGGCGGGAAAGCAGCATGTCAAGACGGACGCCCTGTCACGACGCGGGGGCCACGAGAAGGGGCAGAGTGACAATTCGAACATTGTGCTGCTGCCGAAGGGCCTGTTCGGAGAAATCGCCAAGGAAGAATTTCTGCGGGTGATGCCAGCAGTGTTGGATGACACCCCGGGAGACCATTTCTTGGAAGCGATCAAGGCAAAGAAGGATCGCTGGGAGGGGGGCGTGAGGGACGCGCTGAAGGAAAAGACAGGCGGATGGAAGGAACACGACGGGTTCCTGACAAAGGAGAGGGCGGTTTACATCCCGGACGACAAGGAGCTTCGAGATCAAGTGCTGAGGTCGCACCACGACGACTACATCTCCGGACACCCCGGGCAGTATCGCACAGCGGAATTGGTGAGCAGAAATTACTATTGGCCGACTCTGCTCAAGGATGCCAAACGATACGTCGCCGCGTGCCCGACATGTCAACGGACGAAGAATTTCCCGGCCAAACCCCGGGGTCCCCTACACCCCAACGCAGTCCCCGAACGACCGTGGCAGTATATCTCCATTGACCTGATAACGAAACTTCCGGTCAGCAACGGATTCGACTCCATCTGCGTAGTCGTGGACCGGTTGGGGAAGATGATCAGGGTCAAGCCCTGCACGGAACACATCAGCGGCGAAGGGATCGCGCGGATTTATCGGGACAACGTGTGGAAAGACTACGGGCTGCCAGAAGTGGTGATCAGCGACCGGGGTTCGCAGTT
Organism: Mycena metata; assembly: GCA_029378385.1. Lineage (NCBI taxonomy): Eukaryota > Fungi > Basidiomycota > Agaricomycetes > Agaricales > Mycenaceae > Mycena > Mycena metata. The sequence continues at coordinate 233,189 of JARKIB010000185.1, forward strand.
CGTGGGGCACTTCATGCGGGATTTGCTCAAACTGTTGGGGATAAAGTCCAACGCATCCACGGCGTACCACCCACAAACGGACGGACAGACAGAGCGCGTAAACCAAGAGGTCGAGCAGTACCTTCGGGTGTTCACCAACTTCCTGCAGGATGACTGGGCCGACTGGGTTTCCCTGGCGGAATTCAGTTACAACGACAAGGTGCACTCGACCACCGGGTTTAGCCCATTCTATACCACCTTGGGGTTCCATCCACGCAAGGGGACCGAACCCCGGCTCGCGGTCCCTACGGAGGCAGCGGACGACTTCGCGAAACGCATGCAGCTCGTGAGGGAGGAGGCAGCAGCGTCGATGCGCGTGGCACAGGAGACGATGAAAAGGTTCTACGACGCCAAGCGAGAGGCAGACCCCGACTATAAATCTGGGGATAAAGTATACCTATCGGGCAAGAACCTCACGACGCATCGACCAGCGAAGAAATTCGAAGACCGGCGGTATGGCCCGTTCAAGGTGAAACGGAAAGTGGGGGCCATATCGTACGAACTGGAGCTGCCTGTGTCCTGGAAGGTGCACCCGGTGTTTAACACGGTTTTCCTGCGCCCTTGGACTCCGCCGTACGCACAACATCAACACGCGGTGACCCCACCACCCCCGGATGTAGTGGATGGGGCGAACGTGTACGAAGTGGAAGAGATCCTTCGTGTGAAGTACTGGGGAAGGGCACGAAGGAGGTTGCGATACTTCGTGAAGTGGAGGGATTACCCGAAGGAAGAGTGGACGTGGGAACCACGGGAGTGGTTGGACGGAGCAGAAGAGGCAATCGAGGAGTTCTACAAGAAATACCCCGAACGCCCCAGAGAGGAGTTGGGGCCGAGAGGGAAGTGGAGGCTGGTTCCTGCGGGACGAAGGAACCCGTAGAGGGGGGGTAATGTCATGATCCGGTTCTTTTCACCAGACCCCGAGACCCCGGGGTCTGACCCCGAACCACTAGATTCCCGTTTGGGATATTGATGCGGCATCATCAATCGCATCAATACATCAAAACCCGAGACGACTCGATCCCGATCGATGCGTAGGCAACGCTACCTTATTTAACCCCTGCATTTATACCCCTTACCTTCCATCTTTCCCCTTGACTCCCATTTTGACTGATCGTTGACGCGTAGTTACTTATTAGCAATAATGCCTAGGTTACTCTCCTATAGTTTATAGTATAAGTACTCTACTTGGACGCATGTACTGTATACTATTCTGGTCTAATCTCCAGTGGCTTTATTTGTTATCCCTTTTCGTCTTGTTCTGTCGCCTCAGTCGGACCCAAACCCCGATCACAGGCCTCTGTGCTGACATGTATGCTTTCGCTCAGTCGTTGATTGTCTACTCTAGTATTTCAACTCAAGTGCTCAAATGCTCTTGTTATTGTGTTCACCCTTCCGCCGTACCAAGTAAATTCCTTCCAACTTCCATTGACCCACACACCACCTACCCGGGATCTATCCCTCCTCCCTGATGCTCGACGTCCTCAATAAATCTCACTTGGTTTGAAGACCCGACCCGAGGTGTGCTGACCGTCGCATCCACACCATACTCAACCTGGCAATCCCGATGAAGTTCAGGTTTACTTATATATATATCCACGGTCACCCACCACACCTCCATGAGCCTTGACTCGCCCTTCCACCGGCTAACAGGTACATGCCAGTATCCCATTCCATCGTTACATCCACCAATTCCCGAGTACTGTACCGAGTTGTAGGGAGGCAACGGTCATGGTAACGGACCGTCCGTTGCGTTTGTGGCAGGTCACGGTAACGGTGAGGGCCGTTGCCTTAAAAAAATTGTGACATGAAGAGAAAAAATTGGAAAAAAAATCTCGGCACTGGAAGTGAAGGAAAATGGCAACAAAAGTACCAGGAGATCCCTCCGAGTCTAGGATGTGAGCCCTGAAAGTCGGATAGCCTGCCTCAAAGATATGGCCCCATTGCCTCCTTAAGCAACGGTCACCACTCACGGTCCCGCCGTTGCCTAAAAAATATAGGCAACGGGTTGGTCACGGTCCTCGGGCCGTTGCCTCCTACAACTTGGTACAGTAGGTCCCGAACTCGGGCATCTCGGGCATCTCTAAGCTCGAGTTTCCCATCATCGTATTTGGGCTTGAGGTATGTTAGTTACTTGGCGTCGGACACGGTGCAACAAAGTTGGTTCAACGTCAGTACGGTTCAATTTTTTTGGGGGGACCTGGTTGAATCTTTATTGATTCGTAGGCTCGGTCTGAAGCTTCAACTAGATCATGGGACACGCCTAATCGCTCCTTGGGTGGTAGGTTCGAGTCTGAGGTATGTAGTTAGTTGCTTTGGGTCGGACACGATGTGGTTCAACGTCATGAGTACGGTTCATTTTTTTTTGTTCTTCAGCTTGATTGATTCATACTAGGCTCGTTTGGAAGCTTCAACCAAGGCTACGCAGATCGTGTCCTGAAAATTGCGGTCAGTTTCCGAAGGCGCAGTTTTTCCAGTGCATCATCACCTCCAGGTCGGGTCATTCAGTATTGACGTGAACTTAATGTTATTCGTACGCTGCAATGGCTTGCTTGTATCACTACATAGTGAGTCCCGTCTCCAACCTCGTTCCTTCCATTCCCTTCCGTTAAATATTTACCATCCCTCAGTCGCTGTAACTCGAGGTAAGCCTAAGTTCATTTCACTTCAATATCCAATGCCGTCGCGTTTGCTCACCTGGGTTGTTCCAGATTAAACACACAGCCCAACCCCATCGCCGACGCTTCACTGCAAGTCCCAGACCGAGTTAATTTTTATCCCAGTAAGTGCTGCTCCCCGAATTCAAGTTTATGACAGTACTCGAATTTTCATTCTAGCCACCAAGAGATCGAAACCAGACCGGCGCGCGCGCGGAGGAAAAGCCCATTCAAATTGGGTTGAGCTTGGCCATGTGTGGATTCGGCGGTACATACGTCGCTTCCTTCCGTGTATTATTTCCCCGCTGACCGAATTTCCACAGCTTGATTCCCATCCCCGTCAATCCCCGCCCTTCTCGCGCCCGCGCCGACCCCAACGCTCCCAGTGCTCCCACTGCTTCAAATTCTCGACGCTTCGACGCCTCGAAGGTTCTCTCCATTCAATTCAACTTCAATCCCGCGTGGTAATCTTGGCTAACGAGGATTCAAGTCTCACAGGTAGTTTGATGTGTGAATGGAGGTTGTATTCAGATATGTACGTACTACGAATAGGCGGCGTGGGGCGGTGTGGGGTGTGGGTACGGCTACGGGTACGGAGGTGGGAGGGAGGGGAGGACGGGAGGGGAGAAGGTGGAAAAGTGGGGCGTCGATACGGCGAGTTTGCGCGGGGCGCGCAAACTCGGTCCGCGCGCCCGCATGTATGTGCGGCGCGCGCGGGGACTCGACGCGCACGACGAACGCGCGGCAGCGACGTCCGCACGCACACGGCGTTCGCGCTGACCGCGGGCGCAAGTGCGCGCATAGTCCAAGTGCACGCGACTCGGCGCGGGTGCGTTGTGCGTTGTGCGGCGGTGTTACATGAAAGGGGAAGCGGGAACGAGAGCGGAAAACAGGGCGGCGACGGAGGGAGATGGGACGAGGGCAGGTGCGATGGGAACGGGGAGGGAAGGGCGGGGGAACGAGGGGGGAGAGGATGGGATGGGGATGGGATGGGCACGAAGCTGCGGTGAGCACATCTGCGCTGTGCGGGGACTCGAAGCACACGGCGGCAGCAGTGCCTCCACTAGGCGCGCCGTAGCGGTGAGACAGCGGGGCGCGGGTACGGGTGTAGACTCGACGGCGGGAGCGCCAACACACGACGTTAGGGTACAGGGAGTGTGGGAAGGGACGATGGAGTGGGGAGGAGGATGGGAAGAGGATGACGCGACATAAGTACGAAGGTGTGTCCGTTTTCCTTGAAAGGGCTCGACGAGCGCGCGGCAGCGGCATCTGCGCGCACACGTCGTTCGCGCGGGGTGCGGGTGCGAGTGCGCGCAAGCGGCACTAGTACACGGCGCCGGGTGCACGCGACTCGGCGCGCGCGCGTTGTGCGGCGGTGTACACGAGGGCGGAAAAGAGGGTGGTGACGGAGGGAGATGGGACGAGGGCGTGTGCGATGGGAACGGCGCCGCCAACGCAGGGAGACAAGCGAGGGAGTGGGCGATGGGAACGGGGAGGGAAAGGCACGGGAACAAGGGGAGAGGTTGGGGATGGGGAGATGGGATGGGCCGGGGAGGAAGCTGCGGTGAGCAGAGACTCGAGGCGCACTGTGTCCCCGCACGTACGCGGTAGCAGTATGTACTCGGACCAGGCGCGCTGCAGCGGTGGGAAAGCGGGGCGCGCGCGGGAAGCGTGGACTCGACGGCGGAAGCAGCCAGCACGCGACGTTGGGTACAGGGAGTGGGGGAAGGGAGGGGAGGAGGATGGGAGAGGACGCAGGGCGGAGGTACGTCCATTCTTCATGTCTTGCTTCGAACCGAGTCCCCGCTGAGAATTCTCCGCACAGGCAGCGCACCGAGGGGAGTAAGTAAGTTAAAGGGAAGGGGTGTAAGGGCACGCACATTTTGGGCGCCTACTATGCCTCTTTTCAGCTCAGCTGCCAGGAGGATAGCGGGGGGAGGCGGCATTGACGGTGCTGTGCATGGGGACTCGACGCGGAGGGAGCCGCGGGCGGTGGTACAGTAAGCGGCGCGAGCCAGGGAGAAGAAGCGGGGCCTGTGCGCGATGGCTCGAGTCGCCGAGGCGGCGGATTGGACTGGCAAGCGAGGGCTGCGTCGACGCCGTCGTATTTTGGGGGCTGGGGCGATGGAGACGAGCTAGCGAGAGCTGGGGGGATGGACACGAAGTCAGAAGCAGATGGAGCGAGGAAAGGGGGCTAACCATGCGTGCGCTGGCTGGAGAGCGGCGATATGTAAGCAATGCGAGACGGCGCATGTGTTTGGCGGTGCGGTCGACGTGGCAAGATTGATCCAACTATGGTCTGCTGTACGAGTGCTCATTGGGCTCTGTATCACGAGTTAGTTTTGCGTAGAACGCGCGAGACTGGCGTACCTCGATAATTTTCTTTTGTGGCGTGGTGGACGAGAAAGGCGGTTAGGGCCGGCCCGGTGGCCCAAAATAGAATAGCCAACCTTGATCCCCTCATCTCGTCAGTTCCTTGTCCCAATTAATTGCTAATCGCTTTGTTCCCCTAATTCTAACAATGTTATGAATTTGACCACTTCCGAGTAACATCGACTCCCTTCTGCCAGAGTGCCGCTTGTCACACTTTCTTCGCAAAGGCCCTCACGCAACTCATCATAATGTAAGGGATTCTCTCCACTCACCAAGTTTCCGGCTGTTTCTATTGCAGTTCTCGACGTACTATCAGTCCAAATGGGTCCGAATTTTCCCAATGGGTCCGAATTTACATTTTTTCTCTCTTATTTGGCCATTTTTGTCCCCGGAGTTTTCTGGGGTTGATTTGTGCAGTAGTGGTACATATCTGTGTAAATTTGCTAAGGAATAGAGTGAGGGGAGGATACAGAAAATCGGTCGCCGGTCCATCAAACTCAGGGCATTTTGGGACAACAACAAAATTGTACCTTACCCGGTGTCTGGAAAGCCCCAGGGAAATTAGAGGGTAGTATTGGACGGTCCTTAAGACATTCTGCCTCCTCAGATTCTTTTACCGGGGAAGACTTCGACTGCAATATGGAGGGGACTCATACAGTCACTTAATGTCACAAGCAGCATCAAATCTCCGCTGATTGATCGTGATTTCCCTGCCACGGAAGCGGCGCCGAGTTAGTTGATGACCACTGTGATGTGGGCGGGGATTGAATATGTCACGTCTTCGATGATGGCCCTCAAAACTCTTCCGTTGCAGTTTAACTTGGGCCCGGCAAGAAAATTCTTAGAGGCAGAACCTTTTAAATTCTCTGCAAATATGCTCTCAAATTTTCTCGGGGCCTCACTGCGAGCGAGCAAAACAGAACAACGTGCTTGTGCCAAAACATACCGGGTTTGATCCCCCGGCAACACTTTCCCAAATCTTCCCCTCACTCGATTCCTTAGTAAATTTACACGGATACGGACGACTACTACACGAGTAAATCCCGGAAGACTCCGAGGGAAAAGGTTAGAAAATGAGAGAGAGAAAATGTAAATTCGGACCCATTGGGAAAATTCGGACCCATTTGGACTGATAGTAAAATTAAAATACAAAATGTTGTCGTACACTGATTGAATGTGTCTGCCGGAGCGAAGCGGAGGCTGTTCTTGTCAAGGGTGCAGTTTCAGGAAAATTCTTTAAGCTCGTGACATGACATCCATCGTGTGAAAGTGCATGCTGTCCTCCACGAGGCAGTGCTCAAGGCTGTCAGTCTTGCCTTCCACCTCCACGTCCACAGGATACATCCTCCTCATCCTCTCTGTGGGTGTCTCTTTCTACTGTGTAATCTTTGATTTCGGCTCACACGGTCCTCGCACCTACAAAAGAGCAGCAGTACAATAATCCATTTTGACCATGTCGGGTGAAGGCAATGAATTGAAGATTGTCAATGTGTTCGGTGCGCAAACAGCTTGAATTAGGATGTCAGTATCATAACCTCTCATCCTCAGGAGGCACAGGAGGCGGAGGTGGACCGGGCGGCACAAGTGGGGGTGCTGGGGGTTTAGGGCAGGGTCCGATGTTGAATGTCAGTGGAGTTCAGAACTTGAACAATAACATGTACGCTGGTCCTTCATTTTCCCCAAAGTTCTTTCTCAAACAACAGCAGTGTGAACCAGGGCCCTGGGTTAATCAATTTCTGTGCTGAAGACTTCTTTGAAGCTTACTTGTATTTAGACTGGAAGACATTCTGTACAAGTGGTTGGGGTCTCCTCCTACCACACAGGACAGACAACATGAACTGCGGAATCTTCATCATGAAGCCACTGGGCACTGGCTCCAAGAGCACATTGGATTCATGAAGTGGAAGACCACACCTGGTGCTTTGTGGATCAAAGGGATCTGTGAGGTCTTTATTAATATGTTCAAACCCATGTCTAATTGGTCACAGCTGGCACCGGAAAGAGTGTACTGAGGTGTTTCACATCACTACTATATATATGATCTGCCACTGACAGTACTCGCCTGGTTAGCTCGACAGTGATTCAACAAATTGTTGAAGCCTATTCTGCTCAGTCCGCAGTTGCATTTTTCTATTTTGATTTTAGGAACGACAGGCAACACATAAACCTTATGTTACGTTCTATCATCTGGCAGCTCTCCGGCCAGTCACCTTCCCCCTATAGCACTCTTAATCAGCTGTATAAAACACTGGGCAACGGAATTATCCAGCCACACCTCATCCATCTACAAGAAGTCTTGGAGAACTTACTTGCAGAGCTGGGCCAGACATGGATTATCATTGATGGCCTGGATGAATGCAACAAACCTGACTGGAAGCACCTCATCAAGTTCACCCACAGCCTATGCCATCCTGCCAAAGATAAACTGCATCTCCTGTTTACCAGTCAACCTCTTGAGGAATTCAAGAATGCATTCGAGGATGTAACCTTCATTGAGCTTGGTTCTGCGGTTTCAAACAATGACATTAGATCCTTCATTGGCAGTGAAATTCCCCAGTTGGGAAATTGGGCCAATGATAAGGATTATGCAAATTATGTCACAGAGCAGATTGTGCAGAAGAGCAATGGAATGTTGGTTCTCTCATTGCAATGTAATTCATCTTGAAGCTAACTTGTATATTCAGGTTTCGCATGGCTGCCTGTCTCCTCATTGAACTGTGCAGTTGTTTTTTCCAAGAAGATGTAGAGGAGAACCTTGCAGGACTCCCAGCTGATCTGTTCGGGATCTATAGCCGTTTCTTAACCCGAGCAAAAGATACTCTCAAAAAAACAGCCTTTATTCAAGCAATCTTCCGGTGGCTTGTGTACTCTGCCAGAGAACTTACAGCGGACCAGCTGGCAGATGCTATTGCATTCCCCTTATCAGACCCCAAGTTCGACTTTTTGGACCCAGCCAAATCCATTTACGACCCAACTAGACGTGGAGGCAACACCGAAATCTTCAAACTGTTGGAGGGTCTGATTGTGATTAAAACCGGACCCTGGCCCGAGGATAAATCAATCACCCTTGCACATTCATCTGTGAAGGATTATATCCTATCCCCACAATTCCATCAGCAATTTGGCACAATCATTGACCTCTCAAACAGGGTCTCTCAGAGATTTATTACCCAAAATTGTCTCCGCTATCTTCTTATTTTTGCAGAGCCCAAACATTCAATGAACAAGGAAACAGTCCAAGACTACCCGATGGCATTTTATGCCGGGGAATATTGGGTCCATCATCTCCAGCTTTGCACTGAACAGGACCAGGAGGTGCTACTTCCATCAACAATGCATCTTCTGGAGGATGGAAGCAGCCAACATGCTGCTTTGTACCGATTGTGTACATTGGCTCGGTATGATATCCGTGTTTGGGATGAACCAATATCACCACCAGTGTGTATTTGTGCTGAAATGGGTTACACTCAGGGAGTACACTCTTTGCTCACCCGACACAATGCATCTGTTGACTCAGTCACAGAACATGACTCCACTGCACTGCATCTTGCATCGGAGAATGGTCACCTCGACATTGCAAGGCTGCTCATTGAACACAATGCATCTGTAGACTTGGTTCAGAAAGGTGGTTGGACTGCACTGCATCTTGCATTGGAGAATGGTCACCTCGACATTGCAAGGCTGCTCATTGAACACAATGCATCTGTTGACTTCAACAACTATGGCTCCACTGCACTGCATCTTGCATCAGAGAATGGTCACCTCGACATTGCAAGGCTGCTCATTGAACACAATGCATCTGTTGACTTCAACAACTATGGCTCCATTGCACTGCATCTTGCATCAGAGAATGGTCACCTCGACATTGTAAAGCTGCTCATTGAACATAATGTGTCTGTTGACTCAGTCACGGGACATGGCTCCACTGCTCTCCATTGTGCATCAGAGAATGGTCACCTAGACATTGCAAGGCTGCTCATTGAACACAATGCATCTGTTGACTTAATCGACAAGGACGGCCGGACTATGTTGCATCGAGCATCAAAGAACGGTCACCTCAACATTGCAAAGCTGCTCATTGAACATAATGTGTCTGTTGACTCAGTCACGGGACATGGCTCCACTGCTCTCCATTTTGCATCAAAGAATGGTCACCTCGACATTGCAAGGCTGCTCATTGAACACAATGCATCTGTTGACTTAGTCAACAAAAACGGCCAGACTGTGCTGCATCTTGCATCGGAGAATGGTCACCTCGACATTGCAAGGCTGCTCATTGAACACAATGCATCTGTTGACTTAGTCGACAAGGACGGCCAGACTGTGCTGCATCTTGCATCGCAGGAAGGTCACCTCGACATTGCAAGGCTGCTCATTGAACACAATGTACCTGTTGACTCAGTCACGGAACATGGCTCCACTGCACTGCATCTTGCATCGAAGAATGGTCACCTTGATGTTGCAAGGCTGCTCATTGAACACAATGCATCTGTTGACTTGGTTGACAAAGACGGCCAGACTGTGCTGCATCTTGCATCAATGAGAGGTCACCTTGATGTTGCAAGGCTGTTTATTGAACACAATGTACCTGTTGACTCAGTCACGGAACATGGCTCCACTGCACTGCATCTTGCATCGGAGAATGGTCACCTTGACATTGCAAGGCTGCTCATTGAACACAATGCATCTGTAGACTTGGTTGAAAAATGTGGCTGGACTGCTCTGCATCTTGCATCCCTGAGAGGTCACCTCAACATTGCAAGGCTGCTCATTGAACACAATGCATCTGTTGACTTAGTCGACAAGGATGGCCGGACTGTGCTGCATCTTGCATTGCAGAAAGGTCACCTTGATGTTGCAAGGCTGTTTATTGAACACAATGTACCTGTTAACTCAGTCACGGAACATGGCTCCACTGCACTGCATCTTGCATCGGAGAATGGTCACCTTGACATTGCAAGGCTGCTCATTGAACACAATGCATCTGTAGACTTGGTTGAGAAATGTGGTTGGACTGCTCTGTATTTTGCATCGATGAGAGGTCACCTCCACATTGGAAGACTGCTCACTGAACACAATGCATCTGTTAATTTAGTTGACAAGGACGGCCAGACTGTGCTGCATCTTGCATCGCAGAAAGGTCACTTTGATGTTGCAAGGCTGCTTATTGAACACAATCTACCTGTTGACTCAGTCACGGAACATGGCTCCACTGCACTGCATCTTGCATCGGAGAATGGTCACCTCGATATTGCAAGGCTGCTCATTGAACACAATGCATCTGTGGACATGATCAACAAAGATGGCTCCACTGCACTGCATCTTGCAGCGCAGAATGGTCACCTCGACATTGCAAGGCTACTCACTGAACACAATGCATCTGTGGACGTGATCAACAAAGATGGCTCCACTGCGCTGCATCTTGCATTGGAGAATGGTCACCTCGACATTGCAAGGCTGCTCATTGAACACAATGCATCTATAGACTTAGTCAAGGAAGATGGCGAGACTGCACTTCATTCTGCATCGGACGATGGGCATCTTGATATTGCAAGGCTGCTCATTGAACACAGTGCATCTGTTGACTTGGTCGACACAGATGGTTTGACTGCACTGTGATCAGGGATGTGGGAGGTACACTAAGGACACTTATATAGCATGTATACCAGAACGTTCTGTGCCATGCCTTCATGTATTCAATATCTAATCCACCTCAGACTGACTCTCATCTTTTCAACCATCCGAGATCTTATCTATCAGGGCTAAAATCAGGGGCTTAACCCATCAGTGATCAAACAATTCTGGGTGGGTTAGACCGTTTCAGCAGCCTTGCGATGTTGAGGTGGTTATTCCTGAATGCTAGGTACAGAGCAGTTATGCCATCTTTCCTCACCGAGTCCATAGGTGCATCGTGTTCAATGAGCAGCCTTGCAATGTCAAGATAGCCATCCCTTGATGCAAGATGCAATGAATTACAGTCCTCATAGTGAATACTATCTAAACCTGTTCCTGTTTTCCTTAGTTGCCAGACCTGACCTTTGTTAAATCCGAGCTAAACTTTTGTGACTCAAACCAAAATCTGGCCACATGAAAATCAAACTGCAGATTCTTAAAAGAAGATTTCATCAGTTAAAAACCCAGGATCGACCTGGATCACCCATTTTCACTAGCAATCGCTTACACTTGCTTAACTCACTAACCCTTGCTAACTGTTGATTTTCTTGTAAAAGGTTGCCAGAAAGTTGGGATTGTGAGAGGGCAGAGGTTCACAGTCCGGAGCCCTTTCTATGCCAGCAATCAACTTATACTGGTTCAAGGTGAACTCAACAACTGCCCACGGGTATTTGATCCATAATGCATAAGCTTTCGTTCAGTCGTTGCTTGTCTGCTATAGTACTTCGACTCAACTCAAGGACTCATGTTATTATATTCAACTTTCCGTCATACCAAGTAAGTTCCTTTCATACAACTTCCGGTGACTTACAATTGCCCTTGCATCTATCCCTCCTCCCTGAATCCTCGAACTCTCCTCAAAAAATCTCACTTCTTGAAGACCTGAGCCTGAGGTGTGCTTGCCCGTTGCATCCATAATATACTCAACCAATCCCCGATGAAGCTCATTCCGGTCTACTTATATATGGATCCCCAGTCACCACCACACCTCCACGGAGCCTTTACTCGTTCTTCCACCGCCAATAGGTATGTATTACCAGATTCCATTGTTGCATCCACCAATTCCCGAGTAGGTCTCAAGCTTGGGGATCTCGGGAATCTCTAACCTCGAGTTTCCCATTATCGTATTTGGGCTTGAGGTACATTCATCTCATTATTCTGATGTCCTAGGGCATGCTGAACTGCTGCTTAGGTGGTGGGTCTTACTCTGAGGGATTTACTTTGGGTCGGACATGATGTGGTTCAACGTAAGTACAGTTCAATTTCTTTTTTCTTTTTTGGCGTGATTAATTCATATGTTGCTTCTGAGGCTTCAACCCCAAGGTTACGCAGACCGTGTCAAAATTCCGGTCAGTGTTCATTGGCACCAGGTCAGGTCATCATTGACTTGAACTTTGATTCAATTATTGCTGTGATAGCCTGCATTACATAGTGAGTCCTGTCCTCCCCTTCGTTCATTCAATTCGATTCCCTTTCCTTTACTTGCCGCAGGACCCCCGTTCGACTCGGGGTTCGGCCCTTCCCACAAAGTCTCTATAATTTTCATGAGTTGACTCCCCGTTTTGCTATTTGAATCACGGCCGGGTGGTGCAACGGTAATGCATAATGCACACAATCAACTTGAATCTCCCAAGTTTGCATTTGCGAGTTCCTCGTTCAATTTGGGGTCTGGCCTTGGGCGCAAATATCGGGTTTTTATTCTGCAACGGGATCCGTGCTTCTTTTAGATTCGGAATCATGAAGCAATGGCCTGGTGGTGTAACGGTTAACACACATGAAACGGATGGTCGCATAGACTGGCTCTCCACGAGTTCTCCATGAAAATTTGTTTTTCCTCCGGTTTGGCTGCATTCGGAGCGCATCACAAAGTGACAGCTCACAACGGGATGAAACTCCCAGTCTTGGTCTGGTTCTTTGGCGGGGTGTTCCTCCAAGGAGGCGCTCACCCACTCTATTTTGACCTGACATCCTGGATCCAGCGCACACAGGGGCACATCGTCGTCAGCGCCAATTACCGCATCAACATTTTCGGCTTCCCGAACATGTTACCTTCCCACGGTTGAATTTCACTGGACTTTGACCACGTGCTACCAGGACACTGGCTGCCCCCTCATGCCGAGTCACCTGTCGTCCAGGTCGCCGTAACTTATACTGTAGCGTGCGCGCACGGACCTGCAAATATTTGGCACTTGATTGGCTGGTCATGTGAAAAATTGAGGGATTTTGAGCCTCATGATGCCCTTTTCCCGGGACTTTGGGTATCTAATTAATTCTACGGGTTTGAGCCCGTTTCTAGGGTGTACTAGGTATGTCTGCAGTGCGTACAAATCCAGCTTGAGTCGAAGCTCGAGGGGAGAGGCGGCAGGAATTGGAAGAAAATTTCAGCATTCTGGTTGGGAGGTGAGGACATGGAGGCGAAGGCAGTGGACGTACCACTGGCACTGGGCAGTGAGGAAAGAATCGGCTTGGATAGGAGTTAGAAAAAAATTGAGCATTTGGTGAGTAAGAAAGAGGCCCTGGAACGAAACACAGTGGATGTACCACTAGCCCTAGGCAGTGAGGAAAGAATGGACCCGACGTGAGAGGTGAATTGCCGCACAGCGAAGAAAAAATTGAGGTGAGGGAAGGTAAGTCAGAAGAAAGGCCTTAAATCGAGTAGTCAGCGCACCGGTGGCACCTCGCAGCGGCAGAAAAAATTGAGGTCGAAGGGGTTGAAGGCGCCACGCAGCGGAAGGAAAATTTGAGGGAGTGGTGGAGGTGAAGATTGAAGGTGGTACGGTGGTATGTACTGTAACAGGCCTGAGGACAGGTATGTGGTGAGGCAGGAGGAAGAAGGAGACACTAGGGGCAAAGACCCAGGCACATGAAATCATGTGCGATAAACGCACGTCTGTCGCAGATGGACCGGAGATATCAAAGGGTAATGTGACAATTTAACAATGACTCTTTACTGCACAAAGGCAAGACAAAGGCTAGACAAGGGCAGGACCAGCTCAGGGCAGGATTCCCTGCACCTGGGAAACCTCCCCTGCCCTTTGTCTGGCCTTTGTCCAGCCTTTGTCTAAGAAAGAGCAATTGTTAAACCGTGACCTATCCTTTGTATAGTCTTTTGATATCTCCAGTCCATCTGCGTCGAATGTGCATTTATCGCACATGGCTTCATCTGCCCGGGTCTTTGCCCCTAGTGAGAGGCGATGGTGGGAGTACAGAAACAAGAGGTTGTTTGTTTGTGTTGCCCGGTTCGTGGTTTCGTTGCTCCGGCGAAATCAAACGTCAACCGAACCAAGGGAATCGAACCCGAGCTCCCCCGTTGATGTTGTACCTATGTGACATGACTTCCCGTGCATAATGCATAGATTGCGGGTGGGGTTTGAGTTCTGTGTCTCTCAATGTCACCATTGCATACCAAGCAGGGCTTGAGGAAGGTTGTTCGACTTGTGGTGAGCACGTCTTGAACCCTTCCGGAGTTGGGTAACACAGTTCGGCAAAGTGAAGCGAGCATGCTGTCACGGAATTGCGGAAGTTTGTGGGTCGAAAACTTCGTACTATTGCATACTACACGGCAAAGAGAGAAAAACTTGAACGCAGGGGTGGCCAGAACTCATGAGGTTGCGTGTCTTGGCGCGCCAAATGGCTCAGCGGGCTCGGGTGGTGAACTGCGTGTCGGAGGAGTCCCACGCTTCCGTGTAGGTGAAACCTTGGCAACATTTCAAGGTACACGAGAATCGGAAATTGATCTCGTTTCATTGCGTAGTTTTTTTTGGGGGGGCGGTGATGATCCTTTACTCGATGCGGGACAAGGCCGAGACAAAATAATTTGAATGTTCTGACTACTCAACCCCACCGCGCAATAAACACGGTACCAATGTAAATGGAAACGTGGGGATTATCGGTGCCGCCGCGCGGCGCCTCACGGTTGAGAACCATGCTTTCTGACACGTAGACTTACACTTGGGAAAGTTGAAGTTTTGAAAAAAGCCGCAAGCAAGTGTGAAATATCCAGTCTAGATGAAATTCAAAATCAAGAGAGAGAGTGCACCGACAAGCCGCTCGCGATATGTATAGTAATCATCGGCCGGCGCCCCACAGCGGCGCCGCGGGCTCCCGAGAAGTATAATCCAAGCATAAACACGGAGCTTTGCCCTTTGAAACCACTGCATGCCTACCGGCGGCCCAAACCTGTGAAAAAAAGGCCAAAAATCACGTCAGGAATGCATGCAGAATGAAAGTAAAATGAGAGAAAAATCCGCACCAAAAGCCCGCTCGCGGGACGGCGATATATATAGTAATTGCTGTCGGCGCCGCTTTGTGTTGTCGCCGCAAAGCGGCGCCTCGGCACGTAACAACACCCTCCGCCCGTGTGGACACGCTGCCTTGAGCTTCGGGGGCACGGCATATCCGGGTCAGCCCAGGCCCTTTAATTCCAAGGCCATTTTAATTGATCTTAATTTTTTTAAGTACTGTAAAACAAATATCGAGGCCAGAAACGGAATTTTAAATTTATCATTTAAGGTTCAATTTAAGTGAGTCTTATTTCCTTGACCATACTTAAAGAATCAAGATCAATTAAAATCCCCTTTCAATTGAAGCCCCAGCGGTGTGAATACCTACGCGACAACGGACATCGTTTACTGCACAGGAATTAGGGCACACAGTAGCACGGGGAGAGGACGGATAAACCGCCACGAATGAACAGGGATACGCACGGAATTGCGGAATTCATCCGACACGTTCGGCACTGAACAGTCACCAATTTTATGTTGGTGGCCCACCCGCCTGCCATGTTGCCTCGAATTGAGTGACACCTATAGGTACAATGGGTGAGTGGTATAGTGCTTTGGCGGCCGAACCGCTGTGCCTTCACCAGGCCTGGGTTCGAGAGCGGTCTTTAACATTTTATTTCTCTCAGAACTGATTTTTTTGTGGGGGATTTCCAGGCCGCAGAATAACCCGCAGTTGGGCCAATTTTGGTTTTGAGCGCGCCAAAAATAAAAAATTGCGATACGCGACGGCGTGTCCAAATTTGGCGCGTTTCCTCATTCGGCGCAACGCCAAACACCTAAAAAGGAAACCTTCACGAAACAGTTTTGTTCAAATGGAATTTTGAAGGTCAAAGCTTAGGGGTGATGCTTCTTACGTACAATTGTGCCATTAGACGCGTACTAGATCATAGTTACGTGTCGCATGGGTGCCTATGGGTGCCCAGCACGCGTTATTTGCACTTCTGATCGAAGCCCCTATCTTCCACCAGGCGCTCTAGATAGTGCCTGGACTTCGGCTAAATACTGGAGGTAACGTAATTATGTGACTAATATCCATGCCTAGAGTTCTGGAGCGTGGTGAACTCGCTAGGACACCCAGCAACCGGAATTCAGGGAATACATATTCCGACATTTGCGAGCTTCAACGGCGAAGTCGGTCGTCATAACTCAATATTTCTGATGTGTGATCTTCATCTGACGTATGCCAGACAGAAACGTGCGCTTGTGGGTTGCTGGGAAGGCGCAGGGCTCGGAACTTCAAAATTCACTTTTTTACCTCTGCCTCCATACTCCCTACACACAGGCGGGTTCGACTGAGACAGAGTCAAGCATAACGGTGATGTGATTTTTATACGGAGTTTTATCCTTCCCCTCATGCTATTCCATCGCGTAGTTTCGGCAAACTTCAACCAAGCTATTTTTGGCTAGCGGTACCATCTGCTGGCAGTTCCGCGCACGGGAAATATATTCCGTCTGATTCAGCGCCCAGGAATTCCAAGGCAGCCTCAAAATGCTATAAGTACGCGCTATATTCCCCTCAATCCCTTAGTCAATCGACTTTCCGCCCACTTCCTACTCCTACCACTCTCGATTTCCACCTGCGGTCCGGCACTGTCGGCAGCGCCGCGGCACATTACTTCGACCACACTCCGAGTTTTCCATGCCGCCCCTTACCCTCGACGAGCCTCGACGCCGACTTCGACTTACGCCGGCACCATCCGACCCGACAGCCCAGGCTGCCCAGCGCAAGCCGGCGTTGAGTGTTGAGCATCAACCACCATCTCCCTCTTCGTCAACGGCCATCGGACGATATGTATGCCTTGTTCTTGCCTCATTTACTCAACACTTACTTACTAAACCTCCCACAGCTCCTTCTCGAGGCTTTAATGCCGGTTCTCGCAATCCGAAGGCATGGTCACCTGCGAGCTTCAACCCTTTACTATAATACATCAACTCCAGTCTTCCTTTTGGCGACTACCATTCAGCCCATGATTGATTTCATCCAATTCTTGTGCGACCTCAGCTTGGAATCCAGCAAATGCAACGTTGGCTTCAATTTCCCCACAGCCTTCAAGTTCCAAGCCCGCCGGAGCTCTCACCTGGATATCGACCCCAACAAGATTTATCAAGCTCAACTTTACTCTCTGGATGGTTTTACTCTCGGGCTTCAACCATTCAGATCCGTCCCAACGTCGCAACTCTCCTGAATTGACTTCAATCCCACAGCCCGCGATTCAATACACTTGCTTCAAGACTGTCTGCACATTCTCGCCTCGCTATTCGCCGTAAAAATTACTGACCTTTGCAATCTAGAACCTTTACTCTCTATTGCTGCGACTCAAGCTGCTTCAGCCCAACTGGCTTCGGCCTCATCTTCGGGGAGAACTATCGTCAAGACCGTGAAGACTCGCTTGCCCAACGTCACCTGGTCTCGAATTTGAGCTATGAATTGAAGCTAAGGTACGTTGTACTAAACTCTTACCTCCCAATTGATGCTTACTTTGTTTTGCCTTCACCCTGCAGACTTGGTTTGTTCTCAACGACCCCGTTGACGGCGACATTGAGGTGCCCGGAGATTATCGCGAAATTGGCCACAGTGTCGTTCAAGGTGTGTCGCATGAACGTTCAAGTTCGGTCCTTGGTATTCTCCTTAACCTTGATTTCACTCCCAGTTCTTCGCCTTCAAGACCATAGTCAAGTGGTCGAACATAGGCGCTAAATTCTTATTCAATTCCTGTTCAAGGTGCGTTCCCTCAGTTCTCGCTACGCCTCTTACTAACCTTCGTTCTAGTCCCGATTCAACTCGCCTCGTACGCCGTGCCTTGTGCGCGACACTTTACTAACTACTTACTTCCATGTGCTCCCCTTTTCCAAGAAAATACTCGGTACGTCCTTCAAATCTCTTTCCCATTTCCCCATTCTCACTGACCCTCCACAGAACCAATGCGATTCATATTAACCCTGATTTACCCCTACGCCGCGTTAGACTCGACGCGCCGTTATATTTAAGAATTGCGGCATACATTGTCAGAACTCACCTTGGTCTCTCAGGCCGGCCAAAACTGCGAACTGTGACCTAGATAGACTTGAACCGAGTACAGTCGAATCTCTCATATGGAATCAAGTTGGGAACCAGCCAAATTCAGCCCCAAAGCGATTCCATATGGCATGATATTCCATATGAGCTCAACTTTACAGTGGTAAACTGTATTTGGGATACCCTCGATGGCTATTCCATATCACGGTTTTTGGCTGGGTATTCCATATGAGGTGATTCCATATGAGAGATTCGACTGTACAATTAAGGTGCTTGTTTATGGTTGAACTTTGACTGACCACTTTTCAGATCTGAAAAGTGTACTGATTAATTCGTTTTGTTTACTTCGCGGTTTCGCAGGTTGGAGTGGCGAGTTTGGGTTAGTTCCACAGCTCCAGGTACGTCTCTACATTCACTCTCACGGTCTTGGAAGCTGACAATCAACCTTGTCGTCCAGGTTGACCTGAACCGTGACCGCGAGTCTCAACGAGTCTAAACTCCAGTTTGTTAACAGTGCGCTCGTTAGTACCTCGACTCAAGTACTGATCTTATTTCGCAGTTCAACCTGTTCCTCGCATCGTACACAGCCCTCTGGAGGCCCAACTTATGCATTCAATCCAGGCATGTCCGCATTAAATTTTGCAGTAATCTCGGCACTGACCTCTAAACTTTTCAAGGCCGTCAACTTCAATCCTTAGTTGGTGTCGTTCAAAGCCATGCCCTCAAGAGCCCGTTACCCTGGCCGTTTGAACCCAAACAAACTGAAACCAAAAGCCATGGCCATTGGACCTAGGTATATATATCCGTATCTAACTTTGCTAGCAACTCCAATGGCCATTCACTGACTGACAGTTATCCGGCTCAAGTCTTCATTTCAACATCGTTCAAGAGCGTTGAAGTCGTTTCCCTGTACGTTGGGCCGCAGGCATTAGCCGTTTAAATGCAGATATGTTCGCATTATGTTTGTCGTGATTATCTTTGAACTGACCTTGGTTGAAAACATTGAGGCTCGATTCTTCATTCAACTCCGTTCAGTTAACTCACCAACCTTGCATCAATGGCTCTCAGGTATGTGATGTAATCCATGTCTGCATCATTCAGTCGTTGACTTGTCTACTACAACACTTTAACTCGAGTACTGAAGTACTCTCGTTACTATGTTCAACCTTCCGTCGTACCAAGTAAGTTGCTTTCATTCACTTCTGGTGATTTACACGCCACTCACCTTCAAGTAGCATCTATCCCTCCTCCCTAGATGCTCGACCTCTCCTCAAAAAATCTCACTTCTTGAAGACCCGAGGCGTGCTTGACCGTTGCAGCGTTCCATCTACATATACTCAACTAATTTTCAAGACCTTCAACGTTTCAACTCCAATCCTTGGTCCGCGTCGTTCAATGCCCCCGAGAGGCCGTCACCCTGGCCGCTAGAACCGAAACAAACTGAAACTGTGGCCGTTTGGAACCAGGTGTACCGTGTGAATGACCGCATCCAACTTTGTTAGCAATTCCATTCAACTGACCGTTACATGATCCAGGCTCAAGTATTCAACTTCGTTCTAGGGCGTTGAGAGGCCGTTGCCCTGTACATTGGGATATGGGACCCAGGTGCTGCGAAACTAAAGCCGTTTAAATGCAGGTATTAGTAAGTATGTCCGAATTATATTTTGTCGTGATGATCTTTGAACTGATGTTGGTTGAGGCTCGATTCTTCGTTCCAAGGTGGACTCGACAACCCTGCCCAAATGGCTCACAGGTATGTGATGCGTCTGCATCATCCACAACATTAACCAATGTTCAATAAAATTCATTCAGGTCTACAGTCCTTGGATACCCACAGCCACCCACTGCGCCTCCATGGCCCCTCGAATCGTCCTTTCGACGGCTAACAGGTACGTGGGAGACCATTCCACTGTTACATTCACTAATTCCTCGAGGAGGTCTTCAACTCGGGCATCTCGGGTATCTCGGGGATGGTCGAACCTCGAGTTTCCCATCATCGTATTTGGACTGAGGTACGTCCATATTCCTCTCATCGTTGCTGTGTCCCAGGGTGTGTCTGATTACTCATTGGGAAGGAGGTTTGAGTTTGAGGTAGTTAGTTGCTTTGGATCGGACACGATAGGGTTCAACACCGTTACGGTTCGATTTCTCAAGGGGGTGCCGGGCCGTGAATGCCGTACCGGACCCTGGTTGGTTGGTTGGGCGCCGAGGTCGATTTTTGTTTTTTTGGTAGGGAAAATTTTTCGGTCTAGAAACAGTGTATAACTCCTATTGGAGCTTCTTTTTATCTCCACAATGAATGTACATGCTACCCCGCCCGTTCTGCGACCGTTGCGACCCCAAATCCACACTGTTTTCCGCATTCGGCGAATAGTCCGGCATATCAAGTCCAAACAAATAGAATATCACGCGCAATGAGAGCAATTTTTGCACGCTTGATGATGGCGACGGAAGAACAGACAATCGACCTCATCATCTTCGCCAATCCTGGTGCCTGCGCCGCCCGGAAATCCTACCCAACCCTCCGCAACTGATTCCGGCACCAGGCGTTCCACTCGCAAGCGGAAAGAGCGGGATGACTTGAAGGAAATACAAGCAGCTCTTGAGGCTTGCATATGCGGTACCTCTGCAGCTCCTGAAGACGGCGTTGACCTTGCCAACGTGGCTCAGTGCAAACATGAAGCTTGCGAAACAAAATGGGTGAGTTTGCGCACCGGTTCAAATCTTCTGCTAATCTTGCACAGTCACTGCGTTCCCTGGGTCTCTAGTCGAAGCGGGATTAGCCGCGACGATCTGTGATTAGCGACCTAATCAAAGTCTGATTAGATCGTCTAATCAAAGTTTTGTCTAGCTGCGACTTACTACGACTCGGTGAGCTAGTCGCACTGCGAATCCTCACCTCGATGGAGCTTGTCAGACCCAACCCCAGCCCTGACTAGGTCCCCATGTTCTTACGAGAGTGCTGTAAGAGTAACGACGAGAACAGTGGGACTCGGCTAACCTCGCTTAGCCTCGCTTAACGTCGGCTAACGACCTGTCAGTGGGACTCGTTGTCCGATAAACACGAAGAGTGAAACTCACGCGTCGCGGCCATCACTGAATCAAGATGCGGATGGCACTCCGAATAAGCGGATAATTCTATTCAGAAACCCGGGTCCAAGCAGAAACCCTTCCTTTTTAGGAAAATTTTGCAGAAACCCCTACCAAAAGTTAACGAAAAACCCATTTACGGCAAAGTTTGTGTGCATCAGTGTTTCAACGCTGGCATTAACAATGGACACCTCTGACCGCCCCGGTCTTGAGTCTGAAACGCAGATCGAACCTCCAGCGATCATCCATGTCGTTCAAATTGACTTCCGAGGGCGCCGAACGGGCCCGCCCGGATGCCGAGGAATGCTGAAT